>JAOVVB010000036.1:5270629-5296980 GCA_028570985.1 Heterobranchus longifilis
GTGTGTGTGTGTGTGTGTGTGTGTGTGTGTGTGTGTGTGTGTGTGTGTGTGTGAGGCTGTGTGTGAGGAAGCTGTTGAACAGTCGTGTGGTTTTTGCTCTGATGCTTCTGAACCTGCTGCCTGATGGCAGAGGAACACAGAATCTGTGAAGAGTGTGTGAGGGGTGTCTGACAATGTGCAGTGCCTTGTGAAGGCATCGGCTCTGGTGCAGGTCTTCAGTAGAAGGTAGGGAGGCACCAGTGATCTTCTCAGCTCCCCTGACTCTCCTCTGCAGGGCTTTGATGTGGCTGGAGTACCAGGTGGTGATGCAGTATGTCAGCACACACACGCCTGTAGAATGTTAACGCTGTGAATACTTGGTTAAGTTTGGTTTTTTACACATAAGTTAACTTACTAAGTTAGTAACGTAGTCAAGATACATCAACGTTAACTTTTGGTTTCACGCGGGACACGAACAGCCGTCTCCTGGGTCAAACTCCTGTGTTGGTTTGACCCGTGCACCACCTCTCCCGCCCGCCCTAAACAGACTTTCTTAGTCTTAATACTACGTCACCTGACTTCCGGAGCAGTCGCTCTGAGCGTCTGATACTGCAGCGGATGGGTTTACAATGGAGTTAGTTGAAAGCCCGGTGCATCTCATACAGACGCTAAAGGGTGCGTTGTGAGGGTGGTGACAAAGCGTCGGTATTTGACGAGTTGGTGTGTGCGTGTGTGTGTGTGTGTGTGCGTTTGCACAGCTTGGACTGTTTTTTTTAACCCATATAACTGCTCTCTTTCAGATCCTGTACTGATCATACATCTACCACTTCTGTAACCTAACAACTGATTCGCTCTCAAACAACTAAATCTCGTCTTAACACATCATGTGTTTTACATCTGTGTCAGACAAAGGCCTGACCATGACACTAACTAACACTAACACCCCCCCTCCTCTCTCTCCTCTCAGTGCTCGGAAGCGGCCGATCCCGTACTACCGGCCCAGTCCTTCGTCGTCCAGCTACGACAGCAGCCCGTCGCGGTCCAGCCGCAGCCGTAGCCGCAGCTACAGCAGCTACAGCCGCAGCAGAAGCCACAGCCGAAGCCACAACCGCAGCCACAGCAGGAGCCGGAGCTGGAGCCGGAGCCGCAGCAAGAGCCGGAGCTGGAGCCGCAGCAAGAGCCGCTCCCGCAGCCACCACAGTTACTACAGCCGCAGCAGCTACGACAGCCCCGGCTTCTGAGCGCAAACACAACGGCACAGAAGGGAAAACAAAAACAAAACAGAGGAGACGTCCTGTTGTATTTACTGTGCTCTGCTCATGATGTACAGTCCAGGGCCCAAACTCCTCCACCTTAGACCATCATCTCTCTCTAACACAGAGCCCGGATCAAAGAGGAAGAAATGTATTTTGATATAGCACATTACTATGAAATTGGCTGTCGCTGTTCATGTCTTCACGTAAACAAGGTATTAGAGGAAATGGGTTACCACAAGTCAAAAATTAATTTGGTAGAGCCCAAAGAACAAATCTCGCTGTATGTTAGCACTTTCGTTCTCTTCTTCCACAACGCAACCAAAAATGAATTAATTAAAAACTATATATAATATAAATATATACAGTATATATATATATATATACATATATATATATACCTAACAATAAGAGCTGAGTAGAAGACAAAAAGAGGACACATCAACGGCTTACTGTACATCTCATCATGTACTCATCTCCCCAAAGACTTCCATTTCATCGAAGCACAGAGATCAACAGCAGTTAGAACAAAAGAGAAGCCGGCGGATGAAATAGGGAGCAAAAAAAAAAAGAAAAGAAAAAGAACTTTTTTTTATGATAAAAATTGTATTGTATAGGTTTGTCTGTATAGATGTAAACTCTCTTTACGTCCTGGCTTTGTAAACTATGCACTGTATATTCCATCTAGTTCGAGGAGCTTTGTTTAGCATGATGCATCAGGAGAGACTCGCTGCTGGAAGGAGAGTACCTGGCCGAAATGAAAAGGGCGCCAGGGTGCTTCTGTGCTCCCCGCTGGCCGATACAGTATGTCAGACACCTGCATACAGTGGGGGGGGGGGGGACGGACGGGTGGGGGGACTATTTATTATGTACTTTTACTCTTCCCTGTTTAAATTATGTTGATTCTGCTAATCTTGACTTTATGTGAGTGTGTGTGTGTGTGTGCGCGCGCGCGCGCGCGTGCGTGCGTGCATGTGTGTGTGCGTGCCTCCTCTGCAATGACCAGCGAGGTAATTATTTATGTGTACACCACTGTAGCCTGCACCTCAGGCTGCTGTGTGGTACTGTACAGGAAAACTGTCTGCAAAAAGTCTCCATGCACACATTTGTGTTGACCACAGCTATTTATGATTCTACTGTATTTATTTATTTATTTATTTATTTATTGGGTTATGTATTATTTAATTTATCTATCATGTTTTTTGCCATGAGCTGTAAAGCAGTTGGATCACGCTTTGAAGATGAAGATTGCTGCAAATGTACTCCCATTTGAAAATGTACTGTATATGTCCATGTTTTACACAAAATGGGTCTGTTATTGTGGCGAAGGCTTGCTGTCGCTATCAGATTAGTGAGCAGGGTGAAGATTCACTGCCGTGTGTTTAAAGTGCTCTGATTGCAGCCAGTGGAACGGAGTCTTCGCCCACAGTTACTCCCACGACTGCCATTACGGCACCCTATTGTAGTGGTTGAATTTAATGCAAGCCGTTGAGGCTCTGTCTGTGTTGAGGATCAGCCTCAAACAGAACCAAACATTTCCCCCCTGTGTGGAGAGGAGAGTCCATTATTCCAATCCCCTGTATAATGGGACATGTTTCTGTGAGAGGTCCCCTGGTTCCCAGCTGCAGGAGGACAACATGTGATGTAACCCAACATTAGAGACTCTGTAACGTTTCCTCTGTCTACAGCTTCAGTAGCACGGTAAACAAACTGGCGATACAATCAGGGATCACCCTAAGTCTTCCTTTCCATTCGTCCGGCCTCATGTCACTCCCACAGTGTTGCCTTCCCAGTGTAACCAGACTTAACCCAACTATAATACTCTGCAAACCTGTTAATTTATTCCAAGTATAGCATTGTCCCTTTGGTTCTACGAGTCATTCTTTGTAGTGTACAAGTTATTATACCTGACAATAAACCGAAACAAAGGGGAAATAATTATAATGTTGTGTTGTTCTTTTTCTTTCTAACTTCAGGTGCAGTGATATGATGTCATGCATGGCATTGTGCGTATATTTCCCTACAGATGGCACTGATGAGAACCTTCCGGTACTTTCATGACTGAAAGCTTTGGCTAGAACGTTCTCCAGCTCTGACGAAATGTTGCATCCAGTCAAAGCAGGACGCTTAGTGACTGTGCAGGTATCAACACTCTACACCTCTGCTGTGATGTGCTGTGACCCTGTGGGGTTATATTTGTTTTCAATAAGAACTGAGCAAACCCCCCCAAAGAATAAATGAATAAAATAAAATTGGGATAATTAGAAAGAAAGAAATGACCTCTGAAAGCTGCATAATGAAGATTAATTTGAGATGCAGCTCAGCACTGTGTCACGTTGTTCTAGACACAAATCAGAAATAAAAAAATATATAAATTCATTAAAATAACTTGTGAATGTGTATAAGAGCTTAGAACATTCTGATGGAAGTATGTGATGGCCATTCCCATACTCGCTTATGTCTTATAAGTTGTTGCAGCAATTTTGGGGTTGATACCATTTGTTCCACAGATTTGGTGCTAAATTTAACTATTTTTGACCATTCGAGAATTGCTAAAGAAAAATAGTCAGAAATCAGTCCAAAATACCACATTAAGACACCACAGGGAAACACCGCAGAAAAATCCATGCTGGGATTTGGTATCAAAAATGTTTGACATTTGGAGATTTCTGTAAGAATTGTATTTTTCGGCGATTAGATGGCGAGCACTTCTGTTCTGGAAATTGCCCAGATTTCCCTTATAGTCAATATACGTAGCCATACATTCCCCAAATGTCCTAGGTCTCTAGTTTGTGTTCGTAAAGTTTCATGAGTCTGTGATTTTCCTAGAGTTTTTTAAAAATGGTCTCGCAGCAATGAAAAAGCTTTAGATCTTCTAGTTCCACATGATAGAATATCTTTAGCTTCAACACTGAGAATCTGAAAGTCAGCATGTGACAGGAAAACAGAAAGCCCAATCAATTAAATCAAAGTGGAGAATATTGTCATCACATGTGGCACTCTTGCATAGTTTCAGTGTGGGTTTTGCTTTTGGAGTGATTCTTTTTCATTTATTCTCAATTAATTATTATTTTTTGTTTGATTCTTCTGAAATTGTATTCAGTATTATTCAGAAGTAAACTATTATGCTGAAGTAAACAAAACGAAAAAATCTGTTGCAGACTGTGAAACGTCTGACTCGCATCATAGCTGGATCCTTTAAGAGCAGGGTAGTCTCGTGTAGCCAGACGTATCTCCACAGCGCTGTGTCTGCGCTGGGGGGGGGGGCCCCGCTACAATGTGCGTGCCTTCATGTGTGCATTAAACCAATCACAATCAACTTTGGCGGCGCTACGGCTGCAGCGAAGGGACTTTGAGAACCACATGAAGGGAAGGAGGGACTTCCTCCGGCTGGGACTTCCTCCGGTCGGGGTTTCCTCCCGGCGGAACTTTAAGGCTTTATACCGACACTGCTTACATAGCAGACTAAGCACAGGGTGACGGAGTGCAGGAGCCTTTTCCAAAAGCAGAACATCTCATGAGAGTGCCAGTGTGCCGCTGCTAACACACCTCTGTGACATACAATAAAGCCACACAGCAGCAATAACAGGCTCTCAGCTGCTTTGTAGTCTGGTTTACCAGGTGAACAGTGTCTGGATAAAACCTTACTTCCTTTCCACGCAGGCTGCACAGAAACAGGAAGTCCGTGCTCCATTCTCAAAGTCCCTTTGCAACAGAGTTCTCAACCTACACACTTAAAATGACACGTTTTGAAGGATTGTGCAATAACACAGGCCTGCTCTGTTCTTTCAGTGAATGATTGTAAAGATTTACAAAGAATATGTTGACAATATTTTCGTGTCGGTGTTCCACCAAAACAAGTTCCCTCCCGACGCTGTTTTGCAGAAGCACCGGGACGTGGCCCCGCCCAGGATGATTGTGATTGGTTTAAGGAAATACAAACAGGCCAGGGAGGTTTTTCCCGATCCAGGAGTGAAAGCGACTTTCCTTCACTCTGGATGTAGGTCTGGCTATGTGAGACTAACCGCTTTGAGAAACCACAGCTTATCAGTTTCCTGTTTATGACGTTATTAACACGAGGGGTTACAGGAAACATTATAGAATATTGTAGATTATGTGCAGAGACCAAATGTGTTTGTGTCCTCCGTTCCTACACCGTATCCTCCTTATTGTCCTCCAGACATTTGGTGAAGTAATATCGCACCAGATTATTTTAGCTTTTTACCTTTAATGTAGTGGTGTAGTCTAGTATACTGTAGTGGGGATACTGTGATGACCCCCCCCCCCCCCTCCCCCCCGCCATTTACTACCACTTGACAACTTTATTGCCAATTTCCTCTCTGCTCCAATCGCCAGCAGCTGCCTGTGAGGAAAGTGCAGCCTCTTTGCATGTTCTGCAGCATTTGTTCTGTTTGCTGTCACATCTCTCGAAAAACTCCACACAAAACGATGTTATTGTAACGTATCCTTTACATTTGTATACTGAAATCCTGGAGCTTTTGTAGGGTATACTGCATGTCACATAGACTATACTACTGCTTTGTGCGTGCGTGCGTGCGTGCGTGCGTGCGTGCGTGCGTGCGACATTCCACTGTGTATTTAATATGAGGCTGATAATAGCATGGCACTGTCTGTACTATACTGTATCACATCATGGCCTATAAAGAGCCATGTTACAAATAGCATGTTAGTCTTATCTCAGGTTTGTATGTGTTCAGCAGGCCTTCCCAGCAGCCTCCCAAAAAGAGGGGAGGGGGGGGTGGGGTGGGGGGATTACACATGGCAGTTTTAACAGTGCACTGGGCAGCTGTTACTGGGGAGGGCCTCCCTGTTGGATTCCATTCCAGTGCTACCTCTGCCACAAATAGATATTCTGGTGCTTTCTATAAACGTGTCGGGGGTGTGCGCTGGGGGGGCTTGAGTCAGAAGGGAGGGCTCTGTTGACAGGGGTGGTGTCTGTGTGTATAAAAGCGCTCAGCTGAGAGGCAGACAGCACATTGGGAAGGCCAAAGGGCTCTTTGTCTGCAGCCAGCAGCTCTCCGTTACAGCAACACTCCTCCGCCGCCTAAACACAGCAGCCATGACAGAGAGACGTATTCCTTTCACCCTGCTCCGCACCCCGAGCTGGGACCCATTCCGTGACTGGCACCAGAGCAGCCGTATCTTCGACCAGACCTTCGGCATGCCGGCCCTGCCCGAGGACTTCACCACATTCCCCAGCACCCACTGGCCGGGGTACATGCGGCCCTCCGTCCTGGCCCCGGACATGAGCTCCATGGGACAGATGAGCCCCATGGGCCCCATGGCCCCCATGATGCCCCACGCCCCCATGATGTACCCAGCCCCCATGGTGGCCCAGCAGGCTCAGGCTCAGGCTCGGGCCCTGACCCGCCAGATGAGCAGCGGCATGTCGGAGATCAAGCAGACCCAAGACAGCTGGAAGGTGTCGCTGGATGTTAACCACTTCTCTCCTGAGGAGCTGGTGGTGAAGACCAAAGACGGTGTGGTGGAAATCACTGGTGAGTCCTCATTTCTCCTTCACTGGTCCCCTGTTTGTACTGTACTGTTACCGACTGCATGCAGATTCAGGTATTTCCATAACCCCATAATGTGCTGAAGGTCATTTCCTGTCAGAGCCAGTCTTTGATTGGACCACTCAATCTAACAGCAAAGTAATAACTAGAGTAACTAAATCATTTGAGTACTCGCAAAAAAAATCTAATGTAAGAATAGAGTGCAAAGTTAGCGTGGGATCATGGGAGTTGTTGTTTAACAACCATTGCTGATGAAAATCTATGACGAGCAGAAATAATGTTCATGTATTAAAGTTTTATTCACGTTATGTCATTTCATTCTAATGAAGTAATGTTAACGCAACAATGCAAAAATGCAACTTGCTGACTTACCGTTAGATGAGTCCACTACCCATACAGCTACTGCAGCTAACATTATGTGTAGTGATGGGCAGACATGTAAAGTAATCGGACCTTTCGAATTTCGAAACTTTTTGCAAAACATGCCGTCAGTTTCTCCGTGACAGTCTGTGGAACGTAGGCTACTGTACATGCACACAAAACTTTGTATAACTATGTATAAGTTTACATTAATATGCTCTTTATGTCTGCGCCTGTCTGTGCTATGCACTTATATCTGTCACTGCACTATACTTGTATGTATTTTTTTCATGTAGCAAAGACAAATTTCCCCCGGGACAAATAAAGTCATTTTTAATCTTGATCTTGAATCTTGAATAACGCAAAAATATGCATTTTAATGCGTTGATTCAGAGTGAGTGTAGCTGCCAGGCTGAGTCACTCTGCTGTAGCAGGCACGGCGAGCACTGAGCAGTATCCTACATTACCGGCAGAGAGTGGACGAGTGGGAAAAGTTGGGGATTCATGAGCACTAATACATTCGAGGTGTGCGACAGGCTGATATATATCGCACACTAAAAAGAGTCGTTCAAAAAGATTTGTTTGTTCATTTTTGCCCATCACTAATTAGGCTTTGTGGCAAATTCAATCATGGGCTAGCCCAGCGCTGTTATTAATTACAAATAACTCTGAAAGTTATTGTAAGGTAATAATGTAATTGTCGTGAGATTCTGACAAAGCAAAAAAAAAGAAGAGAGTACTCGATACATTGAATGAATACTCGTGTCAAAATCGAGTACTCATGCTCATCTCTAGTAATACGTGTGCTGATATACAGAACACTGAAAACAACACAAGATAAAAAGGCAGGAAATATTTTTCTTCGGTCAAGCACAAGGCGGATGCATTGCTGCAGAGTTACATAATATCCTCAGACAATATGCTGAGTTCCAGCACACTGCAGGGCGGGATCTTTTGGCTGCGCGCCTGCAAGATGCAAAACAACACACAATTCAACACGTGGGAGTCAACTTTTACAGCAGCTCACAGATGAACACAGTGCAGAAACTGTTTTATATTAAATAGCCCGTTTCACTTCTAGCCGTGAAATGTTTTCGTTGTCCGTCCGTGCGTGTGAAGGACCAAATCAAAATGTGCAAACCTGACCAAATGTGTGTGGAATGGATCATATAATAGCTCAGCCCTCCGAGGCCTTGAGCTGTCAGCCTCTCTGTCTGACATTTCGCAAAGAATCCCGCTCTTGGAGTATTAGGGGATTTAGCCGTGACTCACCCGGCGTGTCTGCTACTTTAAAAGGACTGCTGGATCTTGTCCAAGTCCAGGGTCCTGGGCCGGACTTTGGCCAATACCTCTGCCGAGAGACCAGGCGCAGTCAGGAACAGATAAACAAAGCACCAAGTGGAATTTGTCACCTCATGTTTTCTCGTATGTCACCAGAGAACACGGAGGTGTTTAAAGATGATATCATTGGTTTTGGCGTCGAGTTTTGCACACACACCAACGTGCAACCTCTGTATGCAACAGTCAGTCCTATTCATGCTACTCAGAACTAATGGCCCTTCGTGTGGTAGTTGAAAAAGTGACTTCTTGGCTCCGGCACACTCAACAGCAGCAGCGTCGTCCTGCTGAAAAGGGTACAGCTCCCTGAGGACTGCAACCTTTATCAGCCCGTTGTCATAACAAACATATTAGCCCTCTGTATTTCGAGCCAGAATGAAGGACGATGTTTCAACATCACAGCCAGGCTTCTTAGTGCCCAGAGAGACTGACAGAAGACTGGCCAGGCTCTTATATGACTGGTCTGACAGTGTGGCTACATGAGGAGCAGCTGCAAAAGATAAAAATACCAAAAGTAAACACAAAATAGCACAGCCATTGTACTGTTTGCATGTGTCACTAATACTACATACAGTAGGCTATAGTACTAGATAAATCAGCATGTCATGACATTTTGAGAAATAGGCTGATTCACTTTCTTAGCGAGAGTTAGATGAGAAGATTGGTAGTATCAATCAATAACTCTAGGTAAGAAAGCAAAAACTGGTGTTGTGTCGAAGTCTTTCGAAGATTTATGATCAATCCTTTTGCCTCATAGTCACCAAAGTAAATACTGGACCCAGTTTTCACAAGAAGCCACGTATCTCCCGAACATTCAGACAGTAAAATGGCATTTTTCAGACGGACAGATCAGGAGAAAAGTAACTTTGTTTAAGATGTTTTTCGGTCTCAGCAACAAACTCTCGCGAGATCTGACAACACAGCTAAGATAACGTCCACGATCACCACAGATTACTATTTTTTTATGCTAAAATGGCTGTTAGACATGTAGATATAAAATGTTAGCACAAAATAAAATATAAACAAATTGTGCAAATATAACTTCTCATCCATCCACATGATGTTTACTACACTTTCAGACGAGACAGGAAGTGTGTACCATTTCATATCAGCAGTATTGGTGCCATATCTTTAGAAATATTGAATATTTTTGCCATAACCTAACCCAAAGCCCTAACCCCATGCATGGACGGCTGCGCTACAGGAAACACTAAAACTAAACACTATTCAAAGGAGGAACTTCGAAGGGGAAGACATCAGTCCTGTTAGAATATTTCCCAAAATGTCAAACTATTATTCTAAGTATCTACATTTTGGCTTTGTATCTGACATGCAGTACATAAAAAGTACAGATATTAGCAGATCAAATATGAGATAAACATTTTAAAGTTTTTGTTACATTTAAGTTTCAGGGTCCTGGTATTGCACCATAATCTTATATTAAAGAGCGAGTTTGAGTGAGTTACACTGTAAATAGTTAATATTAATTTTACAAATGTCTTTTTGCAGAAATGGTGCACCACAATACATTATTTTAGTTGTACCTCCTGAAAGTAAACATATCTTTCAGAATAGTGCCACAATTACGTAATCGTATGTTGTGTGTGTCCTCAGGCAAACATGAGGAGAGGAAGGACGAGCACGGTTTTGTGTCCAGAAGCTTCACCAGGAAATACACGTGAGTAGCTCAATGTTTTGAAGTTCATTATCAAAGAATATGCAAAGAAAATAAAATCACTTTTGTTCTTGATCACTTTTTTGCACGTTTGTAGTCCGAATGATGAAAGGAAACTACTGGCCATGCAATATGTCAACAACTCACTTCAAAAAACGACCAGATTTTGGATTAAAATGGGTTTTTTTGTGGCCGTTTGATGGTGGCTTTGCAGTGAATTTTCATGGAGGAAATTCATTTTTCAGGCTAGGTTCAGATTCCTGTGATTCTCTTATTGTGGTTTTGCTGCTGTGAGTCTCTTTAGTTTTGGTTTGGTCCAGCCTGTAGAGGGCTGGCTGCTGCTGATAGCTGAATTTCATGCCCTGAAAAGCAGCAGCAGCAGCAGCAGCAGCCTCCACCTCCCAGCGTTCATCCCTCCTCTGGCTGAGTTTTTAGCTTCATAGGACTCTGCTGCCATCCAGGGGCCACAGCACACACTGAGAAGACAAACTGCTCTTGGATCTGATTTTACCCAAGGGTGACTCAGGCATTAATGTTTCAGTCACTCTGTGTTTAAGTAGCGGCAGAAGACTGCAGCTCTTTGTAGATTTACTGGAGTGATTTCTTAGACTCATAACCTAATTGTGCTGTATTTCTCCCCGCCAGCCTCCCCTCCACTGCTAACATCGAGAAGGTGGCCTCCTCCCTGTCTCCTGAGGGCGTGCTGACCGTCGAGGCTCCTTTGGTCAGACCGGCCATCGAGTGCTCGGAGACCACGATACCGGTCAACGTGGACAACAAAGGTGGCGTGGTGAAGAAGTAGGAAGAGAAGCAGAACAGTGTCTCCCTGCGCGCACACATAATTCAAATACAAATTCAATTTACGTCTACAAACTAGAAAGGTGAAGCAGCAGCTTATCGCTCTTCCTAAAGCAGGCTTGTTCACGCGCCAGAGAGAGAAGAGCAAGGGATTGCCCTTGCTCTTCTCTCTCCCCTCCGCCTCTGGTAATGAGCCAACTCCAGCTGAGAGCGCAGTGTAAACACATCTGCAGTAGTGCCATATGCCTGCTCTTTCTGCCGTAATTACACTCTTCATCTGGATGTGGGAAATCTGAGCTTAGCCCCGCTCGCAGCTTTTCTTTTTTCTCTCTCTGTCTCCCTCACTTACACATACATACACCTTTCTCATTTCTATGGAGTAAATCCATGCAGCCACTAAAGACGGCAGTAAGGCGGACTGTAATAGCATGTGATGTTGAAAATTAGAGAACCAAGGTCCCAGGAGAGCACACACACACACACACACACACACACACACCACCACTCTGAGTGCAGAACAATGCCTGTCAGCGTACACACTGTGCGACTGGACTGGAAATAGACTGGTTGTATCTGCAAACTGTGCAGTCATGCAAACACAGAATAAAGAACAAACAACATATGGAGTCTCTTCTTTTGTTTTTAAGTGAGTTTATTTGCATGCTGGTGACATGACATCATGGAAATGGCGTCCCGAAGCAGCTACTGTGAGCTGCGTGTGTTCTAAGTCTGGAAACAGGAATAACTAAATGGAAAGCGTCTTAATGTTGCGGTATCTTATGCTAAATTATTCATCTGATGGTCATCCATGCAAAAGAGAGCACGTGAAACATGTCAGCCCCCATTGTCAGCCCATGACAAACAAGATTCTGCAGCACTGTTGTGTTGTGATTTGGCATTTAGAGATCTCCTCCAGACACAATTTACAGTATGTAAAAATACTCTATGATTAATATTTTTTTTAACATGGTTTTCCCACAAAAAAAGTAAAATTCTCTGTGAAAAGGGGCTGGAAGCACATCTACTCTTCTCCCTCATTAAGAAATTCTGGATCGGGCCTCAAGCCCCGCCCACCACCGCTGCCATAGTTACGCTAGTCACTTAGGAGTCACTTAGTCACTAGGTGATTTGATTGGTTCCTCAGATATATGATGTCATAAAACCTGGCTGTCTGAATCTGGATTTTTGAGACTGTTGTTGGCACGCTGCAGTTTGAAGGCAGATATTCTCAGCCATGGTGTTGATTTCACTCATGATGTGTCTAATAGGAAATATAAAACACATATAGACATGTTTACATGGTTAAAAACTAGATTTTCACTGGGGGGGGTCTTTAAACACTGTGCCATTTAATTATAGCACCTTGGTCAGGCCAGTCAGTATGACATTAACACTAATGAGGAGTTATGATAGAATATTCATTATATGCACCCCATAATATTATATAAAAACTCACTCCTTCAGTGCAGAAGGGGTGTACAGTAAGTTCACCCTGACACTGACATGGCCCCGGGTCTTTATAAAGTGGAGAAAAAACGGATAAGGCAGGGCCATTGCTGCTGTGTATCTGCGCCGAAATGTGTCATAACGCCCCAAATTGCATAATTCCATCGTACAGAATGTCCATGATGAATTATTCATACCCAGATAGATACATAATTGATGGAGATTTGCTCTCTACTCTTGACTGAGCAAGGTCATTTAAAACAATTGCACCAGGCATGGATGTTAGAGAAGGAATGAAAATACTACAGAGTCTGGCGGAGCCAAAACGTGTATGATACTCTGTACAACCATTCATTATTTTATTAGTGATTAATCTATTGATACTTTCGATGGATTACCATGAAATTTGGTACAGACGTCCATGGACCAGCCGTCAGAAATACATCCTGTGCATTCCAATACTTATCATACTATTTAGTATGCAAGAAAAATATTTAGTAGGCCTATGTCTCAATAAATAGTTCGTCAAATGTAGTAGGCCTATACCAAAAAATACAGTGTCCTAGCATGCTTTTCTGGCCCATAATCCTTTGCGCTGCATATATGAGCAAGAGGGTCAAAGTTCAAGGTGTAGTATGATGAAGTAGTATGTCCCATCTGTATGCAACAGTATGTACTTTGTAAGTATGCAGTCTACTGAAAGTAAAAATAAATAGTATGTGATTTGGAACGCAGCCATCACCTCCTGCCTGTCAAGAGTTAATTGATGTTTCACGGGTTACGCCCACAATCTTCCAATAATCCAATCACAACCCCCTAAAACAACACACAACAACCCCCGACACAAACCTGATTATACATCATGACACAAACCGCCAAGTGTGAATCCCACCTGCAGGAAATCTACCAGCGTGTCAGAGCCGCTACTGACTGACTGTGTGACCGTCGGTACTGTGAGTAGCCTGCCCGCTGTGTACTGTAAATAATCACTGTTACTGAACTGCGAATACAGACCGTGATATATCATGGATGTAGTGATATATACACGCTGACAGTCCAATTCTATTTCCTGATTTGTGTCGGTTTTTTCGGGGATCCGCAGTAAAACCCGGAGCGGATCCTGAAGTTGCCTTTGTTTTTGTGATTGTGAACTGGACTGGGACTGAACCGTTTATGGGTTGTGGAGAAAATAAGGACTCTGCTGCAGGACTGTACTCTGACACACACACACACACACACACACACACTGCTTTGCTTGCTTGATTTAATATTAAAGCTGAACTGGGTTGTGGTGTTTACAGTGGGTTGTTTACAGTGCTGGTTTTTGGTGATGTAACTGTATATTGCCACTTGCTGTCTTTATTGTTTTGTATGGTTTGACAGCTATTTTGTTCCATTTTCCATTTTACAATTATTATTTGTCAGCCGTTAAGTAGTATTAAGTGTCAAACCCACGAGGCCTACACCTGATCTCTATAAAGAGACTCTGTAGGATCAGATATTGGTATCGGAAGCGCTCTCCTGTTGAGCTGGTTTTGGTTGCACGCAGGTAATCAGTCTGCGTGGAGAGCAACAGAGGCAAAATGCATTGACCAAAATGCAATCTTGGAACCCATCAGCTATCGCCTGATGATGGTTTCGCTTTTTTTGTTGTTATTTATCTGCATTAATATGCAGATATCTATTTATAGAGGCGCTGTCTCTGAACTCCAACTCCATTCTCGCGTCTCCAGTTGCTAACCCGATGGGTTCAGAGATTGGCCTACACCATACTGGTGATGAAGAAAAATCCTCATTGTGTAGCTGTGTTCTGTAAATAGTTATCTTACTCTAATGATCAAAAATGTTGATCTGAAGCTCAGTTCTGAGGCAACGTTCAATCTGAACATTGTGTGCAGCGTTTTGCGACGGTTTTCAGGTTGAGATGTTTTCTCTCGTTTGGTGAGTGTCGGAGGTGTTACCCAGTGACCAGCGACGTGTTTATGATTGATTTGATTGATTTCTTTATTTTCACGTGATGCACACAAAGTGTCCAACCCTCATGGGTTTACAAAACAACAAAATTACCGTTGTAGTGTTCAAACATTTCGTTATATTTCACTTAATAAACCCTGCCATGTGAAAAAGGCAGTGCGCTTGTGTAACACAACCGGGTGTTCAACACACCAACGTTTGTGATTAAATAAACATTTTGTGTTGTCGGGGATGAACGCACCCAGGCTTAAAATATCAACTTCCGG
This sequence comes from Heterobranchus longifilis, assembly GCA_028570985.1. Taxonomy (NCBI): domain Eukaryota; kingdom Metazoa; phylum Chordata; class Actinopteri; order Siluriformes; family Clariidae; genus Heterobranchus; species Heterobranchus longifilis. The sequence continues at coordinate 5,285,253 of JAOVVB010000036.1, forward strand.
TTTAAGTCTTACCTACTTCGTTTTTAAACCCAGCCCATTCAGAGTACGGATACAAATACAGATCATTTAGCTGGTTGATCAGATAGGCCTGCAGATAATGGTGTACTCGCTCATGCCTTTTGCTAACGTTAGCATGCTAACTAAGATGGTAAACATGGTCAACATTGCCTACCCTGCTTAACATCAGCATGTTAGCATTGTCACTGTGAGCATTAGCATGCTGATATTAGTATTTAGCTAAAAAAAAGTACTGTGCCTAAGTAGGCCAGCAGCCTCTGACTAGGCCTACTATATCTATGTAACAGTATGACTGGTGCAGATATGAATGTACACTGTCTGATATTGTATATGGCTGACGCTCTACAGGAACTCTGGTTTTTATCACTGCCATGATTACATAACTCAGAATGGTATAAGCATGGATTCAGTTCCTGTATGTGTCCGCCTTTCATTCGATATTCATGTGATTTTTAACACACGCTCAAGAAACAGATTTGGACTTGTGTGCTTATATCTGAACCGTGGAAATTCGAAAGCAATGTGCAATGAGCAAGGACACGTATAGGTAGAAAAGCACACATGGTCAGGATGTAAGTAGGAAGTAGGCCAGGGGCAGCCGCTGGAAATTACATCACCAAACCATATGAGCGGAGGGCCCTGTGCAATCAATACACTGCACAGCTGCATGTATAAATCTAATGCTGCATGCATTTCAGTTAATGCTCAGCTCCCTCCAGTTAATCATCAGTCAGCACAGGATGAAATGCAACACAACTGCTGATGTTCTGAAGGACTGGTGGTTTTCATCACTTCTTTTTCTCCTTCCCTGTCAACTTCCAGTCATTCATGTTGCGTGCCAGTCCTGCACTAATGCACATACTAACTCTACTCTTGACTCCAAAGCTGCAGGGGAGATCTATTTATAGAGTGCTCTGCTATGCACTGAGCCTCCAGCATGTTGTATAGTTACACAGGGTAGATAGCGGACATGGACTAGTACTTTTTCCCCCTATGGTCCCAGACCTGTAGTGACTAACAGGCTGCTTATCAGCTATCATTAACTTGATCTCATTTCTGTTTCACTGTGTAATACACACAAATGCTGTGAGTGGGAGAGTTTTAAACATCTGCCAAAACAGATGTCCATTAGCTCAACGTCATATTCAATATGCATTCATACTGTATGTACTGTATGCAGTAGGGCTGCACAATATATAGTTTTTTTTATCGTCATCGCAATGTAAACTTTCGCAAAAAACACATCGCGAAAGACACTCAGGGATTTTTTTGAGTTAGTTAAAAGAGAGTATCAGTAGAAAACTGCTCTTTAAAATGTAACTATCATTCTTTTCTTTTTATGTTGCCTTTTGTGTTCAGTTCAATTTGTTAACTTCCTTTCAGTTTTTTAAAATTCAACAAGCAATTTCATGTATTTTAGCAGTAAAAGCAGCAGAACTGATATTACTTTATATATCGCAAGTAATATCGTTATAATAATATCGTATGAGGCCGATAACGGCCATTTAAAATGGGGTGATAACATCTGAAATGCGACTTTGATTTTGACTTGAACCTGATGAAGACTTTAGGGTTGAATAACAAAGAATAACAGCTACATCTTCTGTTAGATTCTTGGTCCCTCGGGGGGGAAACACACGAGCTCCTCTGCTCTTTCTCACTCTGTAATCGGCTTACAGTGATGAAGGCTTTACTCTCTCCTGTTGGATGAAATGAATAGACTCTGAGGCTTCACATTGTGCTCAAAGTAACGCTCTGCGGAGGATAGTGCTTCCTCCCATTTATAAAACAGTCATTATGGTGTCCGGTCATGTCTGCAGCTTTTTTACTGAGCAGCGCAGCTTCAAACAGAGAGACTGCAGCTTATTGGAAACTCTCAGCCAGCTCTGGCAAGAAAAAAAAAAAAAAAACACTCATCAGCAATGAGCTCAGCGAGCACGGATGCTCTTTTACACAAATGCCTTCCGCTCTTATATGCTTCTAATCGCTCCTAAAAGGAAAAGCAAAGACTACAGTGAGTTTTTACTGTCGGCCAAGGAAAACGCCGCCACTCACGGACGTCTCCGTCTTTGATAAGGGAGAGCGGAGTCCTTGTACACGAGTCTTTAACTCTTCGTTGTTTAATAAACACAGGATCTCGTAGGGTTGCTGATTTGATCTGAAACTCCTCTTGTCCATATGTCCTTGGGCAAGACATTTTTTTTTTTAAAGCTACTTCTATTTGGATTATCATAATAGGTTAAATTGTCATTTCTTGCTAGAAGGTCTGAGAAACAAATAGCTCTACTAGGCATAGGAGGCACACTGCAGGCATAGGAGAAAAACACTTGTTTGCATTTCTGTAAACCAATCACAATCGTCTGGGGCGGGGCTAAGCCCCGGCTGCAGAGACGGGACTTGAAGGGGAGGGACTTCATGCGCGCAAGGACTATTAGGGCGGCCCTAATAATACAGTGTATTGCTGTTTTTTTCTTTTTTATCTTTTCTTGTTTCATTGTGTAATGGCAGAAATTATAGGGATTAATAAAGTACAACTATAAGGCATAATGCACATTAAATTCAATATGGCCGACTTCCTGTTTGGTTTAGGATATAGCTTAAAGACGCTTTTTTGTATGCCTGGAGACCATAAATACATACATTTCATTCATCTACGTCAAACTTAAAGGAGGAGGCTTTCAATTAGGGGGTGCTAGCGAGCCAATTTGTCACACCTGAGCATGAGACCCATAAAATATCAACATTTTCACCCGTTCTGGTGCGTGTGCAAAGTTTCAGGTGTTTTCATTCACCTTTAGGCCATCAAAAATGCAATTAATTTACCTGAATAATAATAATAAACAGACCAACTTCAATAGGGCCTTCACTGAGCGAGCGCTGTTCAGTGCTCAGGCCAAAATAATTACAGAACTACAGATGCTTTAGTAAATGCTGTGCTTTAAGAGCCTGGACACACTGGCACCACCATTCTGAGTGCAGTGCACCATACAGTATACACCTACAGCAGCAGTAGTAGCTTCCCCATTGCTACCATACAACCACACATCTAATCTGATAACAGATTAGGACTCCCAGACTGATAAACCCTCAATCTGAGGTCAGAGCAGCTCAGAAATGAAACTGCCGGGTTTCTCTCACTCTCAGCACTCCTTTGTCCGCTGTAATAGTAACCTTGTCTTTCAAAGACCCAGAGACCTCGGCTCTTCATCTGGGTCATGTCATTGACTGATGGGCTTTGTTTTTGTGTGTGTGTGTGTGTGTGTGTGTGTGTGTGTGTGTGTGTGTGTGTGTGTGTGTGTGTGTGTGTGTGCGCTTGCAAGTGTGCGTCTTTTAATCAAGTGTGTGTATTGCTTTGAGGAAGTACTCTGTGTTAGCCTTGGCCTAAGAGATTTTTTTTTTTTTTTTTTTGGAGTCATGCGGGGGATTAGCCCTCGCTGGGTGGCGGAGCCGCGGCCGCCTGGCACTGCTAACCCGCTGCCCGTTGTGTCCACCTGTCCCACCTACGGTCTAACCCTGTCTCCACCCTTATACCAGTCCTGTTGACTGTGAATGTTAGAGTTTATTATTACAGTAAACCTCCAAGCAGTGGAGGCTCGGTAAAGCAGAGGAATATACAGTATGATAGAAAGGAATCTGTGGGCCTCCGAGAGGCGCAGTGGTAAAGTGCTCGCCCTGTCATCCGGAGATCGCGAGTAACCCTGTAACCTCTCGCAGTCGGAGGCCTAGAGGGAGAGCTGATTGGCCGAGCTCTCTCAGACGGGAGGGATGAGAGGTACTTCGAGCTCTCACATTAATTACAGCTCTACAGCCAATCAGGGGTGTCTGCGAGCTCACGCAAGCGGATGGAGTGGATAGCGCTGTCCCCAGAGTGTGTTACTCCACCCCCACTACTGAGCGAGTAGTTCGAAAAGATGCAGTCCTCCGAAACAAGTGATGGTCTTCAGCCCTCCGGACTGAGTGGTAGTAGTAGTCTTAATGTAGGAGCTCCCTAGTGACGGGGAGGAATTGGACACGACTAAATTAGGGAGAAAATCTGGAAAAAATCCCCCCCTCAAAAAAAAGGAATCTGTATTGAGCTTGTGAACGCTCTTTGATTGTGTAGTTAAGCGAGCCTCTGCTAAACTTAGTCTCTGTCCCTTTAAACAGGTTAGGGGTGCCCGTTCTGCTCCCTGGGATCTCCCCAGGCAAGTGATTTCAAGAATTCCCTCACGAGGGAAAAACAGCGAGGGGAATTCGGTGCAGCAGTGAAACAGTGTCACAGTGCAAGTAGGATTTAATAATAATGAGTGACGGTGACGGGTGCTCCAGCACTGGGGCCTGTTAAACTTGCTCTGATGTCAACACATCTTCTGAGCATAGCAAAGAGAGGAGGGCCACGGGTTTAACTGATTAAACTGTCACTCTCTCTCTCTCATATACACACACACACACACACACACATAGATACGCACACTCTGGTTCTGTAGCGTGCGCTAGTTACAGAGAGCGCTGTGTGCACAATGTGGGTCAGGCTGTCGCCGTTGCCTCGGTTCCTAACAACACTCCTCGGTTTGGACACACACAGCTCCTCAGGCTCACACTCGCTCATATGCGCTTACATATGCTTCCACCCACACACTCCCCCAGCGCGAGGCCACCCACCACACGCCACTTCTGCTGCCGTTTTGGCAAACCAAACCTAACCAAACTGGGATAGGAGAGTAGGAGATTGTGTCATGGCTGCCTGCCTGCCTCAACTCATTTACTCTGATTTCAATTAGTTTGCAAAAACAAAAAAAACATTTTTGTGTATTTGTCAAAGCAGTTGGTCTTGCTTAATTAATTTTCCAGCTTTCAGGAATTCCATGTGGTTCCATCCTCCTTACTGGTGCTAGGTGGTGGTTGAACTCATTTATAGCTCAAACTGGGCAGCGTGAATGGGAATATGATGAATAGTGTGATTAATGAGGATCATAGGAAATAACTGACGCGAAATGTCTGCTTGTTCCAGATACAGAATCTACACAAGGAATTAACTAACTTGTTGATTATTTTCATGATACCAAAGAAAAAATTTTTTTTTATTTGATTGATTAATAATGAAATAGCATTTCTCATTTTTATTTCTGTCCAGATATAGTTCAACAGTTTGGTATCACTTGCAAATTTTTTTTGGTTTTTGTTAAGTGATGCTTATTTTCTACATTCTACAACAAAACCAGCCTCAGAAATCACCAATTAACAAACAGCACCTCGGATTAGAGCCATTATGAAGGATTTACAGGTCATAAGTAGCAGATACACCTCAATATCAACTGTTCAAAGAAGATTAGTGCATACTTTGGATGCCTTCACCATTGTTTTACAGTGTAGAAAGAAATAAAAATCAGGAAAGACCATGAAGTTAGAAAGTGATCCCAAACTTTTGAGCGGTAGTGTGTTTATTGTTTGTTGTTATGAAAGCATTATTTAATTCCTGATATCAAATAATTTTCTCCTTTTTTTTTCTTTCTATCCTTCTCTTTCAAGTTTATGAATTAGAAAATACTTTAAAAAAAATAAAATAATTGGAGACCCTGAAAGAATACTTTTCCAAGAAAAACTATCTACGTAAATGCTGTCTTATTGCCACCCTGTCAATAATTGTACACTTTTTTTTTTAATTCGTCTAGCTGGCCAGTCACCGTACGATTGTTGCTATAGCAATAATAACAAATTTGAATGAGTGCACGATTGCAAAACTTGCAGCCCGAACTCACTTGCACAAGAATATTTTGTGTAAACATTTAACACTTTCCCTCAGGCATCCGTTGCCATCGCGAGCGTGTCGTAAACGAACAGGTTTCGTATTGTTTTCTCAGTGAAAGGAAGCGTGTTGCAATTCGTGTCCGCGGTGGCGACGTCTTGGGTAGAAACACACCAGCGTTTTCTTTTAACGCTGCGCTGTGTGAAGTTGCTCGATTTTTTTGAAAATCAACAGGCCTTCTGTTTACTGATCTCAGCAAGGTTTAACACAGGTGTGTGTGTGTGTGTGTGTGTGCGTGCGCGCGCATGGTTACCAGGGTGGAACAACAGAGATAAGAGGAGAGAAAGAGGAAACGAGCTTATATTCTTACTCTCTGTCCATGTAGCACACACACACACACTTCCTCCTCCTCCTGTAGCCTGTTGCTTATTCTCTCCATCTCTGTGTGAGTCGCGTGTGTGGACGGACAGTGCTGGACTGGAGAATCAATCCTACTCTTTGGTTGGCCACTACTTTCAAAGGGGGCCGGCTCACGGCTTGTGTACAGAAAGGGAGAGAAAGAAAGTAGGAGGAGGGGGAGTAGTGAGGGAGAGGGAGAGAGAGGTAAAAGCAAAAGAAGGCAGCGATCAGAGCGAGTGTGCGTGGGCGTTTTGTTTTGCGATGGCAGCACGGCTCAGAGTCGACAGTGCGCGTGTCTGTCTGAGGCGCACTCGTTCACCGATTCTCCTGCTTTTGGACGCGCGCAGCCCGTTGCCTTAAGCGCGCTGATCAGAGTGAACTCTTGGGAAGCTTGGAACGCTTGGAACCATTCAGAAAAGGATTAAAAGGAATCACAGAGCGTTCGTAAAACAGGACCGAGAGAAGAGTAGTCTCTCCTCGGTGATGGTGAGTTCTGCTGTGTTTCATTCCAACTCTTGGGTTTGTTTTTGCCTCGATCAAGTGGAGGTGCTTTGTGCATTAAAGGGATTCTCCACACTTTACCTCTGGATGTTGGATTACACCAGGGGAGGAGAGAGAGGGAGAGAGAGGGAGAGAGAGGAAAAGAGGGAGAGAGACTCCATGATTTAAATAAAGAATGTGTGAGTGGAGGAAATGAGGAGAGAAGCTTGTGTGTGTCTGTGCGTGTGCTGGGCTTCTCACGACGCGTGAGGATAGTTCTCTAGCACTAGCACTCTTCTGTATCTCATCAAGGCGAAGGCAGCTGTAATGACCACAAATGGAGCGAAGGACTCCAAAACTGCATGAGTCAGAAAAGCCAGGAACCTTCTCCCTTCCCTGTGCCCCCCTCCCTCCTTCCCTTCTTCCTTGTCTTCTTCCCTCTCTCTCTCTCTCTCTCTCTCTCTCTCTCTCTCTCTCTCTCTCTGTTCTCCCTTTCACATTCCTGATTTTTTTTTTCCATCTTTAAGTTTGTCATTAAACTTTTGTATCGTTAAAGAGCTGCATCTTTTTTTTCCCTCTGAACATTCTATGAGTTCTCCAGTTTCTGCATAAAAAAAAATCTGTTTATTCCTTTAACAACAGATACTAGTATCACGAGTGCATTGACATGTGCAGCTGTGCACCTGAATGTTCACAGCTTGGCTCAGGAACCTAACAAAGTCCATATCTCGCTCCTTTCTCACGCCGAGATCTTTCTCTACCCCTGTCAGTTACAGGGGGGAAAAGGGGGGGAAAGGAAAAAAAATGATTGAAACTTTCATACCTCATTCACCAGCTCATCAAGAACATCAGGTTGTACTTCAGCTTGTAACTGGTAACAAAGTGCCGTCTCGTAAGCTGTAACTTCCTCAGTGGCCATGAGTTTACAGAGCGTGTTTGTAATGAGGAGTTTATTATTCCCGGCAGGCCTGGCTTACTTGGGAGGTAGTCAGCGAGGTAGGAGAGAGAGAGAGAGAGAGAGAGAGAGAGTCTTTACTGCCCAGCTCTTAAGACCGTAATGATTTTTCTGTCACTAGATATCGATCACATTAGAGATAGGCACGAGTGAGTGGGCTTTTTTTTCCCCTCAGTGGTAGGACGCATCAATTCATGTTAATTTAAACTGGGTGTAATCATAACGAATCAATCTGTTTGGTGGTTGAAAAGGAGGACCTCTGTATTTTAAACAATGGCGTACGATTCTATGAAAAGTTTCCACTCAAGACTACACTAGAAGTGCAGTCTTGTTTTTTTTTCTCTTCAGTAAGAAAATGGCAAGACTGAGAGAGAGAGAGAGAGAGGGAGAGAGAGAGAGAGACAGCCAGCCTCCCAGTAAAAAGTTTGGACACGCCTTCTAATTCCACGGTCTTCCCTGATTTTTATTTATAAATCAAATCTGAAGGCGTCTAAATTATGCAATAATCTCCTTTGAACAGTTGATATTGAGATGTTTCTGCTACTTATGATCTGTAAATCCTTAATAACTGCTCTAATCTGAGGTGCTGGTTGTTAATTGGTGATTTCTGAGGCTGGTAACTCTAAATGAACTTCTCTGCAGCAGAGGTCAGTTTTGGTCTTGCTTTCCTGGGAAGGTCTTCGTGAGAGACAGTTTCATCATGGAGCTTGATAGGTTTTGCACAATACTGTTCTTGCAAGAACTATTCCAGAAAGGCTGACCTTCATGTCTTGAAATAACAACTGTTACTTAATTACTTAATGCTGTATGTGTTAACTCATAGTTTTGAAAAAGAAAATCTTTTCAAAAAAGATTTGTTCAAGAATATAGGAAATAAGTCCACATTTGTGTCCACACTTTTGACTGGTACTGCAGACACCGAAGGAAATAAAAAAGAAATCTGTTGTGATTGACAGTCTCACAGGTGGTTTGAACTCTCTGATATTAACTGACTTCGTAGAAGCCCTGTCCCTTCTCTGAAATTCATTATTCGTAATCTCTTGTCTCGAAAAATAAATAAATAAATAATAATAATAATAATCACGCTCCCCTACTGTGAAAGTAAATGGAAGAAAGTTTTGAAATAAAATCCGTCAGTGTATGTTCTGCTACCCAAAAGAAACCCCCTGAGTTAGAGCCGTAGCTCTTGCAAAATCTAGAGAAGGCAATTAAAAGATGCCCTCTGGCTGACTTCCTTTAAAGCTGCATCAGGTACATCCTTGTGGACGGAAACCCTGAGGAAGATATCTGACTCACCGGAGCAATAATAACTGGCTCGGAAGAAGAGCTGCTATCTGTGTCTGTGGATGGAGATGTCTAGACCGTCACCGTAAATAAAGGAATAATCTCTGAACCTACGCATCGGTCATTGACCAGATGAACCAATATATAAACCCTTGTTCGCTTCATCAAGTGAGAGACCGGGACTCGGAGTTTCCAAGTAAATTTAGGTCAATTCACCAATTCACACGCAACCACTCATTAAAACGTCATGGTTCATTTTGTCCCATCTTCTTCTTTCTTCTGTCTTTTGTTGTTGTTTTTCAGTCAGTTTGGTCAACCCTGAAATACTTTTTTTTTTTTAACCTTCCTAACAGCCCATGTGCGCTTGAATACTGAAACAACAAAACAGCGCTTCTCACATGTCTGTGATATCAGTGGACACCTAAATGTAGAGCCTGAACCCTGACGTGTTTTTTTTTTTTTTTTTTCCCTCTTATCGGTTCAATGTGAACCTTTATTGACAGCTTGGAGAGGAAGCAGTGATGCGGAGGATCTGGCAACCCTAACCAAGTACGCAGCTGTGAAAGCCTTTCGCTTCGGTTACCTTTTTAGTGTGGTTGGAAACTCTTTTTCTTCTTTTTTTTTTCCTTCCTCACAAATTGGTGTGTACAGTGTCTGCAAAAAAAACTTATTACATTTTTTTTTAGTTTGTAACTGTAATTTTTAATGATTGCTGTTTTAATAATCCCTTAACTTTGTTAACCAGAAACCAGTTTTAGTGGCATCACAAATTTGACAAACAAAAACAAAAGAAAATTACAAATAGTAGCGAAAAATAATGACCAATCCAACCGAATAGAATAATGATATAAAGCTTGACCCTAACAAATTTGATTGTAAAAAATGTTGAAGCTACAAAGCTATAAAACACAATAAAATAATGCACATGTTGCAAAATAAAACGAAGGTGTAACTGCAGTTTAAACATCGAACACTTGTTTCAAACCTAAAAGGTCAAGAAACAAAAGCAGAGGCTTTCTAGTTGCTAAGTTTCAGCCACAGATGTAAGATTGTTGACGGTGTGGAGAATTAAAAATAAATACTCAAGAATAAATCTTTCAACCGATCAGTATCATTACTTTCCATTGAAGCGTTCAAGGACAGAGGAAGTCTCTAAGTGTAGACTACACAAGCATGTCACATTATTCTCTTAAGGAGTACAAACACCTGAAAAGGGAAGAACCCTGGCAAAGTGAGTTTCTGGGGTTTCGAAACATTTTTTTGTTTTTGTTTTGTTTTTGATTTTTTTGTTTAGGAAAATCTTCTGCAGGAAATCCCGCGCTGTAAACGTCTTCAGTTTAATAACTTGACTCTAATATGCTGGTCAGAGCCAAGTTTAGCAATGTTGATTTTCAGGAAGGACCAGTGTTTTTCCCCTCTCTCTCGCGCTCTCTTTCTCTCTCTCTCTCTCTCTCTCTCTTTTTTTTTTTTTTTTACATGGGTGTAACTTTATTTTGACAACTGCTGAGAAAATGCAGGGTGGCAACATAAACAAGTACTGATTTATAGCTAGATTTGCATACATCATTTTATACTATGATCCTATTGTTGTATCAATCAAAAGAGTGTCAACTTTTTATTCTCATGGGGGAGGGGGGGCAGTAGCAGTAGATGAGTCAATCCACAAATGAATATGGAGAGATCGTCAGTTGCGTAGGTGCTTTGAACTCTCTAATATCAACTTGTGCACTAGAATCTCCGCCCCTTCTTCCATCGCGCATTCAGTGTTTTAGTTAGCGCACTTGTAATGAATTACTCTTTCCCGGCTCTCATATTATGCCATGGTCAGTGTTTTGGAGTCATTTATATGAATTAACATTTATTAACGCTTCTATGAGCTAATATTTAGGCAAGTAACATTAGATAACAATTGTTCCATGACAATATTTGACATTTATAATATGTGCAGCCCTATTTGGAATGGAATAGTTTTATTAGCTTTATTAGTTTTATAGTTTATAACATCCACACATTCGGACAGCAATACATTTGTTTTTAGGAGGATATGCTGTATATTCTACGGAATCTACATGTGGTCATATAAGCACGCTCATGACATGATGTCCAAGAGGCAGCGTGAGGTCCGAAGTTTCCGGAATTTTCCCGGAAACTTCACAATGTGTTTCATATCTGGTAAGGGTCACTGATACGAGACTAAATACAACCATCGCTGTCCAGACTACAGTGGTAGGAACTGTGTGCGTATGCACATATAAGGGGTTGTTATGGCATCCATAAGATGCCTGTCTATTTTAGTTCAGATGTAGACACGAGAAATGTTTACATGTGCACCAAAACCGATGAGTAGCAGCTTTTCCTGTCCAGCCGCCTACCAGTCAAAAGTTGGGACTACATTCTAGAACAATACAGCAGTACCTCGCTATATACGAATTTAATCCTTTCTGGAGGCAAGTTCTTAACACAAAATTTCATATTGGGGAATAATGTAACCCATAGTAAACAATGTAAATGCAGATTCGTTCCAGGCACCCAAAAATATTACCAATATTACCAATTTCCAATGCTAGTATCATATCTTTGCATATAAAACAATTAAAACATTTTGAAAAAACATGTAAATGATGTAAAAAAAGAAATGCATAGACTAGACGTTAAACCTTGATTTATGATTGCTCCTCGGTTTTAAAGCACCAGCTGCTTTAAAAACAAGACTGTCATTTTCTTCATGCTACCGTCCCTGATAACATTCTTAGAACCAATGGAACTATGTCTTCACTAAATCTTGCAGAAAATGCAAAAGAACCCACAAAATATTCAATTCAATTCAATTTTATTTGTATAGCACTTTTAACAATTGACATTGTCGC
>JAOVVB010000036.1:5356946-5367030 GCA_028570985.1 Heterobranchus longifilis
TAGACTGGTATAGGGTTTTTTTAATTAAGTAAAAATAACTAATTGGAGTTAGGATTCAGAATGAGGCACATCGCATGAAGAATTATGCACAGCATCAGTTAACTTTTTTGAAAAATGGCATTTGTCTGTTTTTGCATATGAACCCTTCACATAATAATCATTGGTTAGAATAACACTAACAATGATTAGGTTGTTGTGAATTTGGTTAATTAAATATATGGATAATAAATAAAATAATATTTATTTGTTCTCATTAACAGAGAGATTATAAGGTAAATTATAAGAATAATACAGTTGTTATCAGATTTGAAGCAAGTGCTTTGAAGAGCGTCATAAAAGAAGCATTCATTTATTTAATTTGAGTTGTTTATCATGTATAATAGAGCAGATAGACATGTGAGGTCATTTGAAATTTAAATCTCATTCATGCTTACAGGTTCTTACATTGTTATCAAATTTAATTGCCTTTAAAATTAAAGATAAGTTTTATTGTTAAAAATATGATCTTTTAGATTATTACTCATTGTTTTCTTGAGCATTTGCTTAAGGTATTTGTTTGTTTGTTGGACAGTGTAAGTGGCAAACGTATTTCTTCTCTTTGTCCAGCAGAGGTCACTCTTTACATTTTTTCCCCCTAAACAGATTTTAAATGCATTCCTGATCCAAAGCCTTCTCTACACCTACACAACATGATGTTACATAAATAATAGTATAAATTGTCAGCATATCTGATGGATAAATAATATAAATTCTTTGTGTTTTTTTTTTTGGTATTTACAGACAGAGGGTTCACAAATGCAATGATTAAAGGTGCATTTTTGACAGATGAATAGATTTTCATGATGAATGCTTTAACAAAAATGTGCAAAACACGTTCTAGTACAAGAAGACAGCTTTTTACTATTATAAAAACTAATCATATTCAATAAACTGCTGAAAAAAACATTGTCATGTTTGATCCTCTCACAGTAAACATTATTTGGCAAATTTACAGAAAACACATTAGTTTTAATTACTTTCAGTTAAACCATTTTTAGGTCATTAAACACACATTGGTAAGCATAAGAAAACATTTCAAGAACTCATCTGAATAAATTGCTTTGATTGAATCCTGGGAGAGACTCAAGTCCCAGCAAATGGGTGCATGCTGGTGTTTTCTTTTTTTTTTTTTTTTACCTTTCCCTTTTCACATAAAATGCCATCCTGTTTTAGTATGTCTCCTGCATTTAAATTGTTCTTAAAACCATTTGAAGCAGTTGATCTGATTATTGGTTCTACACAGCCACTCTGTGGGCTTTTATTACCCCATAACTAATGGGCCATGGTGCTTCTATCAGCCCAGTGCCTACTCAGAGCAGTTATAAAAGCTGACATATGTACCAGCTTATGACAGGTCGGAAATCAATAAGGACCACATCGAGAGCGGTGTTTGCTACAAAAAGAGGCGGAGGAGGGAAAAGAAAAAAAAAACACTCACACACATCTCTAGAGGTTTGTGCTGAACCTTAAATGGCTCTCTTATAGCTGCTGGCTGTATAAAGTGAGCAATCTTTTGTAATCTGTGTTTATTGCTTCAAGCTGAATGCACAGAAAAATCATGTCTTCTTCAGTTTGTTTAAAGGAAACGTCGACCCTGAACGACCTGCTCTTAATCTGTATAATTGACCTGTGATCTTCAGTGACATCCAAGATTTATTTTGTAATGAAGATCTGAGTGGGCTCTTTTTTTTAATATAAATTCAGTTGAATCTTGTATATTTTCGCAGCATTACCCACTCTGCTATATGAATCCCTGCTGCTAACGGTGCCACTGGGGTTCAGCCCTCAGGTCATCACTATTTAAAGAGGATGAGGCAGCAGAAGACCTTTTGTTTTTATTGTTTTTTGTTTTTGCCACAGGGGACCATTTGATACTTGGCACAGGTTTGATGCCAGATGCACTTCCTTATGCAGCCCTCCCATTTTATTTGGGTTTGGGACCGGCTCTGCATCCAGTGGCTGTGGTTTGGGCATTTGGTGGGAATCGAACCCACTCCTTACGCATGCCAAGATGCCAAACCTACCACTAAGCCACCAATGACCACAAGCGTTTTTTTTTTTTTTTTTGTACTGTTCTTTATTTATTTTTAGGGTTGTTTTAAAAAGAGTCTCATATTAAACATCATCGTAACTTTATGAACAATGTCCTCTCATGACATCAGCATGGGACACTGCTCCGAAGTTCTCACAGTCATAACATAACAAAAAAGTACAGAACCAACCAACAAATTAACACTAAACTCTAAACACCTTGCACATGTTTAAATATAAAAAAAATAAATATTTTATGTATTTTCGGATGGACCGAGTCGATTCTTTTGACACACCGCCGAAGAGTAAGTTTGCCTCAAAATGCGACCTGAAGTGCTTAATTAATATTATGTGATATGAAGCTTTATAAAGCGTTGAAGCGTTCTAATCAATGATATTGAAGTTATTTTAAATAATTGCAGACTTACAACAGTGTTCAAGTCAAACCAGGATTTTTAATTGAAATTGACAGAATTGAAAATAAATACCCCCTTTATTTCACTATATAATCCTTTACTGCACTAATGCATTATTGTCCCTGGATTTCATTATTGTTTGGATACCATAGATCAATATTATAAAGTTTTTCCCAGGAGCCATGATCGGACCGCCTGCTTCACATCTGCAACTCTGACCTCCCAAACATGTGGAAATGGCTTGGATCGAGGTTAGGACTGGATGACCTCAGCTGAGTTCCTTTAATGTGCAACTGGTGTGCTGGGAGGTATGACATCGTGCATTGTCCTGAAAAATCTGAATGCCATTTTTCTATTAAAGGGGTTCCTGGGGGCCAGTATTTCAGACATGAAGCAGGCCGTCTGATCATTACTTGGGTGTACTAGGAAACCTTTTAGTGAAACACTGGGATAAGTGCCTTAATGTAGCAGGAGATTATATAGAGAAATAAATGGAGATTTTACTCGCATAACTGTGTTCTGTTATTCTGCACTATCAAAAGTCCTTGTTTGACTTGAACACGCCTCATACATTTCCAAAGTTGATTCTTTTCCAATAACAACATGACAAATTTTATTCCCCTTATACACCATAGGGTTTGGCAATAGCTGCAGTTTTTATTTTATTAATGGATTATTAATGAACACATGCTTTGTTTAAAGTTACATCTAACATTTAGTTATTGTAAAAGAAATATCGTCTGTGTTCACATGTCTGTCAGAAAATTTCAAGATTTGTTCACAGTTAATCAGGTTTATTGCTTTTTAAAGCCTATAAGTTTGAACAGAATTTCGAGATGCCAAGCGGCTAAAGGCACTTAAAACTGTCATCGTAGTAAGCAAACATACCAATACAGGCTCTAGCAGATGATTTCTATTGCAGATAAAGGTTAAATTAACACCTGGGCCCGTATTCACAAAGCTTCTTAGAATTCTCTTAAAGAGCTCCTATCTTAGCCTACAAAGTCTTAGCTGGGAGTCTTAAAAGTGACTTAGGAAACTAAAAGTATAAAAACTTTTATCTTAGTGAGGAGGTTGTCCCAGATGACTCAATTCAAGGACTGTGATTGGTTGATAAAAAAAATCTGTAAAGCTCTTAAAATGTGCTCTTGGTGAAAATAGAATATATGATAATAGGATTAATAAAAGAAGTTGTATAATCATGAACACAGGCTACTTTATGCAAAGGTTCTTTTATAGGCTAAATACCTTAAAGTTTATTCAAACAGTCAAATGTTGAAATGTGTCTACCTTTAAAGCAACCAATTTCCACACAGTAGTTATTATATTTAAGTTATTACATTTATTTATCATATTGATTTTATCACTTGTGATGGGAGCAAAACGGCTCAGCTTTTACTAATTTACATGATTGCAGAACAGTCTATTTAAGTTGCACTTTCGGATGGTATGTAGCCAACAATCCAAGAGAGATGAAAGGAAGTAAAAGAACAAGAAAACCAAATCAGACAGAAGAGAAGCGTTTACTTTTAGCTTTATGTTCAGTGTTTGGGGAATATTTCTTCTTTCCACCATTTTGTCCTCTGCTATAGAAACTCTAAAGCCTCTTAAAAGTCTTAAAAGTTTTACCTGAGGAGCTGTTTTTAGGGCTAAGATGTTTTGTGAATCATTTTTATTTTTTACTAAGATTTAGTCCTAAATTTAGGAGGAAATTCTAAGAAAATGTCGCAATTCTAAGAATTATCTGGAGTGCAGATGAAGTTTAACGAGAATGGTTTGAGTTCATTCAGCAGGTTGCTCTGGCTCGAATTCAGTCAATCACCACCTTCTTTATTAGAAACCAATTAGGCTTTATAGGACCGTGATCACTTCCTTTCTACGTAACACTTCCCCATTAGCGTGGTCAATGTGCTGTGTGTAAATTGCTGTTTTTTTAGTGGTGAATTATTTCAACCCATTTTGTCCTAATAATGTTCAAACTTTTTTTTTTTTTTTTGTTATGATCATTATAAATCCATGCTGGTGTACATGATTATAGGCTTTGATAGCAAATGATTTCCGCCCATGGGTAAATATAGTCTAATCATTTATCCATCCATATTTTTTTCTCTCCTCTGTATACTGTCAAATTACCCTTTTTAAAGGAGAGTGATGTCAACAGATTGCACAAAGACCCCGGTACGCTGTGTAATGAGTTATTGCAAAGATAAGCATTGCGTTATTCCGCGCCACGTTAATGACCCAAGAGCTCATTGAATTAGCTCCATCCATGGAGACTGTCCTCATAAAAACACAGGATGAAAAGAAATAAAAAAAAAAAAACCCTTTTAAGCAGGTTAGGCAGCAGCATGAGGAGACTGTTGTGTTTTTGTTCATGTTGTTAATTAAAGACATGACATCACGCTGGGTAACTGGTTGTTTGAAGATGCGGAACTATTTTCCTGCTGGTGTTCATCATCCGACTGTCACTCGAGACGCAGATCTGTTCAATATTAAGCTGACTTCCTGCCTTATGACCACCTTGTGGATCTTAACCTTCATTTTCTAGGCATGCAGAAGACCTTGTTCTGAAATTTTGGCTTTTTAGTTTATTCAACAGCTTTGATTAAATGGTTGCAACGATACCGCAGACACAAGTCATCCTCATGCTGTCTGTCTGTTCAGCCCATTGTTTGTTGATTCATTCCAGCATACTGACATTCCGGGAAAGTAGCTAGTATGCTACAGAGCAAAATTTTTTTTTTTTTTTAGGATAAATCCATTTTTATTTCATCCAAGAGAGAAGCCAGAAATACTGTATATCATGATTCTTGCTTTATCCTGTATTCAGGGTCACAGGGGGTTAGGGTTAGTGCACGAGGCAGGGTACACCCTGGACAGGGGGCCAATACTTTGCAGGGCACACACTATGGGCAATTTGGAAACGCCAATTAGACTAATCTGCATGTCTTTGGACTATGGGAGGAAACCCACCAAGCAGAGACCACGGAGACGGGAATCGAACCTGGCTGGGAATCAAACCCAGACCCTGGAGGTGCAAGGCGACAGTGCTAACCACTACACCACCGTGCCGCCTATGACATTGCTTAAATAGCATATTTAAATGATCATTTAGCGCTAAAAAAATATCGGAATATGAAAAAGCGAGGCGGCTTGGTGGCTTTAGTGGTTAGCACTGTCACCTTGCACCTCCAGGGCCTGGGTTCGATTCCCACCTTAGGGTCTGTGTGCATGGAGTTTGCATGTTCTCCCCATGTGATTCCTCCCACAGTCCAAAGACATGCAGATTAGGCTAACCGTTCCTATGTGTGTGTGCCTTGTGATAGATTGGCACCCCGTCCAGTGTGTACCCCAGCTTGTGCCCTAAGTCTCCTGAGATAGACTCCAGATCCTGTATACAGGATAAGCAGTATAGATGATGAGTGAGTGATGAAAAGAGAAACAATTCCCGAAACCCTATTTTTATGCTTTATAATTCCTTTTAAAGTTTTCAAGATTCCATAAATGAATCTAATCAGAAATCTAATCGGTTTGTCAGCGAGCAACAGGATACAAGTGCAAATTTAATAATTAAAGCAAGCAAAACAAGCACATGAATCCAAATCAGAATCGATGAACAGATAGGTGATAAAGAAACAACATGAATCAGGACAAAATAATCAGGATGAAAAACAAGAATCTAAGGCTATCTATTGACTGCATGGTGTGAGAGACACAGCATCATGGGGCAGGGTCCCCGGTTCAAACCCCAGCAGCACCAAGCTGTCCCTGTCGGGCCCTTGAGCAAGGCCCTAACTCTCAACTGCTTTAATTAATTAAGGTGTATGGTGCAAATGTAAATGAGTGTATACTATGCAGCTGGAGTGTGTGTGTGTGTTTGTATAAGAGAGAGACTGTGTAGAGTCCAGGTATACACACTCTTCCAATTCAAGGTGAATTGGAATGTGTGTGCTACTGTAGGATTTGACGTCTTTGGCGGCCATATTTGTAGGCCACCAACGTAACTGGGCCCCAACTGAGGGCCATTCACAACGCATTTGCTTCTGATCAATGACAAACTGATCACAGTATTGATATTATATCACCACATTGCTAAGCCATAGTGTGGATGGTGTGTGTGTGTGTGTGTGTGTGTGTGTGTGTTTGTTCATAAGTCAGCATAAATCAGGGCACTGAGCTCCAGCTGGTACCTTTCATCTTGCACTGGCGGGAAGTCTGACACCTCTGTATTTTATTATGACCTTAGATTAATTTCTGTGTTTCTGTGGCTCATAAATTCCTCCAATGCCCTTGGTACACCCACATATCTAACACCTTTTATGTGCTTCTGAAGGGACTGGCAAAAAACACAGACAAAAGTCCCTTTTCACGTGCAATTAGGTTATAAATTCCTCTTTCATGTTAAACCGCTTTCGATTCACATGCTCGTGCTCCTCCGAACAGCCCGCACTCCTGTAATACATCACGAACTGGGACGTAATTGGTTTTAGATGGAGCTGGGTGATTACTTGTTTCAGACACTGTGGCAGCTTCTTTCAAAAGCTCAGGTTAGATTGAGCAAACATGAAGAGCTTTTCGTTTTGTCTCCTGTGATGAAACAATTGTACATTCTTTTGTTGTTAGAGGCTTTTTTTTTTTATTGCCATTATATTGTGTTCAGTTTGTTGTTGATTGATAAAATCAATAGCCAACACCCCGGTATCTCCAGACGCTGTTTGCAAGATGCTGTATGTTTTCTTATTCCGTAAGGATTCACATGTTAGAATCTTAAAAACAGAATCAGGAGGTAAATTATTCATTCATGCCTAAAATGCAATGTTTATGTTCTGATATTGGGTAGAATTTATATTTACTGTATATACAGTATATACACAATTTAATCTATATGAATACAAGAAAGGTTTTGTCTATACATTGGTCAGAACTTGCTCTTTCTATGATATCTTTACAATTCATACATTGGAGGACCTGTATCTGTATGTCTGTCTGTCTGTCTGTATGTCTGTACGTATGTATGTCTGTCTAGCCAGATTATGTCACAGCATCACGCAAAACTGGCTGGACAGAATTTAATGAAACTTTGCTAGTCCTTTGGTATTTGCCTGAAGTTCAACCTGCACCATAAATGAAATCAAAATGTTGAGTAAAAGTGAAGTTATGAGCAGATTATAAATTGCAAGTTTACGTGCACCCAACTGTGGGCGTGTCTTAAATCGACAGAATTTAATGAAACTTTTGCAGTACTTGGATATCTGCCTGAAGTTTAACCTGCACCAGACGTGAAATCAAAATGTTGAGTAAAAGTGATGTTAATGTGCCGAACGGTTATGTGTTGGATTTAATAATCTACTTTAAAATATGCTACTAATACGCTATTTGCTTAATGTAGACAAACACCTGCAGCAACAGATATTAATTAGAAAAAGCTAAACTGAAATAACATGCTGAAGTGGTATAAGTGTATTTTAACACGCTGGAGTTTTAAGTTTTAAGACAAAACTACATCTTTATCTGATCTTCTTTTTTTAATTTCTCATCTGTGATTCACTCTCCAATTACCGAACAGGGAGTGTATTTGGCTGATAATGAAAGAAGTACAATTACAAGGCGTAAGATACTCAACCTTGGGAGTTATAATGTGCAAAATGTGATTTCTTTCTACTAATAAGTTAGACAGAGAGTTCTGCCGTACACAAAGACAGACAGACATGTACGTGGGCTTCAACCTGAAATAATAATAATAATATCACTGATTACATTAAAGCTCATCAGCTTTACCCTTTTAACTCTTTCTACTCTTCACCCATCAATGACACGTACTTACGCTAGTATAGATTAAAGTCCTGAATAAATATGATGATTGTTCCTGGGATGAACCCTGGTTGTTGTTCCGTAATGTAATGTTACCATACCGCATTGCCATGAGTTGTGTTAATGTTTCACTGAATGGGTAAATGACTCAAAGGACTATCTAAATGAATATCTTTCTCCACAGATGTAATTCACACCACCTTGAATAAATCCTATCCACAAAGGTAAAGAGCAGCAGGAGCATTAAACAATAGCACTTCTTTATCGGTATGTGCACATTGTTATCACTGACAAAAGCATGTCTATCTGAACCCGAAAAAAAGGAGCAGGTGAACCAGATGTCTCATGATGGCTTCCATTAAAAGGAGAATGAGCCAAATTATGGGACAACAGCATTAATTAGCTCATTATCAACGTTGACAATCATCCTGGTCCAGGAGGTGGATAGTTTCCATGACAACCCTTCCATCTGCCGCAAGCCAAACCATGGGCTGACCTGAGAAGGGAGTGTGCCGATGGCCTTGGGCCTGAAGACCTCATCTGTCACTCCACTGATTATTTTGAGTTGGCGAAACGGCACGCTATAATAAGTGCTATCTTACCCGACATTCACTCCTAGTTTTTATTTTATCTCTCGTTCACAGTTGAAGAGGCAGGAGCCCTTGAGGGCATCCAGCTAAATCCGGATCTATATTAAAATCCTCACAAGTGCTTTGATCTGTTCATTTCTATTCATAAAAGAGGTGGAAATTATGAAAAGGATCCAGAGTTGGACTGGAAGAAAGGAATAGTGGTAAGGAAATTTCCTATCATTATCTAGCCAGAGTTTGAAAGTAATACAATTGTTTCCAGCCAGGCTCTTATGAGTTTGGCTGAAAAATAATTTGATGTTTCATGCAAAATGAGGTTCAGAATAATTTATCTTTTTTAAAAAATATATATATACAGCAGGGTTAGTGTTTAGTTTATATAGTGCTTTTAACAATGGTCATTGTCTCAAAGCAGCTTCACAAAATGAAAAGAAGATTATGGAAATGTGTAGGAGAAAGTAAAAATGTATCAAACATAGTGATCTGATTGTCCCTGGTGAGCAAGCCAAGGCCGACGGCAACAGTGGCAAGGAAAAACCCCCTGGGATGGCAATAGGAAGAAACCTTGAGAGGAACCAGACGCAACAGGGAACCCATCCTCATCTGGGTCATAACAGGTAGCAGGAATTTGTTTTTGCTGATATAGTGTGTCAGGCAGCTAGAAGTTTAACATAACCAAAGAAGTTAACATGCATGGCTCAGACAGGTGCAAAGGGGGTCTGGATCACTGGGAGCTAGGGAGCAGTGTGTGTAGCCCCAAACCATAATGAAGCAGAATCCAGCTGGAGCTGGTCCTTCTTTGGTTGCCTCAGGATCCTCGCAGGGTTGGCCTTTGTCTATTGGAGCTGGCTCATTCTCCAGATGTCTCAGGATGGGTAGAAAAAGAAAGAACAGGTGGAAAAGATTTAGCGTAGTTGCCAATTATATCTAGAAGCTCTAGATGAGAGTGTGCATTTAAATGTACTGTAGTATGAGGTTATGGGATGAATTATGTGTATGCCAGGCTAAAGAGAGTCTTAAGTCTGCTTTTAAACTGGGAGACTGTTTCAGAACCCCGCACACTGACATTAAGGCTATTCCAAATCTTAGGAGTGGCACAGTGGTAAAGCGCTCGCCCTATCATCCGGGGATCGCTGGTTCGAACCCCGGGTGATGCTGTTTTCCTCTCACAGTCGGAGGTACAGAGAGCGCTGATTG
>JAOVVB010000036.1:5393249-5410178 GCA_028570985.1 Heterobranchus longifilis
GGGAACTTTTACTTATTTCATTCAAATTCAGAGCAAATAGGAAAAGCACTCATGTAAATAACAATATCCCTAACTTACTGTGAGTAGTGTATATTACATTCTACTGTATTTCACATGTGCTTTCTCACTAACTGATGAGCATGTGTTATGGATATGCCTATAAATCACACTCAAATAACTTTGCTGTCTGTTCCACAGGGGTTTTCATCCTGTATAATCACTTGATTTGGTTGTCAATGATACACTGAATGAAGCTCCAGACTGAGCCAGAAAAAAAAAAATCCTCCTCCTCATAACATTTTGTATATTTTTACCCATTTTATATATGTCCTAATGTTATTCGTTCCACATAGTAAAATACATATAATAAACCATTGTTAACAGAAAATAAGATGAATAATGAAGACGAGCTTTATTTTCATGTACTTTAAACTTTCCCAGCGGAATTATTTCTCATCCACTCAGATTAAATTTCAATATTTTGATATGTCGGATACTCATACCTTTGAGCTAACAGTCACTAAGCCGCTAAAGCGCAAGCTCCAGGATCACCAAATCTGTCTTTAACTCTGTTATGTCAGACCTCTGTGACTTCCTCATCTGTAACGTAAATTGAGAAAGGATGTAACAATTACACGTCCTAATGGAGAGAAGGAACAGTCCAGCAGCAGTTGCCAATTTTGCTCAAACCAGTAAATCAATAGGACAGAGCACACGGACAGGAAATGTCAATTATAGGGGCACTTGTTTGACTTGAAGAATAGACTTTTCACTTAAATAAACAGGTCAGTTCGATAAAGTAATTCTTCTGGAAAGCACAGCAGGGGTTTTATTTAGTGGGTCAAATGTTATGCTACAAGGATTATACAGTGGTTCTATCGATAATTATGTGGTTTTTCTTTGCATTGTAAATGATTTAGAATGCTGCCTCATACAGTAGTTACCGTTGTAGATTTCTACATAGGGTTTCCTCTAAGAAAAATACCTTAAGAGCTCTACAGTATATTCAACGTAAGTCATGTGCAGTTGGGTAATGTGACATGGAGATTATCATTTTTTTTCAGGGTTTTGTAAAAAAATTGCAAAGGGTTCTATTTCAACATTATTTCAGATTTCATGACAACACCAGTAATAAAAGTTATACGAAATTACACAAACTCTTAAACAGATTAGTCACTTTACGTCTCTGTAAATCGTGTTTCATTGAAACTGTAACTAAAGCAGAAAAGCTGGAAATTAATATGAAAATTAGCTGTCGAAAATCTGTACCTGTAGAAAAAGAGATGACACGATGGGTGAATTATATTAAAAAGAAACTCCATGAAAGAAATCCATGAATCTTAAAGCTGCTTCCAAAGTGATTGCGTTTTACGTAATTGAAAATGACCAGGCAATGTTTAAAGTCTGTAGCCTCAGATTCATGGTCTTGAATCAGGAGTGAAACATCATCTGTTTGTGCCACCCATTTCCATTCTGCTGCTGCTTATGACTTGTATATGCAAGATTTTACGTGTTGTATTTTCATTTAACTGTCTAATATCACATGGTTAGAACTGTGAGTTTAGCAGTAAAGCTTGGCAAGATCAAAGTGTTGTATTGTTCTGTTTATATTATTTACATTATAAAATTTTGTTATTTATTTTCCAGGACGGCAGCACGATGGTTTAGTGGATAGCTCTGTTGCATTGCACCTCCAAGGTTTCAGTTCCTGCCCCGGGATCTGTGTGCATGGAGTTTGAAGGCTGTACATCTGTGAATGATGATCCTGGTGGCTTAGTGCCAGATGCAGTCGTTCCCGTGAAGACATTTAGCGAGTGGAACGCCTGACTCTTGAAAATCGACAGATATCTTGTTGCCAACTTCCGGAAGAGACACATCTGTCTGTGGGAAACGTACGCCCAGTCACTCGCCAACACCTTTAATTCTGGAAGGTGAGTGCACATTGGATACTTTGGATGCCTTTGGCCAGCACGGAAGATTGCTAATCTGCAATGAGTTAAAGGAATATTTTGACATGTAAGGACATGCAGTCTGATCATGGCTCCTGCATACTGAGAAAACTTTCTACCTTGATGATGTCCAAGCACTAGTGAAACACTAGGATAAGTGCATTAGTGTAGCAGGGGATTATATAGAGAAATAAAGGCAGTTTTTACACTCGTAACTGTGTTCTGTTATTCTGCATAATCAAAAAAACTGGTTTGACCTGAACATCCTTCTTAGTTCTCACGCTTAGATAAGATAAAGATAAAGATAACAGTAAGAAGGTAATTATAAAAACTTTGCTTTTAGTATTTCAATGAATACTTATTTGAATATGCTACATTTGATTGGTTAAATGTGCTACAGTTCATGGTGTACAGTTCATTTGTTACTTACTCATACTGTACATCTACTGTATTTCCGTACTGCTTATCCAGTTCATCAAGGGCTTACCCTAGTGAGTAAGGCAGGCGACACCACAGGGCACAAACACATCCACAGGCCACAGCGCATCTCTTCAGACTGTCAGGGGAAAGCAGAGAACCTGGAGGAAACCCACCAACCAGGAAGAACATACAACGACCAGACCACATACACAAACCCTAGGCGAGATTCGAACCCCCAACCTGGAGGGGCAAGGCAACAGTGTTAACCACCAAGTCAGCGTGCATTGTTTCTACATGCTCACATTTCAAAGAGTCATCTTAGACACTAAGGCAGTACATCAGTATTATATCAGTAGACACCTGTCACATAAGACATGGATATGCGAGCATTACGCAATCTTCACATTTCAGTGACATTTGCTGTAAATCACAACTTAACTGACCATTTAACACAGGAGTTTAGAAACATGTTGGGTTCTTGGAGAATTCTTCCTTCACTGTGACAGAAACCAGGATTTCCACTGGATTTCAGATAGCTGTGGAATGACTAAATATTATACTGTACTTATAAGTGCTATTGAAGATTAAAAACTCGAATCAGCATGACTTTTGTTACACTGAATAGAGATATAAAACATCTGGTTTAGCGTTGATTCCTTACAGCTGCCATATGACCCTAAATGAGACTAAATAGAATCAACCTTTTATTTATTTTATTTTAAACAATATCGGGAAACCCTTTATCAGTATTAGTTCATGACATGCTATTATATTTTGATTAAAAAGTGTTTTAATACCTTGATTTGTTGAAGTCAAAAATGGCAAATCAAAATTTTTCCCAAATAACATTTCATAAAAAAGGTCAGGTTTTTATTACATTAACCTTAAATAGACTATAAATACAATGTTTATCAGTTAAACCTTTTAAGAGACGATTTTTAAGCATTTTTTGGCCAATAGACGGTTATTAAACAAGGCTTACAAGCCTGCATTGTACTTTAGATATTCAGCATTCTCAAGGAGCAGCAATGTGTCCTAGTGGTTACCATATGGGTTCGATTCTCGTCTCATAGGGTCTGTGTGCATTGAGTTTGCATGTCCTTCCCGTGCTTGGTGGGTTTCCTCCGGGCCCTCCGGTTTCCTCCCACAGTCCAAAGACATGCAGATTAAGCTAATTGGCGTCCCAAATTGCCCATGTAAATGCGTGTGTGAGTGTGTGTACTGTATGTGCCATATAATGGATTGGTGTACCTGGGATGGTAAGTCTCCTGGGATAGGCTCCAGGCTCCCCTGTGACCCTGTATACAGGATAAAGTGGTATAGATGATGAGTTAGTAAGTGAGTATTCACAAGGCATTAAGGAAACCAAGAGTATCAAAGCAATAGGTAAACCCTGCTGCAGTATTTTCTTTTTTATCCCAGGAGTTTGACTCTGAGCAAACAAAAAATAATTTCCTGTCTTGATTATCCATGCATAATTTTTTTAAAATTGTTAATGATTTAACATGCATTTGATAAAGTTACATAGAGAATTTGGTCAAATTTAAACCATTATGGGTTTTGAGACAGGCATTAAGGGGATGAAGGGCTCATATATTCTAAACCATGTGCACTTGGCTCTGAATGAAGATTATACAAAATGGTCATAAGCTGAATTTCTCAGGTTGATTTATACCTGATTTACCTTACCTCGCAGTGATTGGGGTAAGAAATTGCTCCTCCGGAGGCCCAATTCTAGACTAAGACCTTTCACACGTCAATCTTTCATTTTGATTTTGTGCCTTTAAAAAGCAGTACATGAGCTCTGGTGTATGTACGGTGGCGCGGCTCCAAAATGGCACGAACATGGCGAGAACAATAGAGCTGGCTTTCCAGGGTCCCTCGATAAAAGGGTCTCCATATTTTGCTCGTAATTGTTATTCCCACTTTATACCATGAATTTTCAGTTCTGATTAGTCAGAAGGTGACATTACTCTGATAGCCGTGCCAGCTGTAATTCTAATTGCAGCTTTCTATTAATGTGCTCGTATTAATAGTAAGTGTTTCTAGGCTTGTATGACAAATATGGTACAAAATCTAACACTAATAATTAATAGATATGGCTGATATGGTGAAGTTGATAAGGGTTATATATATATTTTTTGGTAACTTGAAAAACCGTCATGTTTGTTTTTCTTTTTTTTTTGTTCAAATGGGTAAAAATAAGATAAAACAGTTAAAACGATAGCAGGAAGAGATTGCATTTAAATGTAATTATCCATTATCCATTTATCCATCTGTTCTTGCTAACACTTGTAGTGTCACAGGAGACTTTGAAACTCAGGCAGGGTGCAGCATGAATGAAGTGCCAACCGTTTGCAGGGAATGAGCACAAACACACAATCATACATCATGGAATAATTAAAAAATGCCAACAATGTCTTTGGACATGGGCAACTTTGGACATAAGGGAATCCCACCAAGCACAGGGAGAACATGCAACACACACACACACAAGAGATGAGATTCAAACCCCCAAAAGGACAAAAATTATATATATATATTATATATATTATGTATATATATAATCTATTAGTCTAATCTGCATGTTTTTGGACTGTGGGTGGAAACCCACCAAGCACAGGGAGAACATGCAACTCCATCTGAGGTGCGAATTGAACCCTAACTATGGTGGTGCTAGACGACAGCACTAACCACAACGCCACCGTGCCAATAATGCATAATTATTGGAAAATTGCTCTGATATAAGAGGTTCTTTAGGACATGCTGCTTTCGACAAGTATTCATCCCCAGGTGGTAATGCATCACAGCACCAGAAATTATTTTTGATTGTTGATGGCAGACATTTATTACTTAATATTGTGGTAAGAGGTTTGGGGCGTCCAAGTGTGCCATAGGGACAACATGCATGATGACTAGTATGATTTGCAAACATGCAGCCGTGAGACTAAGCAGATTGTTCAGAATCAGACAGATCATTTGCAATTAAAAAAGAAAGAAAGAAAAAGAAACAGCTGCTCAGTTTGAGGCTTCATCCCACATTAGATTGCAATAATAGCAATTAACTCATTGATTCAATTCTTTCTAATGAATCACTTTCCATCTAACTAGGAGTTATGAGTTAAAAAAGTAGTAGGCTGTAATTTTGCCCCCTATAAAGTTCAAATACCACAGATGAAATCTATACGGTTTTGTCTGTACATTGATTAGAATTCGCTCTTTCAATGATGTCCTGTTTCATACATTGGAGGACCCGAAACCAGTCTAAAAAAATTTCTGTCTGTATATCTGTCCAGTCAGATTCTGTTAGTATCACGCAAAACTGGTTGGACGGAATTTAATGAAACGATGGATAGTACAGTACTTAGAAATCTGCCTGAAGTTTAATCTGCAGCATAAGTGAAATCAAAATATTGAGTAAAAGCGATGTTATGAACTGTTACTGTATGTGGCGGATTTAATAATCTTCTTTAAATGAAGTTACTAATAAGCTGCTTGCTTAATGTAAACAAACTGCACCAGTTGATATTAATTAGAAAAGCTAAACTGGATATTTTTACTGGGATTAGTTCATATTTCCACCTTTGAAATAAAAGTGCTGAAGTGAATTTGAACACTGGAGTCGTTTTAAGACAAAACTTTATCTGTATCCGATCTACTTTTTTTACCTTCTTATCTGTGATTCACTCTTCAATTACCGAACAGGGAGTGTATTTGGCTGACAATGAAAAAAAGCACAACTTAGCGTAAACAAGGTGTAAACATAAACTTTTCTATATCCTCTCATTCCCATGATTGTAATGAGATGAAATTACAGTAAAATGAAAATTTTCTTGGAGGTACAAAACTGCATTTTGTGTTTACTTGTGTTATCTTTGACTAATAGTTAAATGTGTTTGATGATCAGAAACATTTTGTGTGACAAACATGCAAAAGAATAAGAAATCAGGAAGGGGGCAAATAGTTTTTCACACCACTGTATATTTTGTACAATTTCCTAATATTTAGCCACCAGTCCAGCGGAAACCAATACCATATAATGTCACATTAAACAAAATTTTGTTAGATTATGTATATGGTTAATATGGTGAAGTTGATAAAGGTTTATAAAAAAAATGTATGTAAGGAATCTCCAGTTATAGTAAAAATATTTTCCGCTACTGAATAGTCTACTGACCCTGTCCAGGGTGTACCCCGCCTCGTGCCCCAAGTCTCCCCATGACCCTGAATACAGGATAAAGCGCTATAGAAGATGAGTGAGTATGTGAATAGTCTGCTGAATTTCTGATTTGCACTTTCTTGGTAACTTGAAAAATTGTCATGTTTGTCTTTCTCTGCATTTTTTCAAAATGGGAGAAAATAGGATAAAACACTAGGATATGATATAGCAGTAAGTGGTTTAATTTAAATGCAATTATCCATCCATCCATCTATCTATTTTTGCTACCACTTCTCCATCATGGGAGACCTTAAGACTATCTCAGGGAACTCAGATGGAGTTCCATGCCAACCATTAGCAGGGAATGAGCAAACACACACACACACACACACATGCACATGCACACACCCAATCATACAGCATGGACAAAATTGGAAATGCCAATCAGCCAACAAGCCATGTCTTTGGACTGTGGTGGAAACTGGAGTACCTGGAGGAAAGCACAGGGAGAACAGGCAAACAACCAAAACATGGTATTGGTGTTCAAAAGTGTCTTACCTACAGTAGGTGAAAAAGTGAATTTTCAGATAGGATCATATACTGTACTGTAACACCAATTTTCATAATACTTCATTTTTCATAATACTTCTCCTGATCCATGCTTGGTCTTTTGTAAATATGCATATATACATTTATATTTTTATCAGATAAAAAAAAAAAACATTTAATAAATATAATTAATGCCCTGTTATGTATTGTCTGTAACTTTTTCAAATTCAGATTTTTCAATGATCTTAATTGTCATTCAGATGAAACTCAGCTAATTTAGATTTCACATAAAAAAAAAGAAAAGTGTATTATTATAAAATGCCAAATTGTTTAGATTTTGCAACATGAATTTGAAGTGGTTACAGACACTACAGATTTTTTGCTTTTTAATCTTTTATCAAAAACAATCTATGCTTTACACCAATTTGAGTATGAATACTCAAAGAAATATGAATAATTTGCCTTTTTAATTATTATCGTTTGAAGTGAGACAGTATTGCACTGAAAAATGGCCATTTTGGGGCTTATATGAGGCACACGTAGTCTGTATTATATGTACAGTATAACGTATAAAAAACACTGTGTTTTGGCCGATACCACACACACACACACACACAACCATCAACCCAGTTGGTGTAATGACAAATAATAATATCACTGATTATATTAAAGCTGAATAGCTTATTTCTAGCTTAAAGCTTTTTAACTCTTTTCCCGCTAGTGAGTAAATACAGAGATTCATTCGTGGGAATCGATTCACCCATATGACTCTCATAAAACGAGTCGATTCGTGAGTCGACCCGAATTTCTTAATAAAGCGCTTTCCGATTCGAGCGCGCGCTACAGCGAAACGGAGAGAGAGAGAGAGAGGAAGAGAGGAGGACTGGATACCTGTCCGAGAGGTGAATGGTAAGGGAATGGGAATAAATCTTTTATTTTATTATTTGGTCTAAAGAATAATCATATTTTTTATGTCGGATAACGGTGCAACGGAGCGCGTGCATTTCTTTTTTAGTGTGCATTTCTGTTCCTCAGTGCACAGAATTGATGTTTTATGTTTTAGGAACGTTTTGCGTTATTACAGTGTGCATGTGTTTTGGTGCATGCTGAAATCTGTCAGACATGGTCTTTGGGTGCGTGCAAATGTTTAAATGACTTATATGATATAAAAAAAAACCTGAAGTTTTACATAACCAGTAATATTACAATGAAAAAAAAAAACATTGATAAGTCCTATTAATGACAAAAAATGACATGCACCTAACCCTATTAATGACAAAAAAAAATGTCAGGAATGTCATGCAATTTTATATGCCCTTATAAAATTATTAATTTTCACTTTGGGATTTATACTATCTATCTATCTATCTATCTATCTATCTATCTATCTATTTAGAGATTGTATAACCCAAATGCAAAACCTAATTTTTATTTTTTATTTTTTTTACTTGGCTGTAAATTTGCATCGTTTCCAGTATCTTGGGTATATTGAAATGCATCCATGTAGGACTGCATTGAAAAAAAATCCCTATCCACACTTTGCATTTGTCAAAATGCTTTTTGTCAAAGCTTAAAATGAGCACAAATTCATACTTTGTTGTAGTAATCTATTGCATGTCTCACTGACTCACGTATGCACATGTAAATGGCTTTCTCATTACAGGTCCGAGTTTTTCAGAGTGCTTTTAGTTTTGTTCCTTGCGCCTTACAATAAATTATCCTCTCCACCTACAGAAAATAGCTAACCAAACCAGGCAATAAAGCCAGAGCGAGAAGTTTGACGGTGTCAGCGGCGCAGCAGCGCAGGCTTTGATTCACACTTGATGCTTTCACACGTCCTTGTGGAAGAAAGTGAGAGAGAGAGACAGTGTTTGACAGGAGCATCATTTCACGCCGATACCAACACGCACGCACGACGCACAAACAAATCACGCCATGCTGTGCCACACAAAACCTGAAAACAAAATTTGATGCATGCTTCAGGAAGCGACTGTCAGCCGTCCTGACGAGAAGCGCAGAAATTAAAGCAGAATTGACTTTACCAAGTCAATTAGTCTCGTTACAGTGAACATATGGCTCCGTTACAGTTATTTACTTAACCAGATGCATTAAAAAAATCTTTTTGAGATCTCTTTGTACACCTTACATGCTGATAGATCTGTTTGAACTGGCGTTGCTTATCACACATTAACAGGTGTGGACATATGGCTTTGCCCTAGATCCCAGAATTACTTCTTTCATCCTTTTGTGTGCATGATCAAATGCAGCAGCTACTAAAATCTATTTATTATTTTTCCCATAAGGAAGCTAATGCCAGTTGTCAGGAAGCCAAAGATGTGGACAGAGCTTAAATCCGTACCTATAAATATTCTTTACTGAAATTGATGTTTAAACGAGGGTCACGCTTTCACGATCATTGAAAATTTTTTTTAAAGAATTTTAAAAAGACTGGGAGAATACACACATTCGACTGGTTTCTACAGACTTTTTATTTTTTATTTTCATGATGACTCAAAAATGGTGGATCATGCACGTAACGAAAAAGTGAGCATAGTCTACACTCCAACTGAGGCCAACTGAATACACCAAACTTTCACAACAGTTGGATGCAAGACAAACAGCATCAGTTTTAATATGCACCAGTATAAACTTTTTTGTACTCCATTAATATTTAATATAAATATTCACCAGTCTTAATATTTCCCTCTATGCTGCCCATGACCCCGCCTCCTCTATGTTCATTAGCTATTGATGGTAAGCCTTACCCAGGTTGGTGGCCCCGGTACACTATAGAGATGGGGGGGATAAACCGATTCAGTTATGAATCGCGATTTGTTTGTGCGCTGATTCATGTATCGCCACAAAATCGTTTTTTACATTTATAATAGAGATGAACCGGTCGATCAGCCAGTGATCAGAATTGCCTGATTTGATTGGCCGTGACCGTTTATTGGCCGATCAGCCTTAGATATGAATATTTTTATACCAAGCACAGAAGCTTCCGAGTGGCGCGACAGACATTCAATACCGCTACAAACTCTGTATCTCAAACCCACTCATTACACGCTCGTAGACGAATTTCAAAACACCACATGCTCGCAGACACTCAAACCCACACGCTTACTCTCGTGTTGAGTTTTAAGACTTTGGAGGCATTTGAGGCAATAAAACATCACAATTTCTTGATAATCCTACAGGAGGTACACTCAGAATTATTTGCTAAGTTTCTTTAGAAATAATAATTATGACGGATGACAGAGATACATGCTGTTCAGTTAAATGCTAGACTCTTGTATTTGAAGTTTGTTTGTATTAGAGAAAACTAATGTTATAAGGAACGGGCTACATTTAATTACTCATTGAACTTTTTGAAAGGTTTAGAATTGTATCAAAATCAGGGAAAATGTAATATCGAATCAGGATATTTATAAAATCGTGATACTCATAGAATCGCAATTTTAATTGAATCGGCATGTAGGTATCGTGATAATATCGTAGGTGACTGGTGATTCCCATCCCTAATAGACTATGCAACAGTGTTTAAAGTCAGCTCTCAATCAAACATATCTCTTCTCCTCATACAGTTGCTGATTCGAGTCTCGTACACTTAGATGTTTCTGTGCCGGCTTGTCACGTTTTGAATCCTGTGCAAAATCCTGTCTGAAGTCATGCAGTGTATCCAGAAAAAGTGGCAATTTATCACTCAACTGAAAATCTCCATAATGAATGATGTAGTTATGTATGACTCGTAGGTTGATGGCATGATTGCAGGAAAGCTAGATTATCCGTGACAGCCGTAGACTCGGAAGACGTAGAAGTGTGCTTTTAACACTCTCAGTTAGAAAATCCGACACCTCGCTAGATGGATTTTGGATCAAAACTCATCTTAGAAGTGATTAGATGTAGCAATACATTGCAATTAGGAGGTCAACTGGGCGTGCATTTAACAGGTATAAATTCTGATTTATGGTTTTGATCATGATAAGGATTGGGTTTGATTTCATATCGTAATTGGTTGGTGATCACCAAAAAGATGCATTAAAGCCCGCGTCTTTATTAGAACCCCAGAGATGTGCAGGACTTCATGCAGATTAATGATCTCTCAGAAAGCTTTTGACTCAGCAAAGCAAAGTTTTGTGATCATATTTATAGTTCGGAGCATAATTACATTTAGTGACGCATGGATGGAGGTCTGGATGTGTTTCAAGATTAATGATGACTATCAGAGTAAGGCAGACTGCAAACTCTGCTCTCTAAATATCAAGAAATGGCATTACTGAAATCCTCTTCCTACAATAAAAGTAACTGGATACTTAAGCACTGCAGACAGTATTCTCAATACAGTGACGGGCGTGACTGAGTGCGTTCACTGAAAATGAGGGCTAGGAGCCGTGAAAAGGTACACAAAACTCTTCTTGAATGTAGTATGTAGAGATATTGTGTTACATGAGAACACTTCTGTCCTGCGAGCACTGAGACATGTATGCTCACTTCCCTCCACCAGGGCCTACTGTACATTCTACAAATCAAATAACTTACTGCAAATATATGGTATATGCTTTTAAAGCTGTCCTACAGGATTTCTTGAATGGTTTAGGATCCCATTTTTCCAAAGAAATCCAATCTTATGTGAATAAGTAACGCATTATTGAAGAAAGTCCCCAACATACGAACAAGTTCTGTTCCGGTAGCTCGTTTGTAAGGCAAATTTGTTCATAAGTCCAACAAATATTGTCTGAGCGCTAGGATACTAGCACAATTGGCATGGTCCGTGATCTTGTCCTTGTTCTTTAGAATTGTGCAAATGGTTGAATGATTCATGTTAAAAGAACGAGCAATGTCTGCCATCTTTTCACTTCGCTCAATTCTCTTAATTATTTTCAACCATTATTGCTTGGGGCTTCTTAGCAGTACCAGCTTAATGGCCGCTTCTTTTACGCTTGCTACCAGACACCATGGGATGCACGTTGCACTCACGTGCAATGTACGCCGGACATGTGATCAAACTGGCATTTCCAAATTGCCCACAGTTTGTGAGTGTGTGTGCTTGTGTGCCCTGTGATGGTTTGGTACCCTGTCCAGGAGGCCCCTAGGATAGGCACCAGGCCTCCAGTGATGCTGTACAGAATGAGCCGTATAGAAAGCCAGTACTATAACACCCTGTTTTTTTTAAGTAAAATATGAAAATTCCTCCTTTTTTTTAATTTTTTTTTTTTAACAAAATAAACTTCAACCCATCACTGCATGTAAAAACCCCCAATTATTTAACAAGATGCTTTCTAGGTTTAGTTTATATGTCCCCGATCTGCTTGATGGCTTCAGCTAATCAAACACAACACATTACCTGTCATGTGACTCAGTCCTTCATCTCTCAGCGGTACTGTTTATTGCCTCCTACACTTCGTTTTGTATTGATGCTGACTCTTGTCTTTTCTCAGTGATGGACACAATCGGAGCTCTTATAGCTTATAAGCTCATTAAACAATCCGCAGTCATTCCATTATTGTGTCTGTGATAATAATCATAATAATAAAAACACTTTATATATGAAAGCTTTGATGCTTTATGACAGTAATAAAGGAAAAAATGCACATCGTACTGCGGGGTGTTTACGACATGCTGCTTTTATCAGAAATGTGGAGTGTAACCGTTCGCTGTTTGCATTTCCAATGTATGCAGCCAAACAAAGACAAAAGTGGTGTATGTCATGCATGCATACACTCACACTCCATTGAGTTTGTGGTCTTATGAGGGATTACAAATTATGACCTCAATTTAAATAAATAAAAGGTAATTCTAGGCTGTTTAGGTTTTTAAAATAAAAGATGTATATCTGCACTTCCAGGGTCTGGGTTCAGTTCCTGACTATAGATTTTATATATAGATGTAAAAACACACAACCACCTTTTGGCTCCTGAAACTCAGCTTTTCTTTTTTTTTCAGGTATTTTTTTGTACTAAAATCTTATCATTATTATAATTATTATTGTTATTATAATAATAATAATTATTATTATTTGTATTAAGAATAGAATAGGCAGTGTTTTGTAGTGTTTTTGAAGCCCAAAAGAAAACGGAGCTGCTTTTCCAACCCTGACGTTGATTATTTTCCCATGTCTTTAATCATTTTTTTTTCCCATAACATTTTTTTTTACATATTAAAAATGACACATTTACATACAATTTATGGCATGAGGCAGAAACCCTTACATTTATCTCATTATACATCTGAGCAGTTGAGGGTTAAGGGGCTTGCTCGAGGACCCAACACTGGTGGTGTCCTGGCTTTAATCCGTGACCTTCTGATCCGTAGTCCAAAGTCTTGACCACTGCCCGAGGGATTTTAACCTTTTTCGTGATTGCTGTGCAATGCCCAGTGGTTCACGGGTTAGTCCCTATCATCACTTACACTATAACAGCTTTAAACAGACCTTTCTTCATTAGAATCTTTATTATAAAGTAAGTACAGCTAAATAAAAATAAAAACTTTTTATGTTATTGAGAAACTGCATAATTGTGCAGGCAGCACAATTTTTTTTTTTTTATTATAAAAACTAAAACCAATCATGTTCCAGTAGGATCTAGATTTCCTGATAAGCATATAACAGAAGGTGCTTTTACAGTATGCCACCATTTTTTCCCTAATCATACTGGTGGAAATAATGGTCCGTACTGTTTGCAGTCCCTGAATCGATTGCCTCAGATGACACGTAATTGTTGCCACCTCAGTAATCCTACCTGACGGGCCTCAGGGAGAATCTATCGATTCCGGCTGTGGTTTAGTCATGTTATATTTTAAACAGGATGGCATGGACAGTTTCCAGGCATCGAGGCGTACATCTGCGGCCCTTTTACCCTCCGGTGTTACAGGTTGTGGTTAGATGTAACAAGAGAAACTAGAAACGTTTCAGGCTTATAATTCTCACGATTGGATGAGCTCCTTGAGATTGATAGATTTTTAATGGTTTCACTCACAGCTAGTGTGATTGCTAATCTTGTTTTCTGTCACCTGAATTCTACTTTTCTACAGAAATACACCAGTGACGTCGTGAACTTGAGTCAATCCGAGATAAATCCCAAAAAATCTTTTGAATGGTTCTGCACATTAGCATTAATGTTAGCATCAGACCTCGCATGTTGTCAGTGATGGGAGGCAACAGAGTACATTTACTTTGTTACTGGACTTAAATGTATATTTCAAATATCTGAACTTTAATTACATTTTTTCTAAAGGATGCTTTTTACTTTAACTCATGGCAAATACTGTATCTGTACTGTTACTTAACTACGTTTCTGCGTTGCGTTGCGTTACCGAACCAAAGTGCTGTGGAGTTTTGGAATTTCGCCACCTGCTGACTATTATGTGTAATTGCATGACTTGCCTTTCCTTCGAGACAGGCAAATAATATAACAGGTGTTTGAAATCAGAAGCGGAGGAGGAGGTTATAGACAGAAACAAAAACAGCACATTCACAATCTGGAAGCAAAGAAAGAGAGAGGGAGAGAAAGAGAGAGAGAGATTACTCTGACAGGCTCTTGTGTAAATGGAATGGAATGGAAAGGGAATTGTACTAAGACAAGCCCTGTGCTGTTGATACTTAGGTAAATTTGAAGGTGAGTACTTCTGTACTTTTACTCAGTTACACAAGTAAATTTAGGACTGCTGCTCGTACTTGAGTAAAACTATTTAACCTAGGAAATCCCTACTTGAGCTAACAGGAACGCCATGGTATCCCAGGTAACCACGGTTTATAACCGTGATGAGCAGAAAAGCATCAGAGAACGTACAACACTTCAGCGCTTGAGGACGATGGGCGCTTTTTTTAGTGTCCCTTTCCCATTTCCAGGGCTTCCAGAATCCGATTTGATTTCCTCCCTCTTGTGACCTCATATAAGAAGATACCCCTGCCCCAGCTTGTTGCTCAGTTCAGCTGTTCTCTGGAGGGGAACATCCATGGGTCATCATGGGAGCATTTAAGACCTGTTTTAATATGTTAAAGAAACAGTCAAATATGTGACCTTTAATCCAGCCTGTCTGACAAGGTCAGCGTCACCGAGATCACATTCTGATGTTTGATGTGAATGTTAAATAAAGCTCTTGACCCAGATAATTTATGCATTGCGCTGCTGGCAACATGATTGGCTGATGAAATAATTGCATACACGTGCAGGTGTACAGATGTTCCTATTAAAGTGTAGATTTAAGCAGAGTAACATCATGCATAATTCATAGGAGGTAATTATTGCTATTATCACCAGGGTGGTAATGTTATGTGAGGAATTAGATTTGGTGACGCACCGGCTTGGGAAATGTTACATTATGAATGCCTTTAGCCTAGTCCATTCCTGAGGGAGGAAAAAGAGGGTTCTCTCTCTCTCTCTCTCTCTCGCTCTCTATCTCTCTCACATACATATACACAAATTGCAGTCTCTAAAAGGCTAAAAGGTGTCAGTTTAAATGCAAATTCCAACGTGTTGTTTGTTATTATGGACAGTGATTCTGGAAGGACTCTCAAAGCAGCCCAATAAATCACAAGCTCACGATCTCATTACGGCCAGGTGTGTGGACCTTTCATGAGAATTTGAAGAGATCCCCCGAGAACACAGGATTTGGGATAAATTTAGATTCCCGTCCAGCATGGAACCATCTGCCGCAAACCGTTCATCACCTCCCAGTGTTTTACTATAGCATAGCACTCCAGAGCTCTTCCTTTCCTCAAGTCATTCTTGCTCAGTGCCTTTTTACTTACAGAACTTGAGCATAACTTTGGCAAGAAAGAAGGATGTTGAAAAAAGGCGAGAGAGAGAGAGAGAGAGAGATTAGAGTGAGTTGAATAAAGGGAGCAGCGTGCCAGCTGAATGAATGAACTGGCCCTCCACTCTGATTATAGGGAGTGACACATTTAAACTTATCGATCGTCTGCTTTAGACGTCGAAGCTGTCCGAGTTACACAAAGTATTCTCAAGGGAAGCTCCAAATCTATAATACTACAACTCGTATCATTCTGACTTTATCGATCCACCTTCAGTTTGCTGTAATTTAAAACCTCAATGCAGCTGGAGAAAATTAAACAAGCACACAAAATGATGCACAGTTTCATATTCTATACTAGTGTTAGTACATGTCGTTGACGGGTTAGGAGTTTGTAGAAAGCGTTAAAGGGTTAAAGATAAAAATAAGCTGATCAGCTTTAATGTGATCAGTGACATCATTATTTCAGGTTGAAGCCCACGTACATGTCTGTCTGTCTTTCTGTACAGTAGAACTCTCTGTATAACTTATTAATACAAAGAAATCTAATTGTGCAGGGTTGAGTATCTTATGCCTTTATCCCGTATACAGGGTCGTGGGGGGCCTGGAGCCTATCTCAGGAGACTTGGGGCACGAGGACAGGGTGCCATCACACACACATATACTGTACATACACACTAAGGGTAATTTGGGAACGCCAATTAGCGTAACCTGCATGTCTTTGGACTGTGGGAGGACACCGGAGGAAAC
The DNA here is from genome assembly GCA_028570985.1 of Heterobranchus longifilis. NCBI lineage: Eukaryota > Metazoa > Chordata > Actinopteri > Siluriformes > Clariidae > Heterobranchus > Heterobranchus longifilis. The sequence continues at coordinate 5,409,828 of JAOVVB010000036.1, forward strand.
CCACCAACCACGAGGAGAACATGCACACAGACCCTTAGACGGGAATCGAACCCAGAACCTGGGGGTTCAAGGCGACAGTGCTAACCATATATACTTATTCCATTTCAGCGCTTATATTTCAGCTGTGAAAATATGAACTAATCCCCGTAAAAAATATTCAGTTTAGCTTTTCTAATTAATATCTATTGGTGCAGGTGTTTGTTTACATTGGGCAAGTAGCTCATTAGTAACTTCACCTCTACTCGACATTTTGATTTCATTTATAAAGCAGGTTTAACTTTAGAAAAATACCGAAGGACTGGCAAAGTTTTATAAAATTCTGTCCAGCCAGTTTTGCGTGATGCTGTGACA
>JAOVVB010000036.1:5425211-5455227 GCA_028570985.1 Heterobranchus longifilis
TCTGCGTCAGTGGAAAGTCAAGTGAAGTGAGTTTACATATTTGTTTGTGAGGGTTTTTTTTTTTTTGCGTTTTGTGAAAGATTTAGTGTAGACATACAGTAGCACCATGAGTCCCAAAAATGTTAGCAAGGACGGTAGCGAGAAAAAAAGGGAGCCCATTTCAGTTGGGTTTTTAAAGCAACCTGTGCCAAGAGGAATCATAAATGAAGGTTAAGTGAGGTTTAATGTCTATTTATTTCATATTTTACTTAATTTACATCTTTTGTAAATGGTTTGATTGTTTTTATATGCAAAAATATGATTATAGTGTTGGAAATTGGTAAAATTGGTAATATGTTTGGGAGCTGGACAGGATTATCTACACTTGCATTATTTCCTACGGGAAAATGTGTTTCACAATATGAATTTTCCCCTTAAGAACTCGCCTCCGGAAAGGATTAAATTTGTATGTTGAGGTACCGCTGTAAAAAAAAGAACATTAAGGTGTCTGTGTTTGCAGCACTGATTCTACTGGCTTCACTATCAGCAGGCGATTGAATGGCATCGTGGATAACACTGGGCACCGATGGAGATTACATGTCAGTTTTAAAGATTACCATGCAAGTCGACACACATACACATACACAAAGTGGAATTATGTGCAAACTCTCATCAGGCGGAGGCGAACATGTTTTGAAGTGGACGCTCGCTCCTAATGAGTGTGAAGACGGCCTCGGCAATCCTCTGAAAACGACCGCCGCAGCAATCAGACACAGACTCGTGAGATGATACAGAGATTTGCTAATGTGCGAGGAATTAATCAGGTCTTATGTTCTCTCTCGCTCTGGCTGTCCTCAGCTACTGCCTACTGCCCGTCTGTCCGCCTTCATCTCTCCTTTTTCTCCTTTCCTTTCCTTTTCACACCATTTGCCATCACACTCTTCAGAGTCATTTCAATGTGCACTTATCCTCGTCGACACATTTCCCTCAGCCATAAAAATGGCATGCTTCAGTGAAGCACAAAATCTATGTATGATGTGACCTGAGCATGCTCTGATAATAAAGAACAGAAATGTACTTGTATTCATTGTTAACCTTTAAACATTCTTCGGGTATTTATCAAAGAATCCAGAATATCACCTGCCAATACCAAAAGGTCACAATGACGGATTTGAATTACAAACATGGTAAAGTGATTCTCTGATTGAATGGGTAAAGGGTTTTTTCCCCTTTTTATTTCCTGGTTAGCACTGTCGCCTTGTACCTCACGGGTCTGGGTTCGATTTCTGACTCTAGTCTGTGTGTGTAATTCTCCTTGGTGGATTTCCTCCGGGTTCTCCAGTTTCCTTCCACAGTCCAAAGACGTGCAGATTAGGCTGTTCAAAAATTGCCCATAGTGTGTGAATGAGCGTGAGAGTATGTGTGTGCCCTGCGATAGTTTGGCACCCTGTCCAGGGTATACCCACGCCTTGTGCCCTTAGTCTCCTTTGATAGGGTCCAGGGCCCAGCAACACTGTACACAGGATAAAGCGGTATAGACATATGAGACGATGGCACTGTTAAGGCTTCCTGAAAAAAAAAAAAGTCTCACAGGAATTGATTGCAGGAATCTTATGTATTAAACTGGCCATGCCTGTTTTTTTGTTGGTTTGTTTGAAGAATTTAATAGAATCGTTACATCCTGATAAAAGAGAACTCAGTTGATGTGTGTGTGTGTGTGTGTGTGTGTGTGTGTGTGTGTGTGTTTATGTGCACACGTTTTCTTTCTGATAAAATAAAACCAGCCTACAAAGCCAAGCTTCTCTAACAGCAGTTTCGCTGGATAATGAGCAAAAACCAAGCTGGCTAATGCTAATACAACAAAAAAAAACTTTTAAAATAATGGCACTGAGGCTAACAACAACCCATAAAACATCAGAGGAAGATTCTACATGCAATTCTCCTTCTGTCCAAAGGCTAAGGTAATCATATTTTTGTGCTGCTTTTAGAAAATAATAGTTTGTAATGAGATTATGCAAACTAGCTAATTTTATTCATCCCCTCACTGAAGGCAAACCAAAAGAAACACAAGGCAAGCCTAAATCATGAACACATTTTTTAAACCTGATGAGGCAGATTTTCCATAAGGCAATATAATTCATAATGTAAGCAAGTATAAAAGACAAAAGCATTATCTCCGCACGAAACTATTAATGTATACAGCTAGAAAATGATATTTATTGTAAACATTTTTTTAATATTGGGGGGGGGTTCAGTGTTGGGGTTGTTCGGTCTGTCCATGTCCCATCCAGACACTTCACATCAGGTGACAGATACTCCCCGCCCAGGAGATATATCCATCATTTCCAATGTGCACTTGCTTAATGGGGTCAGGTTGCTAGTTTGATGGACGATTGTAATTCACACAATACATGCAATTTGGGAACTCCAATTAGTCTAACCTGCATGACTGTGGAAGGAAACCGGAGTACTTGGAGGAAACCCACCAAGCATGTGAAGAACATGCAAACTCCATGCCCACAGCCCCGTTGCGGGAATCAACCCCGACCCAGGAGGAGCGTGGCAACAGTGCTAACCACTAAGCCACCATGCTACCATTATCTCTAATACAGCTAGAATACATAATCTAATACATAAGTTCAAACAATGGTACTGTTCCTAAGTTTAAACATTGCTAATACAGCTAGCATAATTTTAAATATCATAATGTTACACCATTGCTATTTAGAGCTAACATACATTTAAATATTTCTAATACATCTAATATAATTTTAAACGTTGCTAATACACCTAGCATAATTTTTAATATTTCAAATACAGCTAATATATGTTCCCCTGTCGCTAATACAGCTAGCATATATTTAAATATTTCTAATTCAGCTAATGTAAGTTCAAACGTTGCTAGTACAGCTAGCATACATTTAAATATTTCTAATACAGCGAATGTAAGTTCCATTGTTGCTAATACAGCTAGCATAACATAAATAAATAAATATTTCTAATAAAGATAGTAGCCTATAGGTTTAAGCATTGCAAATTCAACTAGCATAATATTAAATATTTCCAATACATCTGGTATAAGTTCTCATTGCTTATGCAGTTATCATAATTTAAAATATTTCCAATAAAGCTAGTAGTTTGAACAGTAATAATGCAGCATGGATATGTTTAAATATTTTTTCAAAACAGCTAGTATAAGGTAAAACATTGCTACTGTAGCTAGCACAAGTTAAAACATTGCTAATGCATCTAGAACTTAAACTTTAACAATTGCTAATCCAGTACTACAATGGTAAACATTTTTTATAATACAACTAGTATTATTATAAACATTTTTAATACAGCTAGTATAAGTTAATACACTGCTGATGCAGTGGGCAAAAGTTTAAATATTTTTAAAACAGCTAGCAAAAGTTTAAGCACTGATACAATAGCTAGCACAAGTTTAAATATTGCTAATGCTTAGTATAAATTAAAACATTGCTAATGCAGCTAGAATAACTTCAAACTTTGCAAGTGCATCTACAGTATCAAAATTTTTAGAAATTTTAAAGATTTCTAAAACAAATAGTTGTCATTTGCTACTGTAGATATTACAACATTCACTGTAAACTAGGATTACTGTGATATTATGCCTAGTTTAAATTTTTGTCAGTTATATAAAAAAAACTGTAGTGCAGTCATGCTACATATTGATGGGAACTTTTACAGGAACTGATGAGCACAGTCACATTCAGGTTGTGATCATGGAAATGTGATGAATCTCTACTATAATGTCAAATAAGGGATTGAATTGAACTTAAAAATAAAAAAATTTAAAGATTTTAAAAAATATGAGAAAGCCTCTAAAAATACATTGTATAGCCAAGAGCTTTCGAGGATGGAGAGTAAAAATTGTACTTCCACCTGCACACAGTAGTAGAAGACGTTTAAGCCTTTGGTGCATAGTACCCGTATTTGGACAAACTGAATTTTAGTTTCTTTTTTATGCTTTAGGTGAAAAATAGGATGTAAATCAACCCCCAAATTACTGGAGACTATTAATGTAACGTCATACAGTGCGGTTTACATACATTTCAGAAAAATTATAATATTGGCTTTGCAATAAATTTTTTTTGATGGACTTTTTCACCTTTAGCAGAAACTTTTGGTACAATCAACAAGCTCCTGGCAGAATTCTGGTTGGATATTTAACCTCTCTTCCTAACCCAATTTCTAGGGGATAATGAAATTTGTTGGAATCCTTACACAAACCTTAAAGGTAGCCTGTTTCATCCGTTTAACAACCAGCATTAACCAAGTTTGAACAATTTAACTAATAAGTTTCTCCTCTTTCTCCGTTATTCCAAAAACAGCCCCAAAGCAGGTTGCTATTGTACCATCACCATGCGGAACACAGAACATGGAATCTTGGGGTTGAATGCCTCACCTTAACTTCTCATAACATACCTCTGGTGAAAATTTTTCTCTACAAGGCTTTGTCCATTTGGTTAGTTGCAAACTTTAGTCAAACTTGATCGTGTCAGTTTGGTAGTAGGGACTTCATTTTTGGATGGCAGCCATTTTGTCAAACTCACTTGACTGTAGACAGTGATACCACTTTCAGCTGAGGGTGGAATCTGGAATCTTCAGTTATTTAGAAAAGGCACCAAGAGACATCCTTGACTTGTGTACATCTACTGTACCATCCTCTTTCTCAGATCTGCACTAAACTTCTTGGACTTTTACATTTTACTGTGTGATGGTCAACCCAATAAGCACTGTCATACAAACCCTTTTCATGTTGGCACAGAGAAGCTTCCAGCTGTGGTCAATCATCGACACTAACAGGAAGTTAAAAGGCTCAGCAAATTAAAATACATTTCAGGACTTTCAGCTCTGAATGAACTAAGTGGATGTATGTGTATTTTTGTTGAGATATATATAAATTAAATGCATTATTTGCATTTAAAATTCTTCTTTTATTAAAGATGTATGTTGACTAATCATTCTGTCCCCCCACCAAAAAAAGACCAGTACAAAGATAGCACTGAAAGCCCAATATTGCCATGACATGTTGACGATGAGTATGTAGACCTCTGACCCCACCTTTTAAACTTCTTTGGGTCTCTAGACTGTTTGTCGTTCTCATTTTTTATTACCTTTCCACAAAAAAAAAGAAAGACCTGAATGTGTTGAGACCTGAATGTTAAACATTTTGGACAAGGTAAAATGTATTTTTATTATTATTATTATTATTATTATTATAAATAGTAGTATTTTAGACTATACAGCATTATATATCTGTTGTGTTTATTTGCTGCAATCCCAATTAGCCAGCGAATGTGAAACAACTTTGTTTGTTTGTTTATAATTAATGGTCCAAAAAAAGCCTATTTTGTTCTAATGAAAAGATGTATTTTCTATAACTAGTCTATGACACTCCTCACCACCACCATCACCAAGATCTGTTTTTTCTAACAGTAGACCATATTCTGGAAATAGTTATTGATTTGTGCATGTAATGAAAGGGTAATGTCACACACGTTCATAAAAGAAAAGGTCCATGTCAAAAATTATCATTTCCTTGCTTTTTATGGATTCAGATAATCCATTTAGGACTTTCTATTGTGTCTCACCTGACATGTTCAATTTAACATGTCTTATCTTGAGTGTATACTCAGGGTAGAGACATGAGCTGGGGATTTACTTGTCTGGCAAGAATACAAATCCAGGCATTACAAATCCTAAACGCAAGCTGCTGAATTTGGAGATCTCCCATTGCCTTCAATCTTTAGGGTTCAAACCATACCTACTTATTAAATCACATTTATTTGTAACTTCTGGTCTGGGTTTTGATATTGCAGGCATCAAAGCTTGGATAATCAAAATGTTAATAAGGCCTCTTGCTTTTGCATTCACTTTTAGGATGAGTGCATTAGTTATTTTTAAAATAGGAACTTGCAGTCAGAAATATTTGTGCAAATAAGGTGCATAAGTTTTACACACACACACACACACACACACACACACACATAAATATACACATACATATACATATACAGTACTGTATATGCTCATGCACCAAGAAACACTCTTTTGCAATTTGAGTTGTGCAATCTGCCTGTACCATCAAGAAAGGAAACTCCATTGATGTGATACCTTGTTCATTTACTCAATACAGTACATTCAGGTCATCAACTGACTTCATTTTATTTCTACATTTTATTGCTCTGGAATAGGGTCAATCTGAACCCATCAAACCAAATGACCATTTTGCATATCCACAGCAAATTTGATATCCACAGCAAATTGAAACCTTTTCTCTGATTAGTCTCAGTAACAAGTCATTTTCTTATGGCCACACAGCTGTTTAGTCCCAATCTTGTAAGTATGCATCGTGTGTGTATGGAAATGCTTGTACATTTACTATTAATAATAGCACTGGTTTTTATTGTTGATGCAACCTCACGGACTATTTAAGTGAACTCTGTTCATGATTTTTTTCTGACCACATTTCTTCCACAAAGTTGACTGTTCAGCACTATCCTTCCAGGATTTGATAAAGTGTTAAGGGGTTCTTAACCAGTTCCAGTAATTTAAAATAACCTTAGTCATTTTTTTTTCGCTTGATGTAACCCAATAATTTGAACCTTACCTAAATAGAGCATTTTTTTGGCCAGGAAATGTATACAGTATGTACAACATAACTTTTCACACTAACACATTAACAGTGATTCTATACCAGATAATTCTATACCAGTGAACCAGTGACAGGACATCATGGACACCCAAGGCTTACCCATGCCCGCGGGGACCAAAGGCCAACCTGTTCTGTCTGATCTCACAGAAAAACTGATGCAGAACAAATTGTCAAAAAGTCAATGCTGATCATGATAGAAAGGCACCAGAAAACCTAGTGCAACACAGCCTGCTGTAAACAGGGCAGGCAAAGAGCCCAATACTGCTGACCCGGCCTCCGGTCTCCCCAAATCCAAATCCAATCATGCACCTATGGGATGCACCAGACAAGCAAATCCAACACAGTACAAGGGGAACCCAAATCCTAGGTGGTTATAATGGTTATAATGGCTGATCGGTGTATAAATACAGTATATATATATAATACATATATAATGCTATAAAACTATACATTACACAATTATAATACAAAAGGGTAAAATTGGTAAAACGAAAAGGTTAAGATAGACAATGTTTAAATAAATAATTTAATATTAGAAGTGGAAATGAGACGGTAGTGGGACAGGAATATGACGATGGGGTTCTAATATCATATATTATTAATAGCTTCCATTAATAACTTGGTGGTGCTGATTAGCACCAGCCCATTCTTGACAGATGTTTTGGAAAATTAAGATAAGATAATGAAAAATGTACTGGGACCCAATTATCTCTGGAGGCATTCATTTGTATCTGACAGTTTGCACATCGAATAAGATGGATGACACTAAGATTGCTTGTAAGATTAGGGACGAATGTGAATTACTGAGGACAGTTATACATAAGCCTCTTGTAACTTATTTAAACCACTGTGCAAAATACCGGTCTCAGTTTTACGAGTAAATGTTTTTAACTTGCAAAATCCCCAGATGACACAGTTGTTGTGAATCAGATTTAGATTTTTGGAAAGGGCTGTATTTGTTCTTTAAACTTTCAAGGCGGAATGCTTCACAAGGTTATCCCTTAGGGGTTGTATAGAAACTGTCACATGGACATATGGCTTAGAATTTGCATTCCACACAAGCTGTCTCAATATGGCCTTGTGAATATGCTTGAACAATATGTGTCATGACCTTGCAAATGACCCCTACAATCACGCAGACCTTTGGCAGAGTTCCCAACATGATCTGTATCATACCACACCATCCAATTTAATGGCCCACACACCCCTCCCTTTCCACGCCTGTACAACAGCAATAAAAAGAAAATAAATGCCCTTCGATTTACGAAGGGCATAGTGGAAGAGAAAATGCATCTTCCAAAGCATACATTTTTACGGTTGTGACATGTTTATGGCTATTACATGAAGCACATTTTGTATTTTAATAATAACAACAACCGTGACACAGGTTATTTGTTGGTTTTTTAAAAAGAGAGGATTTTGTATGACAGTTTAACTGTGAATATTAGTAGCGCTTCATGTTTCATTGGTTAGTGTAAATTCTTATGAATTTTTAATAGTGAGACCAAGCGATTATATTTGTTTCTGATAAGATCCTTGCAAGAAGCTCTAAAACCTTGGCCATAGTAAGTGCCAAAGCTGTAGGGCATTGTGTCAAGAATAGGGACAAGAATGGGGCAACTGGGACAGTTTTTCGTCTTTGGTGACCTTCTCATGCTGGGTAATGTACTATAGCTAGCCGTGTGTGTTCGATTATGGAGAAGTCACCAGACTGTGGTATATGCTGACTGAACTTGAGAATGAGTGCCCTGGCCCTGCTGAAGTAAACAAATTGTGGCTCAATATGGTGTCTTTTTTTTTGCCTCTCCTTCTAAATTAAAAAAGCATGTTGCAGTAGGTCTTTAAAATTTATGTGCTGTATTTATCTAAACTAGTCTCTTTTCTTTGTTAATGGTGGGTTAAACAGGTTAACTATTTGCATAGCTAGCATAAATGGCTAGACAGATTCCTAGCAGATGGCTAGCATATTGGTTGTACTGGTTCAGATTCATTCATTAGCAGATTAAGTAGTTCCCGCAAAGAAAACTTCATTTCATGAGGTAAAAATCAATGTAAAAATCTAGCTAAACTCTTGTCTTATAGCACCCTTTGACTAGCGACTGATACAGGATGGGTTTTTTTTTCCCAGATTGAAAATATGTGAGCAGTGAAGCTAGTGTATTTTATTTGCTAATTTTGTATTAAACACCTTAACTATTTCAGTAGCTAGCATAAATGGCTAAAAAGCTAAGCAAATACTAGCATACTGGTTGCACTGATTCATTAGCAGATTAAGTAGTTCCTGCAAAAGATTGAAAAGAAAACTTGATTTCATGAGGTAAAAATCTAGCTAAACTCATGTCTTATAGCACGCTTTGACTAGCAACTGATACAGGATGTTTGTTTTTTTTTCTAATGTTGGATTAAACACCTTAACTATTTCAGTAGCTAGCATAAATGGCTAAAAAGCTAATCAAATACTAACATACTGGTTGTACTGACTGAGATTCATTCATTAGCAGGCTAGGTAGCATTCATTCCTGCAAAAGACTGACAAATGTACAGACTGAATGATGTTTTCAGGCAAAATATTGGTGACTTATCTTTTCAAAGAAAACTTGATTTCATGAGGGACAAACTCATGTCTTATAGCATCCTTTGATTAGTGACTGCTGTAGTTTTTTTTGACATGACAGATGGAAAATATGTGAGCAGTGAAGCTTACTCACTCACCATCTATATCGCTTTGTCCTGTATACACGGTCACAGGGGGCCTGGAGCCTATCCCAGGAGACATACGGAAACCCTGGACGGGGTGCCAATCCATCACAGGGCACGCGCACACACTCATTCACACCACAGGACTATGGAAGGAAACTTAATGCAAACTCCATGCACACAAACCCAGAGGCAGAAATCAAAGCAGGACCTTGGAGGTGCAAGACAACAGTGCTAACCACTAAGTCACTGTGCTACCTAGCAACTAAATTGGTTAAACGTAAATGAATGAATAATAGCTAATGTATTCGCTTATATCAGCAGTTCGTTACCAGCTTGCAAACCAGCCTGTTAAAATTTTACTAGCAAAACGCTGAGAGGTTAGGCCTAAACCTTTCTAAATGGCATTGATTATTTTTATACTGTTGACCATTACACAATGTTAAAAAAAAACAGACATTTTCTAGCTTTATCCTGCAAGGCAGGAAGAAAGATGCTGGATTAGACGCCAGTGTATCATAACACATCATACACACACATTTTCGTACTCATTTACACTTACAGAGGTATTTTACAGTCATCGTCCGTGTCCCAGCATGTTATTAGGAGGAAAACAGAGAAGCCAGAAGAAACACATCTGTGATATGGTGTAACACAATGCCACAATCTATAACAGGTGTTTCAAAAATTCATATCTTATTTGTTTGCACATGTCCACAGTATTATATATGAATTAGATGTTATTTTAACTATTCTCTTAAAAAAATGCCAAACCAGGAGAACATGCACGATGATGTTTCTAAATGCACTCTAATTTATTCTCAGGATAAACAGAGTATAGTGAGAGGGTTGTTTTATGGACATCTGACAGAATGAAGAGAGATGTAAGAGATAGAGATATGGGGGGAAAAAAACATACATAAGTGTTCTATTTATTTCTGGCAATCAGTAGCTTAATTTAAACTATGAAGGAGTGAACAAACACTGTAAATGCATTGTGCAGATTATTTTGGTGATAAATGTGGTCCTGCCTTGTCCCACAAGCTTCATATCAGACTTGATCACTTGATGCTTGTGAAAGTAAAACTCTCCCGAAGCTTTATGGCTTCCTGAACAACTACAGACTTGTGAAACTGTGAATGCAAGGATTTGTTTGCATCTGCATGTGGATAGAAACCACAAAATTTACTTGGGCAGAGGATCACACCACATTGTGATTTTATTTATTAATTTATTTATTTTATGATCTTTTCTTACCTATCTCTCCATCCATTTCCTCTATTTCTATAGATGTCCTCTTGGCCTGCACCCAATTTCCCCACTTTTCACCTAACCAAGTAGTTGCATCTATTATTTATCTGCTTCATTTGATTTCACAGAGATCCAAAAAAAAAAAAGGCAGCAGTGGCCCTCACTGATGCTTTATTCATAAAGCTGTGCTTTGCTATCATCCATGTTTCTAGTCCTAGACCACCTGCTGTTTCAAAGGCTGCCCCCGCAATGCCATTTCACACTTTCAGAATGTTGTACAGTAGAGAAGCTGCATTGTGATTTTTCCCATCAAATGCCTAATATTGCTGATTTATCTGATTAAAACGTCAATGAGGTATTTGGATATTATGGCTTTGTTTCTGCTGTACACATAGAGTTGCCTAGTAACAACTTAAACCAGACGGCACACACTTGAAACACCTGGTTAACACTTCACACTTACCCCCGCTAGAGTCCTGCATGTTGCATAAATGATAAGGCAGCAAGATCATAAGAGCATACAGGTTCTCATGAAACTCTAGAAATGTGTGTCGGTAAGCATTAAGTTCTCTTCATGATGTCAATGCAATCACTGCAGAAATTGTGTAACTTGGCAGCAAAACAAAAAGTGTAGCTTGAGCAATTACCGTACAATTTTTTTTATTTCAGAATGTATACAAATGTGTTTACATTATTCATAAAAAATATATAATGCATTGTAAACAAAGAGAAATTATATGTATAATAATTTATATTTTCTTTATATAAATTGGGAATTTTTTATAAATATATATATATAAATGTCACATTTAAATGATTCATAACATATTGCACAAAGATCTGGCTCTATGTGAAAAAAGTAATCCCTCCCTTGCTAATCATAAATGAACTGTGGTAAGCCACACTTTTTGGGAAGTTGAGTTAAATTTGCCACACCCAGACCTGTTGAAGCAAGAAGCAAGAAGTGAAGCATGCTAAAAGATTTCACATTATGCAGCAAAAAAGATAACTATATCAAAATATCATTACATCAAAATAATTTACATGTATGTCTGCATGTACAGTATGTCGGTATGTATGTATTTTTTTCACTACATTCTTGAACAGTGCTGGATTTTTAAATGATAAAAAAAAGTGGAACTGTGAAATGACATTATTTGAAGACATGAACGTCAGCTGTTCTGAAATAGTTCTTGCAAGAACAGTATTGTCAAGTGAATTTCTAAAACCCATCAAGCACCATGATAAAACTGGCTTTTATGATTTCATGAAGATTTACCTCTGCTGTGGCGGTATCAATATCAGTATCAACTGTTCAAAGGGGATATACTGTATATATCTATATTCAGGATAAATAGTCAGAGTCAAGCTAATTACATAAAACAACGCCATATTTGTGTGTGTGTGTGTGTGTGTGTGTGCCTGATTATCTGTGTGACTTCTTGTATCGAGTGAATTTGGTTAGCTCTAGGGAACAAGCAGAGATTATTGCCGCAATATGGTTTCTCACTCACAATCTTTCTCATCTCCTGGAGACAAATTGAAAGAAGGCGAGACATTTCAGTTTTATGACTGTAGTCAAAAAGAGATCAATCACACCAGCTGTCAAAGTCAATTTTTATCACAGTAACAGATATTGGTTTTGGCATTTTCCCTCCAACATTTTAACTAGGTGTTTGGCATGATCATGTTCCATGATAAAGAGATCGGTACTGATAATTAATGCGCAAAAATAGTGTCTCAATGTGCTTTCCATGTAGAGTCTTTCTCCTTTTTTTGGTTTTATTTGTTTAATGTATAGTGTAGCGGCGAGGGTAGCTTGGTGGTTACGGATTGGACTGCTGAACAGGATTTCATTGTTTCATTGTTTGGCATGATCAGGGATTATCAGAAAACACCTTTTTTGTTTTTTTCCTCTCGTTTATTAACAGCATAGAGAGATACTTAAATTATAGACCAAACACCCCTGTGCTAAATACTGTACATGTATATGACTTTTATTTTTATTTTTATTGATGTAACAGATGTCATTAACATGTCCAGGGGAGACCAAATAGTTACATATCCGTCCAGACGTGGACTATACTGTATAAGCAATGAGAAGGAAGAGAAAGATGTGTGAAAGTTAACATATTCAAAGGGAAATTTCAGAAGAAACTATAACAAAGTGTGTTTACCGGTTGCTCACAACCTTTAGTAAGATAACCAGTCGACGAATCTGGTTTCTTTTAATCTTGAATCTAGACCTGTGTCTGCTCTAGAACTCTACTTCAGGAATCCTCTGCTCAGCACACAGTCTTCTGTATCACTAAAAAGCAGGAAAGATACACTTTATTCACCAATACACTTTTATTAGTAACCAATCCAAAATCTCCCAGTGTTCCCAGAACCTTATTTAAGTAAAAAGCCAATCAGCAGCCTTGTCTAAATTGAAGGTAGGTGTGATAGAGCAGGGAAAACACTTTAGTGTGCGGGTCAGGGGTCCTCAAGGAAACAATATGTGAATATCTGACCGGTGTAATATTACCATTTTGTTACCAGGATTGTTCTAAGCCTATAACATATTTACTTTGTTTTCATAAGAGCAAATTATTACATTTTTCTGTTTGTTGTTTTTGTTGGTACATTTGGTCACATCAGCACAGTGATGCACGGTCATATCAATGTGAAAGTTATGCTTGGCCCTTTTGGTTCCTTTTTTTGCCTAATGCCCTCTTCGCCTGTTTGCTGAGTTTTGCTGGACATTGTGATACTGTACATATTCTTTTATTTTTTGGATAACCAAATCCTGACTGCTCATTTATCAGAACAGTTTTTGGACTGCTTTAGGTAGCTATCTCTACTTTTGATTACACTGCTTTCAAATGATCCTTAAATATGTTCCAGTGTTTCTCATATCCTTTAAAGGTTTTATCCGCTTATATTGTTGCTATGCTTCGTCATCCCACTCAGGTACTGTAGATAATGTGTCATATTTTGATATGTGTATTTATTTTAAATAAATGTTTGGGTAAGAAGAGGACCTGGCTTTATTGGGATAGGTTCATTAGATTGAGCTAGGGCCATTTCGATGTTTGGAAGAGCATTTATGGGGAGGAAGGGCTGTCGAGGTGCCAGGAATTCGTGTATACACTCTTATCTGCTCTGATAATTGCTATAACTGTTTCAAAGAGCATTAGGAAGCAGATGTTCCAGGAGGATATTTTTTTTTCATTTAAGTACATTTCTACATGAATATTAAATTCACATGACAAAAACACAACTTGTTCTAAACTTAGATCATTTATTTAAATGGAAAAAAAAGTGTAATCAATCCTGTTTTTCACTGGCTAACAAAAGGCTTTCAAGACCATTCGAGAGGTTCGGCTCCTAAGACAGCTTGCAAATGGGTCAGTCAGAAGCCTTTATCCATCCCTGACTCTGTATCAAAAACAAAGTGCGCACCGTTTGTCCATGAATCACCTTATCTAATTTATTCTTCAAGAACATAATACACAGTCCTCGTTACCCAAACATGGAAAAATGCACAATGGGAAACTTCACTACATCAGGTGGCCAAATTGTCAACATTGAACGCCGAGATGTACGATTATCTGCTCACTGTGTTTGCAGACCATGTGAGCAGTTACAGACATGAAGTGACATTTTGAAAAACAGCAGTTTTTTTGTCAGAAGATAAGATTATGGTCACTATGTCAGACTCACTCGGCTGTAAACAGGATATTATCACTCGTTGCGTGTTTAAAGTCTTTCATTAAATCTATTTCGGTTTGTTAAAAAGCGGGGAACAAGCCAGCATGAGTGCAAACAGTCTTGTTTGACGTTTAATTAGGTTATTAGTTGTGGCTTATCTGGAGCGTGTTATTAGGCTGAATGGCCATGGGTAATGGGGAACTACACCTGGAAGCAGGAGTGGATGGAATTGTGAAAAATGGCAGCACCTTTTTGTCTCGTGATTTACATAATGCTTTAAAAATATTGGAGTTATATCAAAATTAATTCTCCTTTATTATATTTTTGTTTCACCAGTTACTTTGTCAGACAGAGCTGCTACACACACAATCTGCATTTTATGACATTGGTATCATTTGACACATACAGTAGGCCCTGTCTACTCAGTACATTATCTTGCAAGTACTCTATCTTAGCTCTCTGAGAATATATTGTGAGGCTGAAAAGTACTCAAAGCCTTTATATCCTTTTTTCCTGTTTGTATTAAAGCCTTTCGTGGTCTAAAACACTTCATTTAAATCAAGTATGCATCAAGCCTTTTCATGAGGATAAAATAGGTTGTGGCAAAAAAAAAACAAGCAGGGCAGTTTAAGAGAATGCTGCTCAATAATATGTTCTCATGCGCCATCTAGTGGAGATAACACGTTTTCTCAAATGGCTAATAGTAATTATATGATCCTTATATACAGTACTTTCTGAATTTTGTACTAGAAAACCTACAGACATTCTGATTGCTTATTTATTTCGAAATTGAGGGTGGTGAGGCAATTACAGTTTGTATCTGTTATAATGCAAGTGATCAAAGAAGCACAATTATTTTGCATTTGTTTCATGACATTAAATATAATTATTAATTCATCTTCATTACCTCTTATCCTGATCACAGGGTCGTCGAGGGCCCTGGAGCCTATCCCCGGAGACTTTGGGCACAAGGCGGGGTACACCCTGGACAGAGTGCCAATCCATAGCAGGGCACACACACACACACACACACACACAGTTGGAGGAAATTGGAGTATCCGGAGGAAACCCGCCAAGCTCTGGGAAAACATGCAAACTCCATGCACATTTTTTTTTTCATTTCTCATCTATCCACCTCTCTGTGTAGATTGTGTTAGATACAGTAAGTCTCATTTAGCTAAATAGTTTGCATAAATGTGTCTGATTGGTTAAACTAAAACTACAGAAGCTGCTGTGTTTATGTAAACTATTATGTAAATCATTTGTATTACACTCAATGGAGGAACCGGTAGCTCAGTACCAAAGACATCTAAAGGAGACTGTGAGGTCAAATCCTAATGTTGTTGATGTGCCCTTGGGCAAAATCCCTAATCTAAAAATGAGATAAATTTAGCTTTGTGTAAGAATTTCTGCCATAAATGTAAATAAGTTTGGTCATCCTTTGGAAGCTGGAGTCATGCAAATGCACTCACTCATCGTCTACTGGAGCCGAGGAACTGAACCCTCAACACTGGAGGTGCAGGACCACAGTGCTAACCACTATACCGCTAGTAGTGGACTAGGATGGTAGCAGTAACACAAGTTTTACACCAGCTGATTATTTTCCTGCACGGTGGCATAGGGCCGAGGGTTCGAGCGTTTGGTTCCTGTCTCAGGTCTGTTTGCATGGAGTTTGCATGTTCTCCCTGTGTGTGGTGGGTTTCCTCCAGGTACTCTGGTTTCCTCCTATAGTCCAAATTCATGCAGATTAGATTAATTCCCAATTTTCCCATAGTGTCTGCCCTGCAGTGGATTGGTGTCTTGTCTATGTCTCCTGGGATAGGCTCCATGTCCTGTACAGTATAAGTGTTATAGATAATGAATGAATGAATGAATGAATGAACAACACACCCCCAAATGTTTTATTCTGTACTTATAACTCAAAATCCTCTTTGTTGCTCTTGAGTCTTGCTCTGGTATGTGAGTCAATATATTCAGTGACTAAGCCCAGTCATACACTGTATGGACAAAAATATTCTTAATTCTTCAGCATACCAAGACATCTTGCACAATGCTATGCTTCCAACTTTGTGGCAACAGTTGGAGAAAGGCCCTTTTCTATTTCAGCATGACCAAACAAGGACTATAAAGACATGGTGTGATAAGTTTGGTGTGGAAGAACGTGACTGAGCCCTGTCCTCAACCGCATCGAGCACCTCTGGGATGAACTGGAACGGAGATTGCGAGCCAGGACTTCTCATCTTACATCAGTGCATAACCTCATAAATGCTCTATAGAACGAATGGGCACCAAATTCCCACAGAAAAACTCCACAATCATGTGGGCCTTCCAAAAACAGTGGAAGATGTTGTAGCTACTTATAAAATATTATAGTGTGCCCATGTTTCACAAATTAAGGTCACTTCTAACTTGGATTAGTTATTTATTGTGTTTATAGACATTATTGTGCTTTTCCTCCCACGATCCTCATCCCATTCCCCATAAAATATTTTTTTACAAATTTAACATTCAAAACACTACAGACTAAACCAGCCGAACTATTTCCCTTGCAAATTCCTCGTGGATGAAGTTATACCACAATTGTGTCTGATTGGTCGGCGCTGCACTTCCGGCTGCGTGAGCGTGCATTCTGATTGGTGCAGCGTTTACCTTGGTAACAAAGCGAGCGCTCTGATTGGACGGCTGCTTCGTAATCGGAATACAATGTAGGTCGTTGCTAAGTCTTGACTTTGTTAAGGGATGAGTTTGCGGTCGTGCGATTGTAGAATATAAATACTCTATGTATTAGAAACGCTGCAGCGTAAAGTGTTATATTTCACACAAATAATGCGAAGGGTTACGCTTTTCGTCAATGGGTCCGCCAAAAACGGCAAGGTGAGTTAGCATTAAGTTTCACTTCATTCTTAGCGGAGTTAGCTAATGTTCCGCTAGCACGCATGCGCCTGGTTTTATAGTCACTAAACTATACTATATAATATACACACAGTCTGTGTTATGAAAGTGTGAGAATGGTTTGTTTTACTAGTTCGTCCATTTGGGAAAATAACATGTTAAATGCTAGATAAATTATTGGCACCTTCAGTGGCTAGCAGGCTAGCAGATGATGATGATGCGCCTGTTAGCGTAATCAATGCGCGTGACTAATTAAAGTAAAAATGTTCCAAAATGTCTTGTCATTAAAACAGCTAAGTTTAATTACATTCATGCTTTTTATGTATTTATTTTTTCACACCTGTTCGATAGCTAAATGAGTAACTAACTTCCAAGCAGCCAGAGCTTATTTTGTATCTCGCGAGATGTCAACATAGGTTGCCCGAGATTCTCGTTGCAATGACAGAGTTCATCTTATATGGTTTATTTTATGTAAGCGTCCATACTCAATAGTACTCCATTGTAGGTTCCATTAGAAAAGTGAAAATACTGTTGATGGCTTCATGTTTTTTTATTTTTTTATTTGTAATGTTTGGAAGGAGTCTCCAGTGTCAGTGCAAGTTTTCCATCCCCTGGGTGAAGAATTCTCCTTAAAATCTGGCAATAGAGTTCACTATTGATTGTCTGGCCCCTGGGGACAAATTTTCTATGCCTAGTGTCACGAATATCGAAAAAAAGATGACGAGCATGCATTTGGTCGCGCTGCGGTCCTGCCTTGCCTTTTTTGTTGAGGAGATAATGGGCTCTTTTACTGTGAGGTCTGTTGGCCATCCACGGCACGCTAACGGAGCACTAACGGAGCTAATTTTGATGTGATGTTTCTTTCGCATCTCCTGAGAATAAACTTTGGCAGCATCATGACGCATGTTCAAATCACACGTGAAGATTGCCTGGACTGTTCCGTATGACACACCGACAACGGCAGCGATGTTGTGGATTGGTCTCCAACGATCGTCGTGCACAAGTTGCCGAATAGTTTCGGCATTTTCGGCGGTTGAGCTTGTCAACGGTCTTGGTACATACCGGACCTTGTGCCAATTCATCGCAGGGCACACACAAACACACACGCTCATTCATACACTACAAGGCATTTGTAGCCTAATCTGCATGTCTCTGGACTGAAAACCGGAGTACCCGGAGGAAACCCACCAAGCACGGGGAGAACATGCAAACTCCATGCACACAGATCCGAGGCCGGAATCGAACCCCCGTCCACTAAGACCCCGTGCTTTTTGTTTTTTACTTGATTCGTTCTTTTTCCTTCAGGTTGTAGCAGTGTACGGGACTCTGTCTGATCTTTTATCCGTTGCCAGCAATAAACTGGGAATCAGGGCCGCTAATTTGTACAACGGAAAGGGCGGCCTCATTGATGATATCGCCCTAATTAGGTAAGAACTCAATCTTGTTAGTTCTACTTTGCTTATAAAGTTAAAAGAAATCCTTATTTCCTTATCATTTCTTTTGCTTCTTAAGAACATATGAATGTTGTTTTGTTTTTCCAGAGACGATGATGTGTTATACGTGTCAGAGGGAGATGCCTTTGTAGGTAAAGTCATCATCATCCTTTTTCTATCTTCCCTCTGTTGTATAACCTGAGACCAAAGCACATCCACTGAAAGAGCTCAAAGTGATGTTTTTGGAATTGATATTCTAATGGCAAGTTTCCAAGTTTTGTTTCTGTTCATACGTTACAGATCCTCAAAGTGAAAGGAGAGATGCTGATGAGCGCTCAGGCTCCCACAGCGATTGGCTGACTCTAAATATCGGCGGGCGGCTCTTCACGACCACAAGGTACTGAGTTCATTCCTAATGACGTGTATGATACAGGAACAACAGGATGGGGTAATGAAGCCCAATGCGATCACAGGTGCTGCAAGTGGCCCAGAGTTGGTTTGACAATAACTGCATAGCACAACGTGTTTTCTCTCTCTTTTTTTTTTTACCAAGGAACATTATACTTGTCAGCCATCTGTTGTTAGGTTTAATGTTGAATGTTCTCTTGATCGGCGATATAATACATATACACACGTGTTATATATACACACACACACACACACGTATGTATGTATATGTAAGTGCATGATGTCTGTTCCTAACACCGTTATTGTGTTTATCGTGTTGACTTTAGGAGTACGCTTGTGAGTAAGGAGCCTGACAGCATGCTGGCCCACATGTTTAGAGGGAAGGGTAAGGCTTTGAAATGAAGCTTTTGGAATGAAATTATAATTAACTCAAATTTGAGTTTACACACGCTTAATGGTCACTATGCTTTCCTCCTCTTCACTATTGTAGATGTTTGGGGTAACAAGCGAGACGAGCGGGGGGCGTACCTCATCGACCGCAGTCCCGAGTACTTTGAGCCCATCCTGAACTACTTGCGACACGGCCAGCTTATTGTTAATGAAGGAATTAACTTACTAGGTAGGGTGTGTGTGTGTGTTTGTTTGTTTAGGTCTCTGTTTCCACAATGTAATACTGAATTGTGCCATAAACATTTTAACAGGTGTTGAAAGAATTTAGTTAGTTACCATATTCAACAAATGGGAAAAAAAAGCATACAGTAAAAACTTTGCCCTCTGCCTGGAGATTTTTTTTTATTATTATTACTATTTGTCACACTTGAACGATGTATCATATATGTAATAAATGAATTTATTTATATTGAAACACTGCATTTTGTATTTAATCAGGTTATTTTTGTGTGATTTTATAAACATTTGTTTGATCTCAATCATTTAAGAGTGAAACTATGCATAAAAAAAATTCAGGAAGGGACAAATACTTTTTCACAACACTGTGACTATACATCTCAATACAGAGCAGGTTTGACAGGAACTGGTTGGTCATATTATTGTTTAGGTGGTAGTGTTGAAGCATTGAGCGTTTTTTGTTTTGTTAATCCTGAATGTTTTTGTTTGTGTGTCTTGCAGGTGTACTAGAAGAAGCTCGTTTCTTTGGAATCGAGCAGCTCGCTGAGCAGATTGAAGTTGCCATTAAGGTAAAGCCATAACCTGGATGATTTGAGAGCTTGGTGAGTTCATCTTTTTGACTGTATATTCACGAGTGTGAGTGTGCATCCTTGCAGAACTCTCATCCTCCTGAGGACCACTCGCCTATCTCTCGGAAAGAGTTTGTACGGTTTCTGCTTGCTACACCGACCAAGTCTGAGCTGCGCTGTCAGGTACAGGGATTTCCGTGTGTGTGTGTGTGTGTGTGAGACCCCTGCCATGAAAAGAATTCTCTGAGCTAAGTCTACTGTTTTTTTTTTTTTTTTCTTTTTTTTTCTTCTTTTTTTTTTCTTTTGCTCAGGGGCTGAATTTCAGCGGGGCGGACCTGTCTCGGCTAGACCTGCGCTACATCAATTTTAAGATGGCCAACTTGAGCCGCTGCAACCTCACCTGTGCCAACCTGTGCTGCTCGAACTTGGAGAGGGCTGACCTTTCTGGGGCAAACCTGGAAGTACGTATCTCGTTTTAGTTACACTTTACCTTGAAATCATTCAGTATTGTTTTTTTCCCCTTAGGGGAGCTAGGGCACTTTATGAATAATTAATGAGCATGAGTCACTTCATCCAATCACAGAGCACCAAGTGCTTATGCAATAAGCCAAACATTCCAGATTTCCCATTAAGGATGCAAGTGTCTTTTTTAGTGTGTTAATTATTTGAACCCTTATTTACGCGAGGGCGTACAAATCAGTACTGCTGTTTGTGCAGAAAAACAGCTCGTTCCACTTGCCGAATGTTAACGGGATCAACTTCAGTGGGCTCTGAGCCACCTCGCCTGGGTTGACATTAAAAACATTTGCAACATTCAGATGTTTTACTGCGGCTAAGAGTCTTATCACCGCACTGTGCTTGAAGTCTTCTGTGACCGTCAATCAGTTTTACAGCTTCATTCACAAGACTTGAGTTTGACTTGAACAACTCTCGTAGATTAAATAATAAACAGGTGCTCCTCAAAAATAGTTTGGAGTATTTGTGGACTAAGGATAGCTTTCATGCCTTCTTTAAAAAAGTTTGCACCCTTGAAATGTTTTACTCCAGCTATGAGTCTCATTACTGTACTGTGCTGGTCCCAGTTTGACTTGAACGCACCTTGTATTTTACATGTTGTGCAAAACTGTTTTTTTTTTTTTTTGTATGCAACCAAAGTACATTAACTCTCGCTCGCTTGCTCTGTGCTCCAGGGTTGCCAGATTACACTGTAAAAAAGGCAAGGCAGTAAAAAAGTACTGAAAACCTGTTTGCACATACATTCTGTCATTAAAATTAGTTTGATGTTTATTACTAGCCCAACATCAGTTTTCCAGCCAGAAATTATTGAAAAGTAGGCCAGTTTCTGGAAAAACACTCAATCTGGCAACAATGCACGCTCAATGCACGGACAAGATAAATACTGGTTAACGGTTTCTTTTGCAGAATGTTAATACCCTCTTCCTTTTTAAGATCGAACTGCAGCTGCGCCCTCTTGTGGTTTGATGGAGATGTGAGCTACGGATCAAAAAATTCGTACCCTTTATCCATTAGGCATTATCGTTAGTGAGTCCATGAGTCAGCATTTATTCTCCATGACAGTCCTTCAGTCTGCTCACACTCTTTTTGATCAATCTAATGTGTAATTTCTTGAACCTCAAATTTATATTTTTATTTCTTCAGGGTGCAAACCTGCAGGGTGTTAAGATGCTATGCTCTAATGCAGAGGGTGCCTCACTGAGAGGCTGTAACTTTGAAGACCCATCAGGACTCAAAGCCAACCTGGAGGGTATGTAAATTTTTACACCCTGTTCCTTTCTTTCAAAAATTAACTTGACAGTATTTACATTGATCCACGTCTACTTATTCCCAAACATGATTGTGTGTCTCTGGAGGCAAAAAGGCAATCACTTGTAAACATTCAGGAAATACCCCAGAGCCTGGTCATGTCTGCATGCTCTCGTTACTTAGATATCGGATTAATATCTACAAAAATGGTGCAGTATGGATATTGTGCAAGGCATGGAACATGACCGGGTATGCTGTTATGAGAGAAATACCCCTGAAGACAGTGCTGTGGTATTAAGTGTGTAATCATTTGGTCTGTGTATGGTAGGTGCGAATCTGAAGGGGGTGGACATGGAGGGCAGTCAGATGACTGGGATAAACCTGCGCGTGGCTACGCTGAAGAACGCCAAGCTGAAGAATTGTAACCTGCGAGGAGCAACTCTAGCAGGCACCGATCTAGAGGTGAGGAGTGCAATATTATTATTATTATTATTTATTTTATATATATATATATATATATATAAAATAAACATATATGTTGAAATGTGGGAAGTAATCAAAACAGTTAGCAAAAATTATTTACAAAAATCAGTGTAAAAGCTGTGAGTGCACAAGTGTTCACGTCCATTGCTGTGAAAGCCCTAAGTTTGAGATTGCCACTGTACACATATCTGCATAGTCATATGCACTTTTATAGCTTAATACATAACGTAATGTATAACACACATTCCTTAAACGCCTATTTAGTAACAATTTCTGTTCTGTTTCTTTAAGTTAAAGGATGTAGCTTTTTCGTAACGGGTCATAGTTAATAAGACACTTTGATACCTACTGTAGCCGTTTGTTATTCCTTAAATTATATTAATCCCTGTATCAATGGCTCATTCTGTTATTTACCTGTAAAGCAGATTCATTTTTATAAATTGTGGGCCTTTATTTTATAAATATTTTTACATTTTATTTCAGAACTGTGATTTATCCGGCTGCGACCTCCAAGAAGCCAACCTGCGCGGCTCAAACGTGAAGGGCGCCATCTTCGAGGAGATGCTGACTCCGCTGCACATGTCCCAGAGCGTGAGATAACCGATCACACTGTTCCCGCCCGAGCAGTCCATCGCAGCTGCTCCCTTACGAATGTTAAACACTCCCATTGGACCCGTTTGCAATACCGGCATTCCATGTCCTCACCCCACAGCTTTACTCTCTTGCACTAGTGCCCATGCAGGGTGTTTACTTAGCACAGGTCTCTTGTAGGATTATCAGTTCACACGTGTAATTGTCCATCTCGATAATTTGTTATACCAAACCTAGTTTACGTACGTGTTAATTTATGTTTATGTTGGATTTAATCCACGCTATGTGTCGGCTTCTTGTATCAGTCCTGAAAATGATGTTGCGGCTGGAGGCCTATATTCTTTCTGGGGATTCATATCCCAAGTGCGTGAAGTTTAGTGAATGTATACATTTCTTATCATGAGATGTTTAAGTCACAAATGGTGAATGCAACCAAATATGTATTATTTTTGAATGAGTGAGTGTATGAGTGTGTCAAAGTGTTGGGGTGTAAACAAGAGACACTTAAGAGTACAGGTGGAGATGTGAAATCTGGTTTATTTCACTTTTTTTCCCAGTCTCAGACATTCACACACACATGAAAAGGTTTCTGCTTTGGTAATTACTGGAGTTTAACTCTAAAATCTGAAGGAGGAGCCATTTTAAATGCCTTCTGCTTTGCTTTGGCATCTCCACACCGTATCATATCATATATGTATATGCATGCTAAAAAAAAAAGACAAATGTATTGCTACCTGTGTATCATATACTATATATCATGGGTAATAAGCTTCTCAAACTATTTTAAGGTTGGGTATAAAATACATATGCAATGTTTATTATGTAGGTTTATTAGCTCCCTGTGTGCGCTGTCCAAGAAAAAAAAAAAAGTTTACAGATTTTTGTTTTGAGATCTACCTCCCATGCGAAACTGACTTCTGTTCTTGTCAGTCCTATGGATTTTTTTTTTTTTCAAATCCTCACGAGAAGGCTTGAATGGATTGAAATGGGGATGTTGAATGAAAGATGGATTACCAAAATGATGTCGTGCCTAAAAAAAATAAATAAGAAAAATCAGTTGTTACTTTAATAAATGTCTAGGGATGTAACTAGCAGCAAGGTCAGACTGGTTGGAATTCATTCATTGTGTTATTGTGTGATTGTTCAACAACCTCACTTAATTTTTTGGCGGGTGGGGGGAGTTGTTCAACACCAAAAAAACGTTGAAAGGGTGCTTTACTTCATCCAGTGCTTCCCTATGCATTAGTGAGTTTGTGTGTATACAGTATATACACAAGCTGTTGTTTCCTGCTTAGCACTTGTGTATCGCCTGTTTGTTGTACAGTATAACAGCCCCACCCCCACAGTTTGTGTCGCCTGTATGATTCATATCAACCCACATTACTGTGTGCTCACGTAAGCTTAAAGCTAATGATATACAATATATGCTGTTATTTTATCTTGGACGTACTCGTTAAATGAAGGCAATCAGAAGCAAACTTTTGCACTTGAGTGCAATTATTTGTTTTTTAAACCCTCTTAGAAAGGGCACAGGCTATTTATTTATGTATGTAAGTAAGCAGGCAGTGTTTATTTAAGGTGTAAGAGAAGTGGAGATTTCTCTTCCCGACTCACTGTTGCAGAAGTGTATTTCCATAAACAGACTGTTATAAACAAATCAAGTTGGTTCTGTGTGGTTTTTGTTGCGTGCTGAACACGTTTCGAGGCGTCAACGCTGTACCACTATGCTGACCGTGTCAGGAAACGCTTAAACAAATTACTGGATGTTTTATTGTGAATGTGAAAGAGATTTGAAATGACAAACATGAGCCCATGACTTTGTATTGTAGTTGTTGTTGTAGTGTTGCTGATAAATTATGTAAAATTGAATCTAATAAATTAGTGCAAAGTGCAGGAGTGAAAACTCAAGATTATTAAATAGAATGTCATTGTATCGTTCAAATCATAGGCTTATGGGAGAAAGTCTTGAGCCAGCCCTTATTTCTTCTTATTAAATGTTGTAGATTAAATTAGATTTAAATTAGAACAAACATTTTACTATGACAGGCCAAAATGTGCCTAAAGATATTGGTTGTTTATGTAACAATCTCGACAGCAATCTCATTTCCCCTCTCGTCTGTTCTAACCACTCAGCATTCAGCATCACCAGTATACTAATTACTGGTCTGATCATCTGCACCTGTTTCTCACTGGTTCATGCCTTACATTAGATGTTTTTTATGCTTGAATGGTTCATAGGTCACTATGTGATTTTGAAATTGCCTGGAGGACTATTCGTTAAGAATACGAGAAAGTCTGACTTTTTGGAAGAATGAAGAAATGAGGGAGGTTTAAGACTTTTGCACAGTACTATATATAGTGGGGAAAGCAAACTTTCATTTAATGACAATCTAAAACAGCAGTGTGCCAATAATTTAAGTTTTGAAAGCAGAAGTGCCACTTCAAGCTCACTAAATCCACTTTTGCACCTTTTAATGCACACATATGGTGTTTATTAATCCGACTTACCGGATTAATGATAAGTGGTACAGATGCTCAGGTTCTGCCCAGCAGGGGAGTGTGTGAGTGTCTGCTCATTTTAGTCTCCTGCATTGCAGGGTTGAACAAAGGTGTGTAAAGTGTGTTTGTGTGTGAGAGAGGGAGAGACTGAAGAGTGGAAACTGGAGTGCTCGCTCGCTATAAGAGCTCTGCTGCTGAGAGCAAGCATACATCAGATTATAGAGATCATCGCTTTGAAGAGCAGAAGAACTGTCTGTAGGGCGACTGATCGAGGTAGGTCCGTGCACATTTTTGATCATCGTAACTTTTGTTTGGTAATGTAAAAGAGAGAGAGAAAGAAATAATCGGGAGATTCTGTGTGGGAGTTCTCTTCGTGTCCATGTGGGTTTCCTCTCACCTTTCTTTCATTTTTGAATGAGTGCTTCCTGGTTCCGTGTGACCAGGATAAATCCGTTAACTAAACGAAATGAATGCTGTGATATATCACATTATACAACAGTTAGTTTCTGACTGAGTAATCTGATAGGACGAGATGCTTTCCATCTCATCATAAGCGGAAATA
Organism: Heterobranchus longifilis; assembly: GCA_028570985.1. Taxonomy (NCBI): domain Eukaryota; kingdom Metazoa; phylum Chordata; class Actinopteri; order Siluriformes; family Clariidae; genus Heterobranchus; species Heterobranchus longifilis. The sequence goes on from JAOVVB010000036.1 coordinate 5,451,342, forward strand.
GAAAGACAAACTTACAAGATTTACAGGACTGTCAGAGGAAAACTGTCAGGCTATAGCCGACTAAATATTGAACATCGCTACACAGCTGGAGGATGGTCACAAGATTGTGGCGAGGAAGCACAATGAGAAGGTACGGGTACATTTTATCCAAAACAAAAACGGGTACAGTTTATCCAAAATGATAGACTGGGTTAAGGTTTATGAAGATGTTAATTAGGGAACTGTTGGCTGTTTCATTTCAAATCAAACTATGATTCAAATGCACTGGTGTACGTGTTCCTTAACACAGTCTATCATATTGGATAAAATGTACCTGTTTCCTGAACACTGGCATTCCACAGGGATGTGTGCTGAGTCCATTGCTTTACTCCCTTTTTACCCATGACTGGTATCATCAAGTATGCAGATGACACCACGGTGGTAGGCCACATCACCAACGATGAGTCATCCAGTGGGGAGGAGATTCGCAACCTATCAGCATGGTGTTCCTTCAACAACCTCACCCTTAACAGCAATAAAACCAAAGAGGTCGTTGCGGATTGCGGAACATTTCCAGAAATCAAAAATCAGCAGACAGTCCCCTGTCCACATCAACAGAACTGAAGTGGAACGTGTCCCCGTCATCAAGTTCCTTGGTGTCAAAATCTCAGAGGATCTGTTCAGGCACTTCACTTCTAGTTAGAAAAGCTCAACAGCGTCATTATTCCCGGAGAAAGTTCATCTATCTCCACAGATACTAGTAAGCTTTTATCGTTGCAACATTGAGGTCATCCTGACCAACTCCATCACCATCAGGTATGGCAGCTCCACAGTGTCAGAAAGGAAAGCCCTATAAAGGGTGGTAAAAACCACCCAGCGCATAATTGACACCCAGCAACCTGCTATTGAACACCTTTACCACAGCAAATCTCACGGTATCATCAGAGACTTCTCCCACCCAAATAAACTTTTTGACCTCCTTCCATCCAAAAGAAGATACAGGAACATTCGCACCAGGACCAACAATTTCAGGTCCAGCTCCTTTCCCTCAACCATCACACTGCTAAACTCTAAAACACTACATCGTTGCTTACTAAATTTATTGCTATAACTTATATATTGACGTACTGTATATGATAATTATAAATTATTAATTATCAATTAATATTATGTGAATATAATATACATACTATTTTTTTGGCTGACTCTGACTCTATATAAACTGTTGTCAATTTGTATAGATACCCAATTCTCTTAATATATATTAAAAGTATCTCTATGCACGTTGCACAATAATACATCACTGCTCTTTTTTGTATATTTTTTATTGTGCATATTTTTTCCTTTTGGTATACTTATTGTATATTAAAAGGTATTTTATGTATATGTATATCTATTCTCTAGTTACTGCACATACTCACACACAGCCTCTTCTACAACATTTTCCACCAGGCTCTATTGCTGGTGTTTTAGTGTCTAAGGTCAGCATGAAAGCTGTATTTGCTGTTTTAGGATGGGTATAAAGCGAGCACTCTGGTGGATGGTGGTGTGTGTTGTGGTGCTGCAGGTGAGCTCTCAGCACTGGTCTCATGGTCTCAATCCTGGAGGAAAGCGTGCCGTGATGCAGGAGGTAACGTCCACTAAATTAGAACAATATCTGAACTAGATGATGGTCTTCTGCTGAGCTGAGCTGAAAAACCTATACAGTTTATACAATTTATTCCTCTTAAATATGTTCGACTTCCTTTTTTTCAGAGCGCTGAAGAAATCCCGAGGCGCTCCGGATACCTGTGTGATTATGTAGCTGTTTCACCTCGGAATAAACCATTCAGACTGAAAGATCTGTTGGTGCGCTGGCTATAGTTTTTCTTTTTTTGCTTATGAACAGATCGAAGCCAGCGTCTTAATGGTTATCTTTTGTCTTCTCTTATAGACGCCTGTCGCTGGGAGAGAAATTGAAGAGTAAGATGAATAACAAAACTCAAAATCCTCAATAAAATGTTTCACATGTAATTTGCGTGGCTTTTTTTTAATTATTAAAAAGCATCCAGGGCGACACAGTGGTATAGTGGTTAGCACTGTAGCCTCACATCTCACAGGTGCAAGGTTGGTGTCTGTTTGCATGTTCTCCCCTTGGTGCTTGGTGGGTTTCCCCTTTCTACAGTCCAAAGACATGCAGATTAGGCTAATTGCCATTCCTAAATTGTGCATATGTGTGGCTCCCTGTCCAGGGTGTACCGAGCATTTTTAGGCACTGCGTTTAGGTGGCAGACATACACAAATTCAACACTCAAGTAAAAGTACAATTAATATTCACATCAATGAAGATTGACTGTAAAATGAAGCAGACTGGCATCAAATTTACTTAATCTGCATTTAGTCTGAAACTTCAGAGAATGAAATTTTTTATCTGAATGTAGTGCATTATTGTCAGATCAAACAAGCCTGGCCCTGTTGCTTCAGACTGGGAGAAATACTCTACATACAGTAGTGTCTTTTTAGTTTTGGTTGCCTGTTTAGCTTAGGACCCACTAGATGGATTCAAGAGACCATATAGAAGTGGAGAAATGCTGATAAAATTCATTTACATGCTACATGAACATCCAACATGATTCCACCTGATTCGCTGGCATAATCCATCAAATTTTCTGGTAAAATGTCTTATAAAGGCGATATCGCATATGCAGGCTGTTCAGAGTTAAAGGTTAATGGATCAACACTGTCTTCTGGGGCCCTCTGTGTGACAGAACACAAATAACACATTTAGTAATACTACAAAGATGTATTACAATACCATATCAAATCCTAATCCAACAGGCATTATACCTGTATATACACCAATTACAGCCACAACATTAACACCATCGCCCCAGGTGATGTCAATAACACTGATTAGCAATTCTATTCCAGTAAACTGATGACAGGATCATGGGTACCCAACGTTCATTTATGGCTGTAGGGGGGCAAGGCTAGCATGTCTGGTCTGATTCCACAGAAAAGCTGAAATAGCACAAATTGCTTTTGAACGATGGAAAGTATCAGAACAAAAGTGCATTACAGTTTCCTGTGTATGAGGCTTAGAGATCAAGGTTGTTGAACTGCGCCATGACAAGTGGTCACTGAAGGTGAGTGAGTGAGTGAGAGACTCGCTAGCACTGTGTAGGCTGAAAAAGAGAACACAAGGCTCTGTTTTAGGCAAGAAATGAAGCACTCAGGGTGTGCTGTCATGAGAAAATAATCATCCAAAAGGAAACATTCTAACCACTTTGCTACAGCTTATGTTGAAATGTCGTCAGTGAAACATACATCATATGTGCTCTAAAGTTTGTGTACACCTGACCCTCACACCCATATGAGGTTCTTTCTAAAAATGGTTGCCACAAAGTTAGAAATGCACAACTGCATAGGATATATCTTTTGTATGCCGTAGAATCAAGTTTGTCCTTCACGGGAATTAAAAAGAGTTAACCTTGTCCTGAGATCAATAAAAAAAACTGCAAATGAAGGGTGAAGTTGAAGAACACGAGTAGCCCACACAGTAAAGGTGCTTCGTTCACCAATCAGTATCAGCCAATTTACAGTTCGGTTGTCTGTCAACTGGCCAATCAAACAAACTGATATTATTGTGATGACATGAAATACATGAGTCGACAGCCATATCAACATCTGGAAATGTTAGAAGGTCACAGAACCATGTGGGCAAACGTCTGCTTTAACAAAACAAACCTTCAAAACTTCGGCCAGGTTGTGTGTGTGTGGGTTAGGTGTGTGTGTTCTAGTGACTGTTGATTTCGTGTGTGACCTGTTGAATGTGCTGTTCATGCTATTTCGTGCTGTGCTTAATAAAGTACTCCCAGCCATTTGCATTGGGCAGCAAGGAAGCTCACTCGTCTCTCCAAGTTCCTTC
>JAOVVB010000036.1:5464371-5482736 GCA_028570985.1 Heterobranchus longifilis
GCGATGGATTGGCACCCTGTCCAGGGTGTACCCTGCCTCATGCCCTAAGACTCCTGGGATAGTCTCCAGGTTCCCGCGACCCTGAATACAGGATAAAACGGTATAGACGATGAGTGAGTGGTGTGAACAGTCCATTGTGTTCAGTTACAATTGAATTTAGAAAATTGTTCATTTTTGGACTGGTACTTTTAAAAATGCTGTTTAGAGGTATAACTGGACGTCCCATGTTGCATGATATCCCTATAAGGTGGAATTTGGGTCATAAATATCTCTTGAAATCTATTTCTTCTTCCACAACTAGAACTTCTTCAATAGTATTAACATTTTAATTTTATGAATTAAAAAAAGTAGAGCTTAATGCATTTTTATTATTATTTACATGCTACCTTTACCTACAAGTGGAGTGTCTGGTCAACTTGCTGCCGCTCCTTCAATGTTTTGGCAGATATATTATTACATCACAGTATGAAATAAAAGGTTATGATGATGCTATCTGCTGTCACATTGGATGCCTACACTGCCTGCATGACACGGCGAGGGATGCCCGGTACACCTGCACAGGTGTTCCTGGTATGTTCCTCAAATGTAATGGGATGTATCACAGTATGAAATAAAAGTTGATAGTGCTGCCTACTGTTACATGTCATAGTATGCCATAAGTGTTGATGATGACGCTGCATACTGTTACGTTGCCTACCTGTGCAAACAACGCCCAGACAAACACGGCAAAACAAAAGAATTTCAGTTATATATTAGATTTATTTAATGGAAAAAACATCAAGATCAAAACTACTTTGATGTATAATTATAGTGACAAGGCATTACCTTGAAGTTTTTAATATATTTTGTTGGAACGCCTGTGACACCCTCGCAGGATGACATCAGCGTTGATTATGACGTTGTCTACTGTTACATTACCTACATGTGCAAACACTGTCTGCCCCACAAACAAACAGAATGTCTTTAGATGAAAAGTACATGGTCCCACTTTGACAAGGCATTACCTTGAACTTGGCCTTAAAAAATTAAATATTGAACATTAAAGTAATAAAATCTATTTCATGAGTGAAAGTACTATATTTTCTGAACATATATAGGTATTGTGTCTGTTACGTTAATTTGAATGGTTTTGTGACAGCACTTTCTACCATTTTTAAATAACCATGTCATTACAGTAAGTATGCCACATGATAACTATATTCCACATGATAATTGCCGCATACTACTCAAAAAGAACCGTGTGTAGTGTATTACCATGAATAATGCTATCTTGTGTACTTGTGGATGTGTGTGTGCGTGTGTGTAGTACTGAAGGGTGCCAGCGCTGGTCGTCTGCGCAAACGCTCCTTGCCGGAACTCCTTCCCGAAGGCGACCGTGTGAAATCCTTGTTAGTATTCCTCCGCGTCACCTCCGTAGGTCTACCTGCGATGTTTGATCAACTCCAGCCGACGTCTTAATCGATATCGTGAACGTCTCAAGTGCGTTTTCAATCCTACATCTTTGTGTATTTTTATATTAACGCAAAAACAGTCAGTTCCGGTTAACTGGTCCGGTTTTAAAGGGGTAAGTTCAAGAACTATGTTATGTGGAAGGAAAGCAGTCGAAGCCCGGAGTGTGGATGTTGAGGGTTGTGCTTAGTCCGTGATGAAAACCAAAATGGCGTTTAGCTTGGACAGGACGAGCGGGGGATAGTTCAAGAAAAACTGGTGACTAGTAAGACGCCTTGGTGCCTGTTTACTTTTTCAGGTCAAATCATAACAAAGTGCCAACATTTGGTGACACTTCCGGTTTCTTTGCGACAAACGGATAATAAGTGTTGACCGAGAATTCGGCGCTGAGAGTCGCGGAGTGTCGGAGCGCTGGGATGGGCTGAGAGACAGCGCAGGCCGCAGAGGTGCAGCCACCCAGAGAGACTGACCCACTGGCGAACAATAGAGCCTGTGATCAGACACGCACACGCACACACACTCACAGACACAGGACTTTCTCCTCTATAAGCCTTGGCTTAATATTCACCAGAAGCTGAAGCAGAGCGTGTTTGAAGAGCACGCATACACCAAGTGGCGGAATGTAAGATCATGTGGCCAACTAATGTTTCAGCAATCTAACCTTAAGTTTACTCGTTAGCTCTAGCTTCGTGATCTGCTCTTAACAATGGCCTGCACATCATCTCCTGTTTGACAACACGCTGTTAGTTTTCTCATTTGATATCTGTACGAAGTCTTCTCTTGAGAGGTTTGCTAAACATTTGCTGAATTAATAGTTTGCCTAACTATGCTAGGTTTAATTTTTAAAAACACTCTTTTTCCAGACAAGTATGTACATTTATCAATATGTACACTTTCCCTGATAACAATGACATCTATAATAATTTACCACGACCTCATAAACTTTATTGAGTTTCAGTTGTGACAATGGTTTAATTTATTTGTGTCTCATTGAGCTCTGATCCAGGCTGCTTGAAGCCATGGTGTTATCTAACAAGCTAATGTTTTGATAACTAGCTAGAGTGGCTAATGACTCTCTATCAAAATTAAGGCGAGTTAAACCTAATTAGTAACAGCTAACTAGTTTAGTTGAATACTTTCTGCTCTTACGGGTGTTAAAGAACATGGTTTGACTTTTGTTGTTGTCACAAGTTGATGACAATATGATTAGTCTAAATATCCGCTGTGTGCCGAGCTAACGCGAGCTAAGCTAGCATCACTTTAGCATCTGATCTTTTGTCATAAACTCGTTATTTGACGTTAGTGTTGTTTAGTGTCATTTACTGTCTTGTTATTTCAGTATAGTACACAATGATTTACCTTAATATGCTTTATTCAACGTGCTAAATTCGTATTTTAACTAACGTTAAATATCGTGTCTTTTTAGCATAGCATCTTTAAGTTAGTTTGACATCATCTCAGTTTTGATGCTCCCATTATTTAGCCTTTTATCTTATGTTTGATAGTGTTATTTCTCATTTGTTTTATTTCAATTTTAAGGTAGTATCTTATTTTGATTCAGTTTCTCATTATTTAGCTTATATACTATACTATCTCACTATTTTGATGTTGGGTTAGTATTTTATTTTGATTTACTATCTCATTATTTAGCTTAATATCTTATTTTTTATAGTGTTATTTCTAATTAGTTTTATTTTATCGCTCCAACAGTTAAGTCTGTATCTTTTTTATGTATTTTTTTTTACCATCTCATTATTTACTTTACTGTTTAATTATTTTTGATGATATTTCTAATTTGTTTTATTTCACTGTTCAAACAGTTAAGATAAAATTAGTATTTTATTTGCTTCAGTATCCCAATAGTATTAGTAATTCAATGTTGTAACTTACATTATTATTAAACGTATCTCAATTTTAACATCTTGTAATTTTAACTTTACATTGTTATTTCAACATAGTATATTAATAACTACCATGCGTAAAAGCCCGGCTTCGATTTTCGGCCCGTGTCCAAACCCCAGCCACTGGATGCATTGCCGGTCCCAAGTCCAGATAAAATGGGAGGGTTGCGTCAGGAAGGGCGTCTGCTGTAAAACCTGTTCCATGTTGTTGTGCAGATCGAATGGTCTGCTGTGGCGACCCCTCAACGGGAACAGCCGAAAGACCAACGACATATTGCAAACCACTTGAACGCTGTATCTCGTTAGTTACTCAATTTTATCTCATCGTTTCGACATATTCTCATCCTTTTAACCATGTATACTTCTAGTTGAACTTTATACTTCAAATAATTTTATTTAACAAGAATACAATTTTAAATTCAGTTTAATATCCTAGATTGGGTGGACTCTTGCCACACCTATGAATAAGGCAAACGTTCATTTATTGAATGTTTATAGTAATCATATTACTCGTTCTGTATGCTGATTTTGAGATGAGAGCGAAGCCAGGCGCGTTCGGTTGAATGTTGATGCACGCATACCACTTAAATGTATCCGGGTCAAGGTTCTGACCCCTTATACCGTCTATTTATTTGTGATTGTCTATATATTGTTATTTTTTATTATATTTATCTTTATTATACATGTATATCAAATTAAAATCCTCTGTTGGCAGTGGCCGGTGTTTGCGTGCGCAGGAAGTTCCTTCACTGGCGTGTCACAGGCTTTCCTTACTGAATGTAACAGTAGGCAGCGTCATCAACTTATGTCATACTTAAAGCGTGTTACAGGCGTTCCTCTCAGAATGTAACAGTAGGCAGCTCATTCGACAGGCAGAAGTAAACATTGGAGCAGTGTGAGGAGCGGGTAACAATACCATTTGCAGGTAATGGTAGCATGCAGGCGTCAAGATCTGCGCACAGGCGGTGCTGCGGGTACTCTCTAGTTAAGCATAAAACAATAAATTAGTCTTATTGATTCCATAACAATGGCTAAATGTTAAGTTTATATAGTGGCATTCTATGAGGATGAACGTTTATTCAAAACACATGGATCTAAGTATCATTGATAATTTTAAAATTACAGGTGATGCATTTATTCCAGAAAGTATTAGAACAGTCCTGTGAGATACCAAGTAAATCTCAATGAATTAGATCTTAGATTTTTGTTTGCATTTTTATTAGATTAAACAAACACAGGAAATCTGAATGATGTAATGTCCTGCTGACAAGATGACCTGTTCTGTTATTGTGTATGAAACACGGAGCTAGATTAGATAGTTTTCAGGCACTGTCTCGCTATAAGTCCAAAATCAGTGTTATACACATGTTTTTGTCAATGTCTTCTTGTTCCCTGTTGTTTTAAGTTTATATAAGAGGAACTGGTGAACAATTTATGTATTCAGTCCCTCTTTAGTGTGCTTGAAGCTCAAGCTGACCTGTTTTGCTAATACAACACGGAAGTCTTCACATTTTGGTGAGGCATGAGAAAAAGACAAGAGTTACTATGGGTTAACAATTATAATGTAGCTTTAAGAGAAAATGGGCCAATCAAACATACTTAACGCAACGTAAGGACATGCTGCCTTAGTGGCAAATTTGTATTATAAACTTAATATGATAAACCATTCTCTTTGAATTGTTTTAATATAATACGCAGCCTAAATTTGTTCTCACCGCTCTCCATATGTTCATAAACACTATTGTTTAGGAATGACACACCAAAGTTGTACACAATAGACTTTTTGTTTTGTCGTAAATGTTAAAAAGCAGCGTGCATTCATTGACTTAAACAATTCTCATAATAAGACTAGATCAACACTAGCACAAAAAACTTTCCATCATTGGAGTAGAATTGGATAATTTTTATTGAATTATTTTCAATAAAATAGTTTTTTCTCAGAAATACATAAATATACTCTCATAAATTTTACACCTTGTTTTACACAGGGTCAGCGTAAATAATTTCCTGCTGTTTGTATCAAATTAATATTACGTGAGAGAACGTTGTTATTTCACAAATTTCTTTTTTTAAAACTAAAGGTTTAGACACTTGTTTATTCTTGGCAGTAGTGTATACCACGTATCATACAGTCTGTGTGAATAACACATAATCAATCAGTGTGTAAAGCCTTCATGATGGTCGTTGTGGATTGATATTGATGTTCATAAGTGCTTTATGTTTTTCTGCTAGTCAGACCTTTTCTGAAATTGCTTTTAGGGCCATGGAGGCTGGGGATGAGTTTATTCCACCTCCAGAGTGTCCCGTGTTTGAGCCGTCATGGGAGGAGTTCGCAGATCCGCTCGGATACATCGCAAAGATCCGTCCAATCGCAGAGAAGTCTGGAATATGCAAGATTCGCCCCCCACCGGTAAGCGTCTGGGTAAACTTCATACTGACTGGAATGAACAACACAACTAGGGACATTTTTAGTGCGGTTTCATTTCTTCTTTCAGGTTAGGATTATGGCATCTCTGCTTATTTTTAAAGCTGCTACTGCTTTTATTTAGAATGCAAATAAGATTTATTCAAGCTTGACATAAACACACAGATTTCAAAATATATGAGCAGTTCTTTAGCTGTCCGGTGTGGTGTGGTCCATCCCTTGTTAAGTATTGCCTTCATGTTTGTGGTATCTGCAAGTTTATTAAAATGTGTCTTTGTTTACAGGATTGGCAGCCACCATTTGCTGTGGAGGTGGACAATTTCCATTTTACACCCCGTATCCAGAGACTAAATGAACTAGAGGTTTGTGTGGCCAAACATTTGAGGACCTTTTTTTTTTTTTTTTTTTACTCTTCCTGCCTGTGGGATGGGGGAGTTGCAGTTTCCCTTTACTGGAACCAAGAGGCTACCCGTTCTACCATGATAATGCTCCTGTGCACAAACTGTGAAGAAATGGTTTACCAAGAATGGAGTGGAAGAATTTGAATGCGTTTACCTCAACACCCCATTGAACACCTTTCAGATGAACTGGAACTGGTGTCCATGAACTTTTTGTGCACATAGTGTAATTGGATTTCTCTAATGCTCTCTAGCAGTTATTGTTCTGCACTATGACATCAGCCCTATTATTACATCATGGTGTGCCAAGGGTCCTCTTGTTCTAAGAATTTTTGTCAAGCATCCAGGGCTATTTGAAGGTCTTAACATACTCAAAAAGTCATGAAAATCCACACAGGTTGGAATCCGCTGCCATTAGGATGCCTAAGCGGCTGGACCCAGGGCCTTCGCATGTGCTTTTTGCTGTTTAGCTCATACACACTTGCATATACGCATGTGGAACTCGGTACACACTTAGAACTCATTGAGCTGAACAACTTTCACAGTGCATGTCATGTGCTATACTCAACAGGAAGTCAGTTATTTTGGGTTGTTTGCAAAACGCACCCAATAGATTTTAAAATACTCCTCCTTGGGGCTTTATATGATCGGCAACAAACAGGCAGGGCCAGTGTGATCTCAAGACATTCAGAATAATGGGAAGGGATTTTTGATATCTCAAACGGTTCAGCTGTTATGCCGAAAAGTGGCTAATAACTTTCTGCGTGACGTCACATGGAGTGACATCATGGTGTGATACCCCCCCAGCAGAGCTTTTTGGAGATCTTAACATAAAATTCCCCCTATTCTAAAAAAAGGTTATAACAGTATTGGTATGTTCCCTTTAAATGCCTGTGCTCACTGTCTTTCTGGTGCCCCAAATGCGATGGTGGCACAGGTTCTTCGGACCAATCATTGTTGGTTGCGCGCGCACACATAATTTCTGTGTTGTCCGTTGCAGGTTCAAGAGCATGTAGTACGCATAATGTTAACTTTTTTTTTTTTCTTCGTTTTGTCATCAGGCTGAGACCAGAGTGAAGCTGAATTATCTGGACCGAATAGCCAAATTCTGGGAAATCCAGGGATCTTCTCTCAAAATCCCCAACATAGAGCGACACATTCTTGATCTGTTCGGCTTGTCCAAGGTATGGTCAGGACTAGACAACAGAAAATATTACCACAAATCTACCACTTTCCATTGTGACTCGTTATTGACACTATTCAGTGTTTTAAACCAAATACTGCATATATTACACTTCCTCTCTAATAAGAAATATGCGGTGGTGTGAATTTCATCTGGAATTTCTGATGCTTGTGAATAATTCAAACAACCTGTCTAACAACAATTGAGGAAACTGATCTCTAAATGGGCTTTGACCTTAACACATCATATCATTCAACTGTCATTCATTTTGCAGATTGTCACAGAAGAAGGGGGCTTTGAGACGGTCAGTAAGGAGAGGCGATGGGCACGCGTAGCCCAGAAGCTCGGCTACCCGCCGGGCAAAAATATCGGCTCCCTCCTGAGGTCGCACTACGAAAGGATCATCTATCCTTTTGAGATGTTCCAGTCTGGTGCTAGCTTGCTGGTACACATTCTGCTTGTATTTTCACCCCTTATTTTTACCCCTTTATCATCTATATATACAAACCTACAGGAACTCAATCATTGAGGTGCTGGAGAATGTTACGCAAGATATGCTACAGCGTGTTTGGCAGGAGCTGGACTACCGACTTGACCTGTGTTTTGTTACAGGCGGTGCACATATTAAACATTTGTAAAACTTTGTGAAATCAGTTTGTAAAATCTATATTGTGAATGTTAGAATTTCACAATAGTTACTCAGTCATATTTGAAATTATGTCAAACTTTTTGGGACACCTTGTATAATCTAACCGTAAAGTTGGTGTGTCTGTACATTGAAGATATTTTCGAAAAGGTTTTGTTAGGACGTAAGATGAGTAATGAGTTTTTGTAATTTTTGTCTGTCTGTGCATGCATCACGTTTATAAAAAAAAAAAACAAAAACAAAAAAAAACGGGGTTTTTAATGGGGTTCTCACAGGCAGTCTTTGTCCAAGCTTGAGGTAACATATAGGCTTTGTTTCAACGGGAAGAGAAGATATGCTACTTAAATGGAAATTTAAATGGAATGGAACTGCCTTATGTCATGAAAAAATTGTCATGATGTTGAAGAAAACTATTAGTTCATCTAAAAATTCAATAACTGGCTCTGTATTTATTATTTTTTTTTTTAATACGCGCTTTCGACTGTGTAATTGAAATCCACTTAATAATCTTACACCTTCATTCCGCACACTTTACGGTAACACGCAAAAATTTTAGTTCGTTCCAAAATTCAAGAGATGACTTTGTACATTTTTAAAAACTCGCTTATGATTATGCAGTTAAATTTCACAAAAATAAATTTGCAGTCACATCTAGTCTATTCATAATTTTGTCTGGCCCTTGACTTTTTACTTTCCACTTTTCTGTTTTTTTTTTATTTATCTATATATTTATCTTTTTGCCAGTTTACCTATGCATGAACTGTTCTCTCATGTTTATTATGGAAATATTGTGTTAAGGTAATACTACTACTGTGTCTTCAAAATTAAACCAGCACTGCATAAGAGGAATATGTATGTATGTGTGTGTGCAGCAATGTAAGCCCAGGCCATATGTAAGTGAGGACGTGGATAAGGAGTACAAACCCCACTCTATCCCCCTCCGCCAGTCAGTCCAGCCTTCGAAGACCAGCAGTTATGGACGACGTGCCAACCGCCTGCAGTCTGAGGTGAGCGTTGTGTCTGTTGGGTCGTTCGGATAAGCATTATTTACTCAGATTTTTAAGATCAGTGACGCACACAAAGCCAGCACTGCCCCGCCCACTGGATTACAGTTTTCTGAGATCTTTTTTCAAAGCAGAAATGTCAGGAAGTTCCTCTGCTGTCAAGAAAATCCATGATAGCGAGGCTCATATAAAGTATGTCTGCAAAATCAGTTCTGGAAGTAGAACAAAACAGGACACTTGAAATGAACATTAAAATATCATGGCATGTCCTGGGGAACATGACTAGGTCAAGGAAAAAGCTCATCCTGATGCGCGTCATGGTGTGTTGATCCAGTTCTCTGATGAAAACCTGTGTAACTGCATTTTTATGCTAATCATAGTGTTTAGATAAAGTATACTTTGCACAATAATTTTATCCCTGCACAAAGTTCACATTTTCAACCCTAAAGACGTGTACAGTAGACTCCTCAGCAAACATGCATGTTTTAAATCACACCCGACAGGGTTTGCTTGTAACTATCACACAAAGCAACTTTTTAAAATCTTAAATATGACTTAAAATTATAAGGCAGCCTTTAAACAGATCCACTGTAGGGAAGACTAGAATGGTCCAGATGCAGTTCGTCTAAAAACTACAGTTTTTCTATTAATTTTTTTTTTCTCGCATTTCCGGCTAATCAGCCTTCAGCATAAGTCCCCCAGCATGCAAAAAATATCTTGCTGCTCCTCTTGCTTTCCTGATCGCATTATTCCTCTTTCTCGTGCTCTTTTTTTTTTTTTTTAATGCTTCCACACACAACTTTTGTGATTTCCCTGTCTGCCTCATTTCATATCTGAAGTGCTTCCATTTTGCCAAGCCTTATCCCAAAGCAGTCTAATATGTTAGATGTACTATGTATGTCTATGTAACTTGTTTATATTTCTAATAAAAAAAGGACTTTGATTAAAAAAAAAAAAAGGAAAGATAATCAGAGATTTTGGAGCTATTTTCATCTTCACCCATTTAAAAAAAAAAAAAGTTTTTCATGGCTTGCACTTGTGTTGCGATTGCGCTGGCTTTTTTTTCCTGCCTCCTTATTAGTCTGTTAAAATGTATCCATTTATACAATAAACAAAGCTATTTTTGCACAGTGTCACAAATAACTTGCATTTTTTTCAGTGAAAGTTTATTGAGAGTTATTCAGTCAGTAAGAGACACGTGTTAGTACAGATGAACACAAATATAAATAAATTGCCTATAAAAATCTAACCTATAATAATTTTGGTGTATGTGGAAATATTTTACAAAGTATCAGGTATTTGTAGGTATTCCTTGAAACGAAAATTCTAGGTGTACGTAGTGACCGTGAAAAGCCCTCCCACACGCGCACACACACACACACACACACACACACACACACACACACACACACCCTGTCCTTGTTTTCTTCCTCTTCCGTCTCCATTCTGTCCAGTTCCTTGATGTTTTGTTTTCCTGTCGCCTCCTTTTTGTCTCTGGAGTCTTGTTTTGTTATGGTTGTTGTCTCCCCATGCAGGGTCCAGAGGATCCGACTCACCACCCTCTTACCACTGGCTCTCAACACAGCTCCTCGGTACTGCCTCTCGCTGGCCCTCGCTCTCCTCTTTCTGCTCTCTTCTCTTCGTTTCCACTTAACACTCATTAACACCTTTCTTTCCCCCACACACTTTCTCGTGTCTCGCTCCTGCTGACGTGCAGCTCTTGGTCAGTTTTGCACAAACTCTCCCGCCTCATCTAAGCCTATGTGTTTGCTGCTAATCTTACTGGAAGGCAATCTTACTAAAAAAAAAAATCAGCACTACAAACGTATTGTGCTTGTTTTGCTGTGTGTATATAACATTTGCTGGCTTGTTTGTGTTTTTTCTTCTTGGGTAGTGGTGTCCTTTTTGATTCCCTTGTTTTTATATTGCTCACTGCCGTCACTCACGTATGGGATTTCTGCTAGTCTCTAACGCTTTTACTCCTTTAGCTTGGCTGCTGCTTATTTTTTCCTGCGTTCACCCTCTGATTGTATGACTGCAAACCTCCCATGCATTGCAGTCAGTGTATAGCTTGTTTAGAGATTATATAACAGATGATATATGTAGATATATTAAGAGATACATGAGTGGCATGAGCAGTTTTGGTGTGTGGAAGAGCCAGGGCTTTTTAACATTCATCTCCAGGTTAGCAGTAGATAGTAGCAGACAACCAGGCTGACCCAGAACCAGTGTTCAACTCAGTGTGTCAGAATTTGTCTCAGTCGTTGTTGTCATTTGTTTAACGTTTCGATATTTTGCCTTCAGCCCGAGCCCACCGAGGAGGACATAGAGAAAAACCCAGAGCTGAAGAAGCTCCAGATCTATGGAGCCGGACCAAAAATGATGGGACTCGGTCTGGTGGCACGAGACAAGGCTAGGAAGAAAGGTAAATATGGGCACAGTCTTTCAGTCTGGAGTCTGCATGTGTGATTTGATTTTTACAATTTTTAGGTGAAAGCAAGGGTTAAAACATTTACCACATTTTTCTTTTTCAAAAGTTGAACAGGTTAGCCAATATTTAATTAAATAATAATGAATCGCAAAATGCACTTTTTTTTTAACAGTAAGTTTTATTGATACAGTTCTATCAGCACAATCTCAAAGTATTTTTTTCTGCAACATGAATTAATGAAGCCCAAATTCTTTAAACAGAAATAAATATTATTTATTAAATATTCTTAAACTGCACGTTCTTCCACTGGTGATGTACAAGTTAATAGATATGTGAGCTACTGAGAAATAAAATGCAAAACAAACATTTATTTAGTTAATGTAGTTTCTAAATTAACTACAGTTTTAATTTTAATGTAGTTTCTAAATTAACTACAATTTTAAAGTTAATGCAGTTTTAAATGGGTAAATCCTTAACAGTGATTAATGATTAATCGTTAACATCACTAGCAAAAGCATCTATATGACATTTTCATTGCAGTTCAATTTAAGAAGAGCTACTAAACAACTGTGACAACTGTGAACTCTTGACAGACATCTGTACTTCACATCGTAACATAACTCAGACCACCTGTCTTTCTTTCAGATGAACTCCCCCAGACCGTAATAGTTAAGGACAACATCAGCATTAAAGAAGAAACCGGAGAGACGTTAATCACAAAGTCAGAACCAGACATCCCCCCACCGCCGCCTAACCTTATTGTTAAAGATGAAGTGAAGAAAAAGGAAGAGGACGAGGGCCGTGCAGTTGATACGAAAGATCCTATTAAAGATGAACCCTGCACCAAGATGACCATGAGGCTGAGACGCAACCTCAGCAACGCACAGTTTGTAAGTGCATGTTTCTGGGGGTGGTGTCATCATAATCATACAAACTGTTGCTGCTCACTGTAATGAGTCGAGAGACTGTCTGAGAGCGTTTAGCTCTGTCACAGATGCACCATGCACACCACTTTTTATTAGACCGGACACAAGTACTTCCATTTCGTTATCGAAGTATACATGTCACGATACCTGTGGCTGTTTTGTTACATGGAAAAATTTGTTTTATTTCCTGGAAAATCCATAGACTATTACATACCTGATCGTTCATTGTAATTAACAGTAAAGGTGTTTAATTAGGCAGGAAATTGCCCCCTTTCCCTTCATGGCTTCTTTGTGGTTCTTCAGTACCATGGCAACGACTTAAACAGTGCTGCAGAAATACTGCTCAGGTCACAACATGAACGATGCAAAAATATTTAACGTTTAAAGAAAGATGTCACATCTGTCAATGCTTAAAAGGCGAGAATAAATATTTTAGAAAAAGTCACCTTTGGTAGCCCTGTTTCTGTCATGCAGGGACACAAGTTTCATCTCGCATGTGTGCGCATGTGAATACATTATTATGTACAATGTTGTTAAAATTTTCAACCTAAAGTTAATAACGTAGCTTCCCATTTCTATACATTAAACATAACAAATAGTCAGACGGAAAAAAACCAAGATGAAGATAAACCAAGAGGTGCGCTCTTAAACTCGAGTAGCACTGCAAACTAGGGCATCAAATTAATCTTACGTTTCTTGCTGACATTAAACAGAAAAACTAAGGTGACCTGATTATTGTTGCCACAGTTCACTTTCTGTCTGTCTGTCGGAAACCAGAAAGATAAACCAGAAAGTAAAAAAATGACACCCCTCTTTAACACGAGGGGCAAATCAATGTTGCAAGTAAAAGTAGATTAGCGTAGTATTGGAACTGTAATGTTGCATCTCTAGTCGTTGCATCAGTGCTTTACACTGTAAAATGTATATCATCTTAGCAAGTGTCTTGAATATACTAAAAAAAAAAAAATCTTATTATGTGAAATGATGAGCAAGCCATAAAATAAAACCTTTGCTCCAGGATACTGAAAAGGCAAATTTGCAGTAGGCAAGCTGGCGATCTTGCATGGATTTAGCCAGGTTTGTTTAGATTTGGTGGCAGGTATGGTGTATCTAGGTAGTTACTGGCTGTTTTAGTATGCAGTCAACCATAACATGTTGAAATACTGACTTCCTGTTTTAAAAGAAAATGTCTGGAATCAAGCGATTTCATGAGCACTTCAACTAGAAGTACAACAACAGTCATGGTTCCTGTTTTGTTTTTGTATTGTAAGCAGGTAGTGCATTTTGACCAAGATATCAGTATAAGCTTCAGTTGCTTGAATAATGACGAGCCATTTTTCTAGTTAATTCATGCTGGCGGAAGAGTTGCACAACTTGGTGTTTTAATGTACTAAACCAGAACGATTCGTTTTCCCAGGTGGACTCATTTGTGTGCCGAATGTGTGGCCGTGGGGACGAGGACGAGAAGCTGCTGCTGTGTGATGGTTGCGATGATAATTACCACACTTTCTGCCTTCTGCCTCCCCTCACAGACCCTCCCAAGGGCAACTGGCACTGTCCCAAATGTGTAGCAGAGGTGAGGTGACACGTGGGAAATGGCCAGAAATGGCCGTGACCCAAGAGCATTTCCCTGTTTATAGCTTTGAGTTAAAATGACGTATGAAAAGTGCTAAAACATACATAAGGGTTTATCATCAACGGATGCGTTTAAAGAGGATTTTATCAGTTGAAATGCGACAACAGATATTTGCTGTGTGTTTTTGTAGGAATGTAAGAAACCCACAGAAGCATTCGGTTTTGAGCAGGCTACACGAGAATATACGTTACAGAGTTTCGGTGAGATGGCAGACACGTTCAAGGCCGATTACTTCAACATGCCTGTCCACGTGAGTGCTTTTCCATGAATGTAATAAAGAACTATTACTACTAGTACTGCTATTCAATTATTTGGTTAATCCAGCATTTTCTCAAATGTCTTCACAAAAATAAATAAATAAATAACCGACATCTGATCGGAAAACCTTAGACTTTCAGGAGTCCATAATAAATCCTGGATGTATGAATGTTATTAGATGGTCCCAACAGAGCTGGTTGAGAGAGAGTTTTGGCGATTGGTCAGCAGTATTGAAGAGGACGTGACTGTTGAATACGGTGCCGACATTCACTCCAAAGAGTTTGGGAGCGGTTTTCCGGTCAACAATGGCAAGCGACATTTAACTGAAGAAGAGGAGGTTTGCATCGTTTTTCCCTCACAGAACCTTTTATCTTGCTTCACTGTTCGTTCTTTATGACTGTTATCCTTTCTCTTAGTTTCTCTTGTTCCAGCTCTCTCTCTCTCTCTCTCTCTCTCTCTCTCTCTCTCTCTCTCTCTTTGCTCTTGCTGTTGCTCTTTTCATATTCAGTTCATTTCAGTTCCTGTTTGTTTCACATTCAAATGTAAGTTATACTTGAGTCTCTCATTATTTGTACTCATCTGGTAAACTATATTAAAGTAAACAATTGACCCCGTTTCAGGCGTACGCACGTTGTGGCTGGAACCTGAACGTGATGCCAGTGTTGGAGCAATCAGTATTGTGCCACATCAATGCTGACATCTCGGGCATGAAGGTGCCGTGGTTGTATGTGGGCATGGTGTTTTCTGCCTTCTGCTGGCACATCGAGGACCACTGGAGCTATTCCATCAACTACTTACACTGGTAAAGTCACATTAAGCACATTAACCATGTAGATGCTTCATTATCTTATTCTCTTCATAATTTATAAAGAATAATATGCGCTGTTGCTCCATTCCACTTGATAAACTTCTGCCCCAGAGTTCTCAGGTCATTACACTTCCTTTGGGGTGCCCTCCGTTTTAACATGTTTAATATATGCATATTAAATGCATGTTAAAAATAAAATTATAAATACAAATATCCTGAGGAAAATGACTACATTAAAATAATTTACAATTCAGGGGGGAGCCCAAGACGTGGTATGGTGTTCCTGCATCAGCAGCAGAACACCTGGAGGAAGTGATGAAGAAACTCACTCCTGAACTCTTCGAGTTCCAGCCTGATCTACTCCATCAACTCGTCACGATCATGAACCCTAATATACTCATGGCCCATGGTGTGCCGGTCAGTAACGCGTGCGCACACACACACACACACACACACCAGGCTCAGTATTTGCACAGATTTTTGTGGTGTGAGCAATTTAATATTTGGCAAACGTGTTGCTTTCACTGTCTGTTTCTTCTGTAAAGGTTGATGCAAGATTATTTTGGATTTCATATAACATGAAGGTAGAGATTGGTAAGTTTTAGGTTTGTAATTAGGCTCTCTGTAACTGGCAGGTGGTCCGTACGAATCAGTGTGCTGGAGAATTTGTGATCACTTTCCCTCGAGCCTATCACAGTGGCTTCAATCAGGGATATAATTTTGCTGAAGCCGTCAACTTCTGCACTGCGGATTGGGTAAGCTAACAAAAAGTCTACAGATACCTTAACGAGGTGGAATTTATTTTATTTTATCCAGACTCTGCCCTTTTCTGTAATCCTCATAAAACTAGTGTCTGATGCAGATAAGGTCTCCTTTGTACAATGCTCATGCATATCAGGTTGGTGTTTGTTTCTCTCAATTCAGCTACCCTTAGGTCGGTCGTGTATTGAGCATTACAGACATCTCAGACGCTACTGCGTGTTTTCTCATGAGGAGCTCACCTGCAAAATGGCCGCCTGCCCGGATAAGCTGGACCTGAACCTGGCTGCAGCCACTCACAGGGAAATGTTCATTATTGTACAAGAGGAGAGGCAACTCCGCAAGGCCCTGCTGGAGAAGGTGAATAGTGCTGCGAGAGTTGCACAGATGTACAGTAAAAATCTAAAAGTTTAAAACGGAGTACAGCTGTAGATTAACATTACGTAATCAATGTGCTGCCAACAAGCTATTAATGCAAAAAAATGTATTCCCAGGGTATAACGGAGGCGGAGCGAGAGGCCTTTGAGTTGTTGCCCGATGACGAGAGGCAGTGTGATAAGTGTAAGACAACCTGCTTCCTGTCGGCTCTGGCGTGCACAGACTGTAATGAGCGCCTCGTCTGCCTCTACCACACACAAGACCTCTGCTCCTGTCCCACAGACAAACTCTACCTCAGGTACACACACACACACACACACACACACACACACCAGATGCAATGTCCTGACATGATTGCAGTCATGTGGTTGACATAAATTGAATTTCGTTGTCTTGCTTACATTTCAGGTATCGCTATACTCTGGACGAGCTATTGGCCATGTTGTACCGGTTAAAGGTTCGAGCCGAGTCCTTTGACTCATGGGCTAACAGAGTAAAAGAAGCCCTTGAGCAGGAGGAGGGCAACAAAATAGGTCAGCTGGGTAGCTTGTATTATTTTATGACTAATGTATTCCTATTAAAAATCTAATAATTTTGCTCAGTACTCAAACTATCAAAATTATTAAGCCACTCTGGGAATTTCCTTGTTATTGTATTATTTTAAACTAGTTTATATCAAATTCTAAGAATGCAAGTTGATGGGTAGATCTGTTTTTAAGTGCAGTCTTTTTCCATCTTTTAAGACATTAAGAATCTGGTGGCACTGAAGGAGGAGGCCGCAGAACGTAAATTTCCAGACAACGAGCTGCTCCAGCGGCTTATAGTTGTGATGGATGATGTCCAGAGGTGCCAGCGCAGAAGTACAGAGCTTCTTAACAGCAAGCAGAGCAGTAAGATGAGCCTCCAGGAGCTCCGGGCTCTGGTCGACACCATGCTAAACCTTCCTTGTGTAATGGAGCAGCTGGCGGAGGTGCAGGTGTGTTCGAGGAGTACTCGAGAAAAATCAAACTGAATGATCTTCTGATCAGATAGAAGTCAACCTAAGAGATCACACACATTCACCCCCCCCCCCCTCCCGACTTTCTCAGGTTGTGCTACAGAAGGTGGAGGAGTTTGAGTCACGTGCCCAGGCTGTCGTAAGCAGCAGTGGTGGTGAGTGGAAACAGTCCTCGCAGCCCTCCGAAGAGGACGTGCAGGCTCTTGTAGAAGAGGGTTCTGCACTGCCGGCTGTAGTCCCAGCCTGTGGGCTCCTGTCTGGCCTGCAGGAACAGAGACGTTGGCTGGAGCAGGTGCGCAGGACGATTGGACCTGGGGGTGGAGAAGTGACCCTGGCTGTTCTGAGAAATTTGATGGAGGCTGGCTGCAACGTGCTGCAGAGCGTCAGCGTCGAGACCGCCATGGCAGAACTACAGGAGCTTCTGACCATCGCAGAGCGCTGGGAGGAGAAGGCCCAAATCTGCCTCGAAGACCGGTAAACCGGAATTTACACACACACATGCTTGCATAACCCAAACCGAATCAAGTTTCCTCAGCTTTATTCACATGCATCTCTCACTTGAGTATTAACTCCTCGGTATTTATCTAAACAGGCAGAAGCATCCTCTCTCAACACTGGAAGCCATAGTGAACGAGGCTCAGCTGATCCCTGTGCAGTTACCCAACATCTTGGCCCTTCAGGCCTGCCTGAGTCGAGCCCGTGCCTGGGTCACTGACCTAGAGGAGATCCAGGCAAGATTGGTTTTATTTAAGAATGTCATAAAATCTCTGTTACAGATTAGCTTATGTCTCAATTCGTCTTTGTAAACTATCAGTGTCAATCACGTTCAAATTGGAAATTTTAAATTGCTAGCTCTTACAGAACCTGTAGATGTAATTAATCTACATATTTCTGACCCCTTTTACATCAATAATTAGTTGGTCTTCCTGATATTAAATGTCATAGTATATATGTAGACCTATACTATACATTTAAGGAATTAATGTTAGTCTTAGGGGCGCAGATATCATTGGTGCAAGATATGAATGAATGACTGATATTCAATTTTATTTGTATAGCGCTTTTAACAATTGTCATTGTTGCAAAGCAGCTTTACACAATCATCAAAAGAATTATTTAAGTTTGTATGGAATGTGAGTGTGCATGAATCAAAATGGTCAGATAGT
>JAOVVB010000036.1:5482836-5507297 GCA_028570985.1 Heterobranchus longifilis
CCCCCACCCCACCCCCAATGAAATCACATACTATTCTACAGTCATACCTGTGCCAGGTCGTCCCATTATGATGTCTTTGCGAGGGGCAGGATGGGGAGACTCTGCTGGTAGAATGAGAGGCAGTAGGGCAGTGGGACTTGGATGGCAGGCCACAGGTTGTGGTAAAAGCCCTGGTACATCTGCATGATTACCTGGCTTTCTGTCTTGCTCTCTCCCTCCAGAGCCTGAACTGGTGGAACCAGTGGCTATATTGGAAGAAGAAACACAGCTGTGGCTGTGGGTTGAGTAGGTTTGATGACCGGCTGCCACAGTAGTAAGTGATGGAGCAGAGGTTACCAGCACCAAGGTGGGGGCAGAGTTCCGGAGCAGTACTGTACCATTTGTGGCAGCTCTGTTAATAGGAATAGGAGCTTGGAGACCCACAGCAAGATGAGGTGGTTGACTTTGCTCTCTGGAGTGGGAACCTGTTCTTCTGCCTAAGGGACCATCACTGAATTTTGCCAGTGGCACATCAGGATTGCGGACGATTACAGGTGAATCCCGTAGGGGAACAATACGGCGTGAGCTGGGGTCCTGGGGTAGGGGTGAGGGGGGTGTTGGAGAGACCAACATAGGTGGAGGAGTGGACGCAGCAGAAGATGAGGGACGACTGGTTGTGCTCCTTGGTCGAGGAAAAGAAAGAGAAGAAGGTGTGTTCGACTGGCTTTGAGGTGATACCGTTCTAAAGGCTGCAGGATTGAGACCCAGTGGCAAGTCACTTAGTTGGGGATCAGACTTAGTATAATCAGGTGCAATGGGAAGTGGAGGTGGTGGGGCATCCAACTTACGCTTGCTGGGACTCACAGGCACAGTAAAGGTCAGATTGGTCTGAAATGTGGGCATGATTCCAGATAAGTGCCGATCCCGCTCTGCACTAGGGGTACCCAGCTTGGTACCACTGAGATGGCGTGGACGGCGAGGGGTGAGAGATGTCGGTGCAGTGATGGGGCTGAAATTGGCTGGGCGAAAACCAAAAAGTGGAGATGGTGAAGGAGATGGGGCAGGGGAGAATGGTGACTGATTGGACACAGGAGAGAATGAGGGAGTGCCTGAGCGTGAGCTGCCCAAAGAAACTAACATGTTTGCTGCCTCGCACTCATCAAAATCAAAGCGTGACAAATCGCGTGGCAGCTCTTGCGGTAGAAGGGAAGGCAAAATTAGACGAGGACGTGAGTCTCCTCCACGGCTGCTGGCTTCGCTACTGTCATGGGATGTCTCATCCCAATCAATCTCACTGCTGGTACGACCTCCTAAGCGGAGATCAGGTGTAAGGGTGCCTGTACTGCTGGCACCACTTCGGTCTCTGCCCAAACCGCCTCCTGCCTCCATTTCTTTAGTACGCATAGACAGATGACGGGAGCAGTAGCCACGTCGCTGGGACTCTTTAGAGCAGCCCTCACGAGAGCACAGTCGCCGCCACTGCTTCCCATTAAATTTTTTTCTGATTCCTGTGGGAGTACATACCACATCCCCCTTCTTATACTTCTGCTGTGCAGCTGTCAGAGGTGTACGGGAACGTGATGAAGAAGACGAGCTAGAACCTCCACCTGATGTACCATGGGAGCTAGATGTGGATGTTTTCTCCAGGGAGTTGCGAGAAGAGGAAGGAGGCAGTGGAGGCAACTGTGGGGTAGAAGAGATGACTGTGGCCCCTGCAGTTGCATCCATTCCCAGAAGTACAGAGGAGGGGCCAAGGGATAAGTGGGGTGCTAATGGTGTGCCTATGCCTCTCACCACTGACAGATGAGGGCTGAGGTAGTCAGGCTTGGAAAGAATGGGTCGATGTTGGGAGGGCAACACTGAAGGTTTGGTGCCCATGGCTAAAGTGAGGCTACCCTCCCTGAGTGGAGCCATGCTAAAATGGCTAACTTCCATGTCTTCTTCTGGGGCTGGTGCTTGTAAAGAAATCCTTTCTCTTTCCCGTTCTTTTTCAGATTGCCTTTGCAACTCCCTCTCTTTCTCCAGCTCTTTTTGTAGGCTGCAGTCCCAAGCTCTATCTGGCGCTATGTTGAGTACAGAAGTGATGGCAGTGCTAATTGAAGATGAGGAGAGTGGTAATGAAGGAGTTTCAGGGTGTAACAGTCCTGTGACTAAGACTGGCCCTGTGACACCATGCACCATGCTGAAACGACGCAGTTCTGATTCAACTTCCATCTCTCCTTTATTCTCCCACATCCTCTCTGCCCCACTGCGACCATTATTTCCTTGGTCAGTGGTTTGAGGCAGCTCCAGGTCCCAAGGTGGAACCAGAAGGCGGAGACTCTGCCGTGAGACCCACACTGCTTGAGCAGTTTTGGCCCTCCAGTCCTCCTCTGGTCCAATTTTATCATTTTCATCTGCTGGATCCTTTTCAAGCTGGACACGATAAGGGAAGGAAACAGCAGGGTGAGGGTCCACCTGGGTAATCAGGCCTTCTCTGTACCACTGTTGTGCCCCCTCACTGCTTTCACTGCCACCACCAAAGGGCACACAGACACGTGTTCCTATGGGTACAGACGCATGCCCTGGAGGGGGTGCATCCAGTATCACATCTACCATATCAGAAGCCACTCGGAATGGGTATTTGTATATCGTTTCCTCTCCGTGAAACTGCACCTCCACAATTCCATGCTCTCCACTGACTTCTCGTACAACACCAGCACGAAAAACTCCTGATGACTCTCGTCCTCTATCGGGTGGCCACCTGTCCCCTCTTCTTGTGCTCACTCTGGCAAGGACCCTCTGGTTCTTTAAACCCTTAGCGAGCGTTTGTGACAGCCCAACTGGTAGGTTTTCCTGTGGAGGCTCAGGACTTAGATGAGCTTGAGATTGGCCTGCTTGAACATTGGACTGTGATTCGGATTGCTGTGTCGTCACGTCAAGGTCAGCTGAGTGCTCACTGGCCGTGTCCGTGGAGGAACAGCGTTGAGGACTAGATGTGTTTGTCTTTTCTCTCTCGCTATTCTCATCTCCCACTCTGTTTGACTGTGTTGTCATGCTGTTCTGTATGACCCCTGAGGTGCTGGCCACAGGTACCTGGTTGCTCTGACTGACTATATCTGTGGATTCTGCTCCAGGGGTGCTGCCCTGACTAGCACTGGAGGAATTCTGAGGTGTGCTGCTGTTACTCTGTGGGGGCGTACTGGAATTTCCATCATTGCCATGGTTTCCAGCATAGTGCTCAGAGGTATATTTTTTCTTTGGCACACGGGCCTTAAAGGTGGCTGTCTTGCGGCTGGAGGACGGATTAGGGCTGTTGCTGTCACTCTGAGTTCCGCCTGACTTGAAGCTTTGAGAATGCTCCTTTGCCTTCTCATAATCCACTGATACATCCAGTATTTTTCCCTCTGTGTCTGGGGTCCTGATGGGTTTAATTAGCTCATCCTGTGATGAGTCTGAATTTGAGGATATCAGTCTCTTGGGAGAGGAGGGCGACAGCCTGGGTTTTTCTTCCGTGTCTCTGTTCTCTTCTTCTGGGCTCGCATCAGTCAGCCCCCTTTTTTTAGTCCCTTTGCCTCGCGTGGATGGAGGCGACCGTCTGCCTTGTTTTTTTATAGGCTTCATTTTTACTCAAGCTTGTGCAAGATTGTTTAATCCTTAAAAATTCCCTCTTTCATTCCGCCCCTTTCGCTTTTTCTTATTCTTGCTGCTGCATTGTGTTTTTGGAAATTCAGCCCTGCAGTGGGACACAGAATGCAAATAAATAAATTGACATTTGATTAAAACTGGCAATAATTGTTGGTCATAGTTATTGTCATTCATTTAAATAAATGTTTTATTGTGTTAATTTTATAATGTAACTTAATGTAATTTAGTAGACTACTACATGCCAAAACAAAGCTGAGCTCAACACCAAGAAAAGTGCTTGCCTGGACAAGTCACACACTGGTTTTTGTTTCTTGGCTGGAACAGAGGAGGCGGGGGAATTCCTTGTCTACTGGTATTTCTCTCTCTCTCTCTCTCTCTCTCTCTCTCTCTCTCACTATTTCTCTGTTCTTATATCTCATTCTCTTGTTGTTGACCCAAGTGACCTTAACGCATTTCTTAGACTCACAATCCTAAAATTAATTAATATCTAACTCCTATAGAATTGTGCTGTTCAGTTTGGTGCTAGAAACAATCATAAATAATGTAAAGGTTTACAGTGAAAGATATACTGTTTTACAAATCATGTACGACAATGTAATAATGCATGTGGGTCGCATTACTCCAAAACCACAATGTTCACAATGTTACTTTGCACTTTAATACCAGTTTGCAAAAAGGTAGGTGTCACTATCAGTATAAAAAAAAAATCATTAAAATAAAGTTATTCAGGAAGAGGATTAATCAGCAGGTCGTATTGAAATCTACACAGACAAAAACCTCATCAGCTTTCCTGAGAACTGTTTTTAATTCCGTGTTCTGGTGTGTACTGTCGAGAGCTGGTTGTGGCTGTGGTGCGCGTACAACCTCCTATCTATCTCACTTACACACTCACACACACACACAGAGTAGTGTAGTGGAGTGACGCAGGCCTGTCCACAACACAAGGCCGCAGTGCATTTTTACGCCTCGAAATATTGACAAAGGCGACATAAAACACCGCCGTGTGACGTCATGCGGTCCGATTCAGGCAATCTAAACGCACAGGAATCATTTGAACGTGTTAAAATAAAGGTTGCAGGTTTATAGTGAGAAGCTTAAAGCACTCTGCGCAGTATTCTAGCAACAGATATGTTTCCTCTCAGACAAGCGCCAGACATCTAGACATCAAACAAACAGAAGGGCGGGCTGATACATTGTAACACAGGACTATATAAGTTATTATTATTTGTAGTAGTAATTATTAATGGCTACATTGTAGCTCCACTGCGCAAGTTTCCCTCGAGCCGAATCGCTACACAGTAACAAGATCGAATAGAATCCGAGAGAGAGAGAGAGAGAGAGAGAGAAAAAAGAAAAAAAAGTTTTAGTGTGAGTCTGCAGCTCTGTGTGAGCTCGAGGCTTCACTGCCATCATTTCCGAAAAGCACAACTGTACCAGAAAACACCCAAACTCTACACACACGGCGAGAGAGAAGAGGCTCCGCAGTGCTGCAGGAGGTAGATCTCAAAAGCGTTAAACTCACCCTTTGATCTGTAACAGTCTTGATCAAATAAATACACATCAAACCAACAGACCGGATCCTCGCGCGAGTTGAAACGCATAATAATAATAATAAAAATAAACCGCTTTTTCTTCCGCACTCCAAACGGAGGAGGAGGAGGAGGAGAGTCGCTGCAGCCGCGTATCGCTCGGGCTCCACTACAGACGCAAAATGGTGAATGAAGTCCAAAGCCTTGACAACTCCCTGCCACAGCCAATCAGCGCCCGCGCTCGGTTACAGTAGCCAATAGGAACACGAGGAGCATTAAAGGAGGCGGAGGCAACTATCAGAGAGCACTGTACAGACAGAGGGTCCGGTCCAATCGGGTGACGGGGAAACACCGAACAGCTGGACAAACCTGAACCTCACTGTCCAATGGGCGTGCAGGGAATGTCGAGTAGAACGGAGTGGGAGGGAGCAGGCTGGGAATACAGCACGACTTCATTTACCCGACCTAATGTACACCTGAGCACAGGGGACTGGGGCACTGGCATGCAGAATGGGGATGATCAAAGATAAATGTTTAATCGTCTATTATTAAAAAAGCAAAAAAATCAGATATTGTTAAAATAAAAATATTTGAAGAACTTTGTTTTAATTATCAATTAATTATTTAAATTAATCCCATTATGAACAAATTAAAAAGTCGTTCATTTTAAATAAATAAAATAATAAGTATGCTCTGCTCTGGTATATTGAATCAAATCATAGGGATTGTATTTAGTTTCCTGCTTCAAATCAAACACGAGCAGCTAAATCAGCCAATAACGGAGCAGTTTTCGCTTTTTTTCTTTACTCTTAAGCCCGCCTCCGCTTTCTAAATGTGTGGAAAAAGAGCTAACGTCATCACCTCGGCCTGTGATTGGTCAGTGATAATAAACCGCCTGACCAATGAGCGAGTAACGCCTCGAGCTCATTATGCTTGTTGCCATTACTGAGAGCAAACAAGAAGAAGAATTTGTGTCACATAGACATTACATAGAATGTAGAATTTATATAAGAAAAAGTTTATATATTCAAATTAAAATTTTATTCGTCACATGCACAGTCATACACATATAATATGAAGTGAAATGCTTTTATGACTGCTGTTGACCTCAATATTACAAAAAATAAGAGAATTAAAAAAAACTTTTACATTTACATAATATACAGCAATAGGAATAATACAAATCAATATAAAATAGTAGAATAAGATAGAAATATAAAGAAATTAAAGAATATATATTAAAAATAGGCAAATATATATAGTCAAATAAAATATAATAGGAATGTCATGTAGTGCAGTGTATAGCCGAGTCCAGTTATTGGCAAGATAATGTGCAAGTCCATTTTTGGGATGGCTGAGGTCTTTCACTATCGTTCTGGCCTTGGTCCAGCACCGCTTGATGTAGATTGATTGACGGTCAGGGAGCTTTGTACAGATGATGCGCTCAGCAGACTGAACCACCCTCTGTAGGGCTCGCCTGTCCTGCATGGTGCTGTTCCCCAACCAGATTGAGATGTTTCCCGTCAGGATGCTCTCTATGGAGAGCTCTCTATGCAGGAGTAGAAGTTCCTAAGCACCTTAGAGGGCAGTCTAAAGTCTCTCAGGCGTCTGAGGTGGTAGAGACGCTGCCGGGCCTTTTTCACCACGGTGTTGATGTGACAGGACCATGACAGGTCCTGCGTGATGTGAACACCGAGGTATCGGAAGCTGTCCACTCTCTCCACTGGGCTCTTGTCGGTGGCGGGGGTCTGGTAGTTCCTCTACTGCTTCGTGCTGAAGTCCACTATCAACTGCTTTGTCTTACTGACGTTCAGGAGGAGATTTTATGAAAGTTTTATGAAAAGACTGATCCTCCAAATCCTGGTGACTCTGCTACAGTTCTGCTGGAAACATTGACTCTCACAATTACAGCAAAAAACTACCAGCATTCACTGTGGACTTTTACTTAATACTTCAAAGTGGTCTTTTACTTAATATGTTGCTTTCTTTCCTGACATTTTGTCAGGACAATGCCATAATTCATGTCATTGAATTTTTTTGCACTCAGTCAAGAATGCAGTCATTAAATGAACATAACATTTGCATAAAGTGATTAAATGACACAATTTGGACTAAGAAATAGAATAGAAAAAAAATTAAAAAATAGAAATAGTCTTTGCACAGTACTGTATGTCATACACAGAGTAAACCAACAAATAAATAGACAAATAAATAACCAAAAAGGGGAAAAAAGAAAATAAATAAATAAACTAAGTAAAAAGCACCAAATACTAAGAAAGAAAGAAAGAAAGAAAGTGTTCCATCGACTAAATCTAAATGTCGAGACAATAGCAGAGCAGATTTATGATTTTCTATTAGATTTAAAGAGTTTCAAATGATTTATTACTGTAATGGAAAAAGATAATTATATCCTTGAATGTAAAATTGTAAGATTCCTGAATCAAACTAAAAATATAATTTCCATGTTACTGCCAGAATGCTTGTACCTCCATAAGTGAAAAAAAGATGAGGAATACATTCTTTCTGAAGGTTGTACACAGGTCCACAATGTCCACATATTTTCTATCATGGCCAGCATTGAACGGCAATTGGTTTCCTGTGTGATTGAACCGAACATTGGCTTGGTCCCCTCGGGCATGGGCCATCATGTGTTTCCTCAGGTAAAATCACTTGTCACCTATCGCCTCAGGAAAAATCACCAGTTACATGTGTCCTCAAGTAAAATCACTAGTCACCTGTCAATTGTCCCCTCTGGTAAAATCAAGTGGGATTAGACGTGGGGATCTCAGAGTCTGCTTCACACGGCCAAGATGATTAATCCAAGTACCTGGGAACTGATTATTCAAACATCAAGTGGGAATTTGTAGACACCACATAATTATGTTTTACAAAACAATACCACAAAGTTTTTTTTTATTGCCTGGTTTTTTAAATCTAACAGTGTCCACCTTTACAAATGCAGTCTGATTAGAATCTGGGACAACTATTTAACAGGTCGTCTTTAATTAAATTCCTTTCTTTCTACATGAATTTACTTATTTTGAAGTAATAACTAGTATATAGTATAAGTTTTTGGTTTCAGACAATAACCTGCATGGTGTGGTCAAATATTTATATTTGCTTTCAGAACTGTCAGTTATTCTCATTTTTATAGCAATTTCTTGTGTATTGTGATATTATGAGGTGTGTTTGGCATGTTTAGAGTTTACCTTAATTTTGCTTTGCTTTTTGCAATTTGTGGTGTTCACATCTCAATGAATCTCAAAATCCTAGAATAGTTCCTATTATCAATTACAAAAAGGAAAAAATGTGGTAGAAAAAGGTGCACAAGTAACAGGGATAATCACAGTCTTAAAAAGATTGTGAAGCAAAGCTGATTCAAGACCTTGGGAGAGCTTTTGGAGAGCTGGAGTCAGTGCATCAAGAGCTTTAGGAAATGTCCTACAACTGTTGCATTTCTAGTATCATGGCACTTCTGAATCAGAGACAACAGCAGAAGAATCTAATCCAGGATAAGGAGAAAAAGAACTAGACTGTTGATCAGTGGTCCAAAGTCCTCTTTTCAGAGGAAAGTAAATTTTGCATTTCATTGGGAGATCAAGCTCTCACCTTCTGGTAGAAGAATGTAGAGGCACAGAATCCAAGTCCCTTGAAGTTGCTTGAACCTGATGGCTCAGTGTAGTGTGTTTTTAGACTCCTAGTTGCAGAAAAACATTTGAATGGTGCAACCACTTACTCTTTAGGGAACTCGTCTGGGAGTTATTGCCACATCCCCATACAGACTTGACCTCACTTCTATCCATTTCAATATTTTTGGTTAATTCAAGGAGTTCCTCCAGTCCAAAGACATGCAGATTAGGCTAATTGGCGTTCCCAAATTGCTCGTAGTGTGTGAGTGTGTGTGCCCTGTGATGAATTGGAACCCTGTCCAGGGTGTACCTCACCTTGTGCCCTAAATTTCCTGGGATAGGCTACTGCCCCCCCATGACTCTGTATACGGGATTAAGCAGTATGATGATGATGATGATGATGAGTGAGTGAGTGATTGCAAGATCCTCACAGCTGGTTCCTCTACAGAGGGTGCATGTGTGTAACGGTCATGTGTGGTGATGTACAGAACGCCTAAGTTCATCTGAGTCCCTTTTCCTCCAAGGGTGCGACAAAAACACCTTATTGAACAGTTAGTCTGAAATCCTGGAGAATTCACACAGACATCATGGAAATTTGATGATCAATACTGTTTTTTTTTTATTGATTAATTGTTTGTATGTTTAATAAACAGTAAAGAAAATACACGTTAGATAAGCTGCCAGGAAATGACTATATTTATGAAACATTTTTTGTTTCTATTTGGCGCCCTCTTGAGGCAAAAGGGCCCATGGGCAGTGACGTCACACCGGGTGTTCACCACATGCAGACAGGTTATTTTGGAAAACTATTTCCAGGGTGATGATGTTTAGAATCTATTTCTTTGAGGGTTTCTGTGTGAACATGTTTTTTGTTGTGTAAAAGCGTTCACCAAACCTGCAGTATCTCATGTGTTTCAGGTCGGACCATGATCCACTTTTTCAAGCTTCT
Source organism: Heterobranchus longifilis (assembly GCA_028570985.1). Classification (NCBI taxonomy): domain Eukaryota; kingdom Metazoa; phylum Chordata; class Actinopteri; order Siluriformes; family Clariidae; genus Heterobranchus; species Heterobranchus longifilis. Next base: position 5,492,550 of record JAOVVB010000036.1, read on the forward strand.
GGTTGGCCAACATGGATTTGCGGGAAACGTATGTGAAACAAATGTTTTGACAATGAAGAAGGATCTGTGTGTGTGCATGGTGGCGTAGTGGTTAGTACCAATTTTGGGTGTAACGTTACAAAGTAAGAGTAGAGTAGAGTAGAGCGTTAGAGTACTTGGATTATTTTTTGGATGTAACGAGTGATCTAACGCGTACATTTAAGTACTCAGTTATTTAGTTATATTTGCAAAAAATGTAATCTGTTATTCAGACAATTTATGTAATCCATGAGCCAGACAGCAGTCTTTCCCAATTCGTTAGTGTGTGTGAAAGTCGTCCTACAAGCCCCGCCCTCGATAACCCACCCCCTCTGTTATTCCTGCTGTTATACCCCTATCTCACCTATGCGGTTTGACTATGTGAGAACCGACGTGCGGAAAGATGCACACCTACAGTAATCACAGCACCAAAACTTGCGATGAATCATGATGAACCGTACTTACGGCCACCGCGAGAAACCACATAGGTGAGATGCAATGGAAAAGTACTCTAACTCGTTACTTTTATCAGAAAGTAACGCTGTAATGTAACCAATTACTTTTTAATGTCAGTAATTAGTTACTTTAAAAAGTAATGTCCCCCAACACTGGTTACAATACAAGGTGTATCACGGGCAAAGTAAAACTAAACACTGCTCTTTCCCCTCCCAGTGCTCTAAGTTACACTAAACAATGCTCATTCCTTTCTTTCCCGATTTTCAGCACTTTCATCATTAAAGCTATTAAGACTTTCATTCCTGTGTGGTGTGTGTTTTGTCTTGTTACCTTTGGCTCTTTCTCTGTTCTGGGTTAAGTAGGGATCCGAGTCATGTTAACAAGAGCCATGGCTAGACGAGCTAGCGGGTTTGAATAGTATGAGAACAGCTCCAAACCTGTAGCTTTAGTGGGGTGTTACTAGTCTGCCATGGTCTACATAAACTGGTGAACTGGCAACAGGGTTATGAGTAACGAAGGCTCACTGATGCATGTAGGAAGTGAAGGCTAGCCTGTGTAGTCCGATCAAATAAAATAGAGTTACTGAAACTCAAATTTGTAAAAAAGTGAATGCTAGCAAAGAGAAAGGAGTCAGAACACAATGCAGCTTGTGCCCATGATAAAAAATTACCTACAATGGGCATGTGAGCATCAGAACTGGATCATGGGTCAATGGAAGAAGGTGGCCTGCTCTAATGAATTAGTTTTTTTTTAAATTATTTGCATCATATAGATGGGCAGGTGTGTCCATCGCTTACCTGGAGAAAAGATGGCATCAGGATGGCAATGCTTAACAGACTTTCACATGTTGCTGAGGCGGGCAGGACTGGACAGCTGGAAAGAGTGCTAATGTGTTAATACCTTCATCTGTAAAAGTGAGGTACCTATCAAGTTGTTTACTTATCTCCTGGTTGTGTGTGTGTTTAAAATTTGAAAAGAAATGCTCTTCATCAGAGGCACTAGATAAATTGTCAGGTGCTCGAAGTTCATCATCATGGTCTGCAAGGTGTTCCCTGATGTAATTGAGCCCTAGATCAGAAACACACAAGAAACTATAACATCACCTTTTTCTTATGACTGGTTCCTCAAAGCTTGGAGGAAAGCATCAACTAATGGCTTGCAAAACGTCAGCGCTGGTCAGGTCTTCTCAAGCTTGAGAATTCAATTCAATTTTATTTGTATAGATCTTTTAACAATTTTCATTGTCGTGAAGCAGCTTTACACAATAAAAAAAAATATTTAAGTTTGTATGGAATGTATATGTGTATGAATCAAATTGGTCTGATAGTCCCTGGTGAGCAAGCCGAGGGGTGACAGTGGCAAGGAAAAACTCCCTGAGATGGCAATAAGAAGAAACCTTGAGAGGAACCGGACTCAACAGGTAACCCATCCTCATTTAAGTGAAACAGAGAGCAGGAATTGATCTGCATTCATACTGTGTGTTAGGTGGCAGCCAGTTCAGCATAACAGTTGATGTTAATTGATGTTAATATGGAGTCCAAGTAGTTATTGGAGACTCAGGTAGACTTGTAGGAAATTACAGTCCTGAACTATCGAGCAACTGCAGCCAAGTCAAGTCCTCAGAGAAACAGCTGTCAACACTATTCGAGGCCAGAAACGTCTTCTAGGAGTGAAACCGAGGGAAAGGGAGAGGGAGAAGAGGGGGGAGAGAGAGGGGAGAGCAGGAGAGGAGAGAGCAGAAGAGGAGAGATAACAGTTAGGATATGAACTTTATCTGAATTTCTCCATTCCACTTTTGCCAGTGAAAGCTCCTTACCCACCTTTTATCCAGTTAAAAGTCTTACCCAGTGCATTTCTGTCCTCTTTTTTTTCTCTCCTTTTTTTTTTGCCCTATAATCTCACAGCAGAATGGAGAGCACTACCCATGTCTGGATGACCTGGAGGGTCTGGTTGCAGTTGGCCGCGACCTTCCCGTGCGGATGGAGGAGCTGCGACAACTCGAGCTGCAGGTGGCCAGTGCCTACTCCTGGAGGGAAAAGGCCAGCAAGACCTTCCTGAAGAAGAACAGCCAGCACAGCCTGCTGGAGGTATGTGCTGGCTAGCTCTGATAACCAATACAGCGCAGAGATGAAAATGCGTGAAGTGAGGTTGGAAATGCACATGAGAAGTAGAGACGCTTGAGAAGTAGAGACTCATCATCTGTGGAGTTTTTTTATTTATTTTTTTAACTGACTTAGTGTTGAGTTTCTGGATATAGTCTACTTAAGGAACTGTGAATGGTATAAGGGCGAGTGTCGCCGTCTCACTCTGTACAGGTATTATGTCCATGTGTGGAGAAGAGGAAGAAGAGAGACGAAGACTCTCTGAGCTCTGAAGCAGACTCTGATGTTGACGTTTTGGGGCTCACTGCTCAGGACCTCAGAGACCCAGGAGCCATCGTGAGTTAAAGCACACAGCATGTAATTTAAACTGTGCTCAGTGTGAGGTCTGCTATATAAGGCAATTAGGTGTCTCCTCAATGCCAACTCATTTAAAAGCAGCCCAAATGTGCGCATTCATCTAAATTGAATTATAAAAGTATGAAGAGTCTTGTTATCTAGTACAACTTCCAATGGTTATAGGCAATTCTGTCAAGCTGCGTATCCCCCACTGAAGCCGGTATAAAGCTGTATATGGATTATGGAGACCGAATTGAAATCACACACAGCGACTACATATTGTTCCACTACTCCTAAGCATCGTTTTATTATTCCTGAAACATTATCTGGATTTGTACAAAGCTGATCAGACCCTAAAAAAGCAAGAGCACTAAAATATCTAGTCCATCCCTGGGTCAAAAATATTATAGGCTTTTTCTGCTAGAATATTCTATTTATCCTGAATTAAACAAATGGGTCTCCCAAAAGTCTATTGTATGTTGTCCAGAAAGATTCGTCCAATGCATTGACCTCTACAGTTCCATATTGCCTCTTGCGAATGTTGCAGTTTTTTTTTATATTTACTGTACCTTGAAACTCGTCTAGGTAATGGCGTTCAAAGAGGGAGAACAGCATGAGAAAGAGGCTCTGCTGCGCGTCCGAAAGCTGAACCTGGCCAAGCCTGGCCTCGGAAACGCACCCAAGGATGCACAGACTACAGACGTCAAACGTGAGCAGAGGTGGAGTAAATCGGAGGACACCGACAAGCCTCTGTCCTCAGAAAACGGCTCACAACAGAACGGTGGCTCCCATACAGTCAACCAGTCTGTGTGTGTGTGTGGTGGCCAGGCCCACGCTCTGCTCCACCGCTGTCATCTATGCAGAGAGTGGTTTCACGGAGGCTGCGTGCCCTTCCCTTCTGTTCTGGGCCCCGTTGATGTGCCACTTGTTAACCCACTCTGTTGGTGGGACTGGGACACACGATTCCTGTGCCCACGGTGCCAGAGAACACGGCGTCCACGGCTAGAAATCATTCTAGCATTGTTGGTGGCGTTACAGAAACTGCCTGTTCGACTGCCCGAGGGCGAGGCCTTGCAGTGTCTCACAGAGAGAGCTATTAACTGGCAAGGCCGAGCCAAACAAGCCCTGGATTCCCCTGAGCTGCAGGGGGCGCTACAGAGGCTGCAGGAACTGAAAGAAACAAAGAGCAGCGAGAAGGAAGAGAAGAAGAAGCAGGACAAGAAAGGGAAAGCGGAGGATGTTATTGTACTGTCGGACTCTGAGGAGCCAGAGGATGGTGTGATCGATCTGACTGAAGAAAGTGATGCAGCCAACAGCAAGAGAGAGAAAGTTGCTAATGGAATACAGGTAAGGATGAGGTTTCTCGGTCTAGGTGAGGGACTAGGTTTGCTTAAAACACTGTCTTGTCAGAGAACATCTTTCCAGTACAGTTTCCATTTACTTATAGATATACTGTACAAATGTCCACATGGTAACTTGATTATTCTTCGCAGTCTGGCGGTGAAAGTGGCATTAAGAAGCCAGACATTGACAATGTAACAGGTTAGTGCTGTTAATAAGTTGTCTCTTACATTTTTCAAAACATTTGCAACATAGCCTTCAGATTTCTTTTCACTTGCCTTCATTAGGGGTGGAGTCTCTAGTGCCATTGATCCCGTATCTCAAAGGGTCAGTAATTGAACTGGCCGCTTCAACTAGAGCTCAGTTAGAGGAGCTGCAGCTAGAAGGCGACCTGTTGGAGGTGTCTCTCGATCAGACGCACACCATCTACAGGCTCTTACAAGCAGCATCTCCGCCACCGCGCCAGGCTCTATACACACTTATACAGGTTAGAGGACAGAAAGCGCAAACAGGGGTTTTATACAACAGCCAACTTAATGGTCAGATTTATGATTGTGATGTGTGTTAGTGTGTAGTTTTTTTTTTTTTTTGGCTTAATAGGATGGTTTAACTGATTTCCACCTTCATCTGTCAGATTGAGTTGCAGGACCAGAAGCGCTCCGGTCGTGGCAGTAGGACAAAGGACTCTAAGAGGAAAAGGAAAAGTCAGAGACCTGAAGGAGGATCAAAGTCCACAGAGGCCTCAGAGTCAAAGAAGACACGACCGGTCAACCACACGCCTGTACAGCTACAGAGCGAGGCATGGCTCTTTTTAAATAGCACCCATCACAATGGAATAGGGTCAATCTCATGGTCAGCTCATCAAACCACATGACCATGATTCTCCTCACCAAGTGGTTTTCTTATGGAAACATAGCTGTTCAATACGAAAATCCTGTTTCATATTGTATTGGAAATTCTTATTTTCACTGTTAAACATGACTATGATTTCTGCTGTAGATTGTGATCACCATTTATATTTATTTATTAATACTCAAATGGCCCTTTGCCTGATATGTGTATAACATAGGAGTAAAAAGAACATTTTACTGTACAAATATTCGTTATCATATAGCCTATATAGTGAGCACTTTAAAAGGGGTCAATTGGTGTTTGGTCAGTGGTGATGAAGGGTTAAATAAAAGTGAGAATTATTCAAGCTTATGCTAGTAATTAAAAAGGAAGAAATGTGCTTCCTGTGACATTGTCATTAAATTTCAAATACAAAATATTTTTATTTAAGAAGGTCTACTTAAGAGTATTCACTCTGTCTCTTTCTTCCTCTCCAGGTCTTGTGATGTGTTGGAACTTGTAAAGGTGAAAATCACAGAGAACGTGACCCACGGAATATCAGTTCTAAAGCCATCTGGGCCAGGAAAGAAAAAAAAACTCACCCAGAGAGTAGAGGAGATTTCATGGAGGTTTGACTTAATAAGCTCACACACACCGCTCCTTTCTTTATACTATTTGCACACACTCACTCCCTGTCAGTGGCGCCCGTTGTTGAGCGCTGCACTCCCGGCCTTGTTTCTGGATGGTGTGGCATTAGCATCACGTCTGTCCTTTTTCACTCCGACTTCTTGTGTTCCTCCATTGTCATGTTGTGTGCCGATCTGCTCACGACGACTCTGAAAACTTACACTTGAGCCCTGCTGTCTGTCTGTCTGTAGCATTAAACTGTACCACACAGTTCTGAACTCCCTGACCGCCAACTTGTTCACCTACATAATGTGACATAGTTCAGCCACACTCGCACACACAATGGTTCGGTAGTGCTGGACATAGGAAAAGGAGTGTGGCCCAGATGCCGTGAAAATGACCTGTATTTTTTATGTAACGAGTCTCGTGTTTTGTTGAGGCTGTTGAGAGACTGTTTTGATGAACTAGTTAAAAAAAAAAAGGTAAAAAAAAAAAAAAGGGAAATGGATCGGGGAGGGGGGAAAAATGGCATTTGAGTTTTGGTGCTACTTTCCCCAAATAGGTCACTGTACATTTACCTTCTTCTGTCTACTGACTTTAAATTGATTTTTCTTTTTTTTACTGTTCTGTTGCTCCTTTTTTCTTCTCTCTCGCTGCCATCCCCCAAGTCCAAGGAACTGTACAAACACCTAAGTGTAACTCACTTAGTTTCATTTTGTTTTTTTGTCATCAGTTCTAATGAATTCATTATTATTATTATTATTATTATTATTATTATTGGTATTGCAGACAAGCAACTTGTGAGTTTGTGTATAAACATTTTCATTTCCATGTTGCCTTTGTTTCTTCACTTTTGTTAGAGAATAAAAGTTTAGAATTGTTTTAGGAAGCTGTGGATGCGTGATTTTGTATAAGATGGACTTTTCTGGCACAGGGACGTCTTCAGGATGAAGGAATGCTGTAACAATAACTATTGCATTTCTTGAAGTATTATTAACAGTCCTGCTAGCATATAATTGATGGAACATTTTAAACATTACTAGAGACAAACCCAGGTCATTTCCATTGTAGTTCAGCTCATCCTGTAAAGAACAAACCGGAGCCCAACACCAGTCTGTCATGAGATTCTTGAGTGATTTCTTTAATGCTTACATTTCATAACAATTTTTTTCTTGGAACAGGTTGATAAATCTGACGAGACAAAGACTTTCATAAACTTCTGTTGTTCAATTTCCTGAACAACATTACATGAAATAAGTGGGGAGATCTACTAGTTATGAGAAAATGTAAAGTACAAGCTTGAATGTTTAGGTAGATGCTTAAAATGGTAAAATGCATGAGGTGAGTTTAGACATATAATTGTCGACCTGTATTAATTGCTGCAGTGATTTTTAAAGCCTTAGCATTACATAAACAGTAAACTTCTCAATATCCCCCACTGAAATGTTGTACATCAACAGTTAATATTAATGTGTGTAAGTAATATTGCACCCCCCCCCATATGTGTAAAACCACCTCGTATACACTTGTATAACGATCCAGTTCTAATGAACCACCATCAGAATGCCGACTCAGCAATACATTTCAAGTACGTTAAATATAGGGTAGTAGAGTGTTCAAGTGTTAATAAATTGCATTTATGTAAAATATCACCTGAAATCACCTAATCAGACCAGAAAATAACTACAGGGCTAAAAATATCAACTTGGAACATTAAACAATTTCTTAATATCTTTAGAGGATTAGCAAACTCACACCATGTCTTAATTATAGCTGTGTACTAATTGTTAAAATAACCACTTTCAAAACTTTTGCCATGTTATCTGAATTTACAGTAGTTGAACATTTTCAACTCATCACTGAAAGCAATACGTTGCGATAAACGCTTACATTGGCCCAATGAACCACTGCGGGTTAGCGCAGTGACCCCCAAAAGCTTAATCTAGGATCTAAAATGTGTTCAGAGTCTGAACTGAGATAATTCAAAAAAAAAAAAAAAAGTCATAAGGCATACGTAACCCTGAGTTGCTTGTGACCTTCTTGCTTTGCTTCCTTGAATACTTTAAAGAGAATATGTAGTGCTATTAACATTACATCAAGGAATGAACCTATTCTTTTGCTTTCACACATGTTCATTGATGTAAGAAATAATTATGACTGGAACATGCTACATAATGTGAGCATGTGTCCTGGAAACCAACTAATTTCACTGGCTTGACTTTGGGTCCAGATAACTATTCCCTTTATAATTTCAAGATATAAAACATTGGCACTTGCAGTAGATGGACCAAAAAGGATCAGTATTAATTAACATGGAGTGTGTAAGCATGCATAAATGTCACAGTGGTTTAAAAAAAAAAAAGTGCATAAAATGTCAGCCATCAGTTTTTGGTTACATTTAAGACTCGAGTGTTTTGAGCAGATGATCCAGCATCTTCTCACACATGTAGAGACATCGAGGAACATGGAAGAACCCTGGATAAAATACACAAAATATGCTGGGAAAAATGTGTTTCTGAAAACATGTTTTACTTAAGAAAGTAGTGTAAGTTAAGAACATCAGCAGAACGAGGGCATCAAATCACATGCTCACCTTTGAAAGGCCCCCCTTTAAAATCCAGCACCACTTCCCCCTGCTGACTCAGATATCCGAACCACTCGCCATGCTCTTCATCAGAAAACTGAGAGAGAAACAGCTTACCAATCAGCAGGATTGATGGGGTAAACATTTAGCTGTGTTTATACCTTTCTTACATTACCAGTCAAAGGTTTGGACACACCTTCTAATTCCATCCAGCCCTTATAACGGCTCTAATCTGAGGTGCTGTTTGTTAATTGGTGATTTTTGAGGTTGGTAACTCTAAATGAACTTCTCCTCTGCAGCAGAAAAAGATTCATTTGAAAAAATTAGTATTGTTCTAGAATCCAAACCTGTGTCCAAACTTTTGACTAGTACTGTACGTCTCATATCTACATTTATAAACAGAGACAGAACAGGCATATTAAGTTTATTAGCTTATTGGACTGATGGTGTGGTATTTTGGATAAGATGACTCACATGGGAAAAAGTGTAATCATAGACTTGGGTGAATCTTTCCAGCAGTGCAGGATCTCTGAAGTGATCATAAGCCATTAGATAAGAGATGAGAGCTTCGCAATGAGGCCACCACAGCTTCATGTTCCACTCCAGCTACACAACAAAATCAAGAGAACAGAAGAAGGGATCCCAGTTTGGACACTGGTGTCTCAGTGGTATTCTTGCCTGCCATGTGGAAGGCTCCACACCAAGCCACCTTAGTGCTGGTCCAAGCCCAGATAAAAATGGGAGGGTTGCATCACAAAGAGCATCCTATGCATAGAACCAGTGACAAAATAAATGTATGGATCTGATGATTCGCTGTGCCAAACCCATAATGGAAGCAGTCAAAAAGAACAACAAGAAGGTGTGACTTTGTGGTGAAACTGAAGAGGCTCATTGTCATTTTGATGTCAAAAATTGGTCTATATTCTGATCAGTGATTGGCCTTTTAATGGCCACAACTGTTTTACATAAATCCCTAATAAATAACAACATAACCTGTCATTACAACCTTTATAGAGCGTTTAAATTATTATAGATGATAAAAGACTTGACTCATCTTCCACAGTCAATACAAGTTATAGCTAGGTCATGAATAACACATCGCCAATAAATAGATAATGTGTTTGCAAATATACTGAAAACATCCTGCATAGAAATAACTAAACCAACTGTACTGAGTTATGATTAAAACCTGGGTGGGACAGTGGCTGTCAGCATCTAGGAAGTAGAAGAGTCCTCCATGTTCTTTGTCCCAGCCGGTGAGGAAAGGAACCTCCATGAACTTCTGCACAGCCGTAGTCTGCAGATCTGCTGCACCTTTTGCCTTTGCATACTGGAGCAGAAACCAGCCAGCCTCCAAGGCATGACCTGGGCATGACATGGGCATTACGCGTTTCATGGGTCTTATGCAAGTAAAAAAAAACATGCAAACAAGAAAGTATCTCTTAAATCGGTCTGTGTAAACGAACATGCAAACTTCCCTTAAAGGAAAATGCTGGTGTTTCTTAGCCTAATGACATTCGCCACATCATGGGTATACCGCTGTGGCCAGAAATTTACATATTGTACACACATCATGAATGTGAATGTTATGGCAGTATTTGGCTTTGAGTCATTTCTTTGAACTGGTCTTTTTCTTGGGCAGAATGATTGCATAACACATCCTTACTAGAAGAAAAGGTGGCTACTTTGAAGAATGGAATATATAAAACATTCAGGATTTGTTTAACATAATTTTTGTTGACTACATTATTGCATATTCTGTCATAATTTAAATGTCTTCAGTATTAATATATAATGTTGAAAATAATAAAAATAAAGACAACCCACTGAATAAGAAGGTGCGTCCGAACCTTTGACTGGTACTGTATATCTTTAGAAAACACTGGCTGCTGTTTAACAACTGTTGTTGTTGTTTGTCGTCAAGCTTGGTACAGGTTTTTCACTGAATGCCCTTCTTGGTGCAACCTTCCCATTTTTATCCGGGCTTGGGACCGGCACTGCATCCAGTGGCTGGGGTTTGGGCGATGGCTGGGAATCAAACCCGCATGGCAGGCGAGAAACCTACCACTGAGACAGCATTGCCGCTGATGTTCAACAACCAGTGCAGTTTATCCAATCATAGTATATATTTATGTAAGCCACAAAGGCAGCTCCATGGGAGGAGAACGGCAAAAGATTTAAAAAAGCCAGGCTCTGGAGAGGAAGAAGTTCTCACAAGCTTTGGTAGATATTTCTATTTATTTGGTCCTCTGGTATGATTAGAGAAGTGAACAAAAAATTCAAAACTACAAAAATTTTTGTGTAGTTACACATATGGGGTGGCGATTTTTATTTTTATTTTTTTGAAGGCATTGATTCCTGAAAGTCCTATAAAACTGGTGTTAGGTTGCAGACTTCAAGTTAAAATTCTTTTAGGCCAAAACTTACTTCATATTGTGAACATGGCAATGTTGTAGCATAGCCCTTAGCTAATATCATTTATGTAAAAAACTATTTGCAAAACTGTTAAAAGGACTGGAAGTTCTAGTCCTTGGTGTTCTACCTGGGTTCTGCAAACGTCCCTGACAGCCAGGCAGCTCCTTTCCCTCCACTGACACATTTTCAAGAATGGCCTTTCCGTCTCTCTGAAAAGCAAACACAGCAAGAACAAGGTGTTTCACAGAGTCAAAAGTGGCAACATAAGGACTCTTACATATTGTATATTCATGTATTAACTGTCAAGACACAGAACATGTATATGTATTGTCATTATTGTTCTCTGCATGCTTCACACACCTGTACATGCTGCAGTATCTGAGAGACGCACCAGTCTCCCAGCTCACTGTATTTCTTCGTAAGCTCTACCCTGCCCTCTGTCAGCTGATCCACCAGGCACATGAGCATCATAGGAACCGCCATGCTGTTAACAGGATGATCGCCAGGAAGCTGAGGACGACCCAGACCCGACGGGTCGACCCGGACCCAGTGCACTAACTGATCCATCATGTTCTCTGCATCGGACTGTGAAGAACGAATTGTAGCACATCACACACCTGACCAGCTGAACGTTTGGTTGCACCACTTTAATCAGTAGTCCAATTTTTATAACGGGCAGACTGTGGATCAGTACACGATATTTTCACTCACTTCTACTACGTACAATTCAAAGCATGAGTTTAAATTCACATTTCCACCTGCATCTCTTTGTCTCCTGTGACCCGGGAAAGTTCATCCATGGCCATGACGTAGAAACACTCGCTGAAGATTGTCCTTTGAACCTTTACTGCTTTGCCGTCCCTCGTCAGACAGAACGCGCACTTTGCTGGACCGTCTGAGGCCTGCACTCGAGCAAATTTCTGGAGAAATGCACCGCCTGAATAACAAAGCACAAGCTTCCTTGTAGCACTTTAACCTTCTAATAACTCCTGCTTTTAATATCCGTCTAATGAAGTGAAAAGATTTAAGAACTCCCATTTATGTTTTTTTGGTCAGGTCTAAGTGACATAGTTAAAGCAGTTTAGAAGGTTTAGAAAAGTCTGTCGTACTTACTATAGAGTAATACAAATTTAACTCATTGCTTTCCACTGAAATGGTTGTGTATCTAGTTCTGTTTAGCCATATGGCTAGTTCCAGGGAAAAAAACTTGTATACATTTGTTTTGGTGGAATTTGGTCCCAATTATTTACATCGTACTCAAATGTCAGGTGACAAACTTCAAAGCTGGTGTGCAGAGAAGGATCTATTGTAATGTACTCATATGCACCCTCATTTTCATCAGAATTAGATCAAGCACAACAAATAAATATAGTTGCAAGCAACGATAAGCGAGCCCAAGCAACGATGAGCGGGCCCAAGCACCCGTGCCATCGTAGCCCGGGCGCACCATGCAAAGACCTCCAAAAAAGACCCAGATGCTGGAAAAAAATTATGTTACTCAATCAAATAATAATAATTTTAAAAAGTCATAGAGCTTGTGACGTTATAATGCTGATGTCATAGTGCTTGGGCTCTATAATAATCCTTAGAAAAGCAACAGGGCCCTTCAGACACTATGATGTAATAGGGTTGGTGTCTTGGGCCCTAATAAATATGCAGAATTTATTTATGGGCAGTATGGCTTCCTTGTAGTTGTTATGTATACATCTGTACTATTTATAGATCAATTTAATACTGCACCTGATTTGGCAGCTTGAAGAATGTCTGGCCGGTGAAACCTCGGCATGGTGCGGTACAGCCTGCAGTACATCCACACCTGCAACAGCATTTACATAGATTTAGCATAACAAACTAGTAGGAGATCAAAAGATACCGCATTGTTTCAAGACAAACCGATGTGCTTGAACTCTTTCATTTATTTATCCATGTATTCTGGTCAGGTTAAAGGCGGATCTGGAGTCTATCCCGGGAGTGCTGGGTGTCAGGCGGGAATACTTGCTGGATCGGACTCCAGTTGATCAAACAACACTATGGAGGCACACACCCTTTTTCACATGAGGTCATTTTTTTAATCAAAGGTCCACCTGTCACATTGATTCAGGGAGGCTGAAGTAAACCAGAGAGCCAGTAGGAAACCTATTAACTATCAGTTATACATAAGAATATGAAATATTTAAAACAATCTCACCTGTCTGCCCTGTAGCCACACATACTTGAGTTCGTCATAGATCTTTCCATCCTTCCCGATGCAGGTAAAAAAGCCGCTGTGTCAGAGAAGAAGAAAAAGCAAAGATTAAAAACAGTCCACTAGGATAAAGTTATTATTTATTATCAATTTGGTTAAATAGTGTTAGTAAACAGGTGATAAATTAATAAATAATAAAAATGAGCATATATTAATTCAACTTCGATAATTGTTAAATACCAGCTTCTGTAATGGTTGGTAGAGTTTAAAAAACAAGTTTTAGACGATAAAGCAGACACCAATATTGGCTTCTAGAGAATGAGGTCCTAATCTGACCATAATTGACTACAAAGGAAAATGTTGAACTTTACATATATATATATATATATATAATATATAAAATGCACTGAGAACAATAAACACATCATTTCACCCGTATTGCTCATCATGAGAGTATTTCAGCCAGAAATCCACAACTCTGTCGAGCTCAGTGTGTATTCTCTCACGGTACTGCTTTAATAACTCTGCCATTGTCGTGCCTGAAAAAAACAAAAAGCAGTACACAGGGCTGTACCATCATTATACTGCCTATAAGTCACTACGATGATATTTACACACATGCAGATGTTTAATATTTAAGGTCAGCAATTTATCCTAACAAAAGGCATACTTTAGGAAAGAAACAGGATTTAAAGAGAGAATGTTTACAGGTTGTTACGTTAAAATAAATATTTCTTACATTTGATTGTGGATATACATATAACGAAAGCTTTTACAAGTCTAACTTCCTGATTTCCTGAATAAAATCGCTGACTCAATGCTCATCCTATTTTTCTGCTGAATTTGCATGAACATTTGGATTGCCGTATAGCTCCACTTCCTGGAGTTATTTATGTTGGAAGATTTGTTTTTCACTCAGAGGTGCAACCAAACTCTTTGTATGTGCGTGTATCTGTAATTAAAGTAAATGTCTACAAATTTGCAAATAGTAATATTTTTACTTAGTTATGACGAGGACAGCAGTAACAAAGGTCAGTTATTTTGATGAGTCGGGAATTCCCAATAATACAATAAATCATATTATTTGCTGGTTCATGTGACAAAGTTCACTCCAGCACCATGACTAAATATCATACTGAACCACTTTAACCCACAGCAGGAAGCTTTTTTGGGCAACTGATATTACTATGTACAGCACTAGTCAAAAGTTTGGACACGCCTTCTAATATCATCTTTCATGATTTTTATTTCTTTCTAAATTGTAAATAGTCTCCTTTGAACAGTTGATATTGAGATGTATATCTGCTACTTCGGCTCTGTAAATCTTTCATAACGGCTCTAATCTGAGGTGCCGGTTGTTAATTAGTGATTTCTGAGGCTGGTAACTCTAAATGAACTTCTCCTCTGCAGCAGAGGTAGGTTTTGGTCTCGCTTTCCTGGGATGGACTTCATGAGAGACAGTTTTATCACGGGTTTTGCAAATGCACTTGACAATACTGTTTCTTGCAAGAACTATCCCAGAAAGGCCGACCTTCGTATCTCAAAATAACTACTGACTGTTAATGTTGTTGTTCCTTAATTACCTAATGCCATATGTGTTATTTCATAGTTTTCGAAATCTCCAGTATTGTTCTAGAACGTAGAAAATAAATCCAAACTGGTCCGGTATATCATATAAAACAGAATGCTCCTCATTCCCATTCCACCTTGTTTTCAAGAAAGTCCTGGTTAAAACCAGACTAAAGGTTTGTTCAGCAAACAACATTAATGACTAAATGCATTCATGCATTAAATGTTTTTTTTTTTCCACAGCAGCAACTAATGTGGTGTATTTCCAGCACATTACTTCCATT
>JAOVVB010000036.1:5516182-5527516 GCA_028570985.1 Heterobranchus longifilis
AGCGCAAGAGAGAGAAAAACCATTGGCTCAGTTGTGATCATGGGACGCTTGGGGTCAAACTGTATGTTTGTCCAGCCAGTTTTGCGCAATGCTGTGACAAAATCTGTCTGGAAAGACATATTATAATTTAATGAAACGTGGCTAAAAGTTAAATCGGCACCATAAATTAAATTTTGAGTAAAAGGAATGTTATGAGGAATTATGGGCCAGATTATAAACTGCAAGTTTTGACAGCGTACTGTACATGCTTTAAACCATGGGCATGTTTAGAATAAACCGCTAGACAGAATTTAATAAAATTTTGCCAGTACTTACAGTACATATCTGCCTGTTTAACCTGCACCATAAGTAAAATCAAAATGGCAAGTAAAAGAGATTTTATGAACAGTTATGTGCTAGATTTAATATATTTTTAATTTTGGCTTTATAATTTTTAACTGTTTATACAAACTATTTTTCCACCAATGACAGGTTACATTAGTACACTGTAGTGTCAAAGATGTGTGTCTGGTTTCTGTAAAATTGTTAAGAATAATATAAAATATAATATAAAATCAGTCTGCACATCTCTATGGTCCTAATTGGGAGTGGGAAATGTCCTGATGTTAGCCAAATAAAATAAATAAATTTTGCTAAATTTACATTTACGCATTTGGCAGATGCTCTTATTCAGAGCGACTTACAAAAAGTTTTGAAGTTTATGTCACAGGATACATACTTACATTGATTTACTAGGTTATTAACTAAGTGCCACAGTTGGGAAGAGTTTATTTTTTTATATTGAAGAGATACTGTAGATACGTCTTGAGTCACCGCTGTACGGACATCTAGAGGAAGTTCGTTCCACCACCTAGCTGCCAGAACAGAAAAGAGTCTGGATGAATGTCTTCCTCGATCCCTGAGAGATGGTGGAACGAGGCAAGCAGTGCAGGAGGAGTGGGTGCTTGGCCATTTTTAGCTTTGTAGGTGAGCATCAGGGTTTTGAATTTGATGCGGGCAGCTACAGCAAGCCAGTGCAGGGAGCGAAGAAGTGGGGTGGTGTGGGAGAATTTGAAGGGAAGGTTGAAAATGAGACGTGCTGCTGCTCCAGTCTAGAAATAACAAGGGACTGAACCAAGCACCTGAATAGCCTGTGAAGAAAGAAATGGGTGTATTCTTCTAATGTTGTAAAGAAGAAATCAACAAGAGCGAGTAAGGTTAGCGATGTGTGGGGAAAATGACAGATGATTGTCCACAGTTACCCCAAGGATGCAGGCAGTGGCTGAAAGAGTGATCTGATTGTCGTCCAGGGGTATCACAAGGTCTTGACCTGGGGATGAATCACCAGGGATTCAGCAGTTCGGTTTTACTCAGATTGACCTTCAGCTGATGAGCTGCCATCCAGGATGAGATGTCTGCCAGACATGCTGAGATTCGGGTGGAAACCTGAGTGTCTGAGGGAGGAAAGGAGAGAATAAGTTGTGTGTTATCTGCATAACAATGGTATGAAACTCCATGCGAAGATATGTCCTTACCAAGAGACTGTACTGAGCCCTGTGGGACACCAGTAGAGAGTCTGCATGGGGCAGATGAGAATCCCCTCCATGTCACCTCATACGACCTACTGTACATACGACCTATTGGTTTACTTCTTTTAGGTAAGAAGCAAACCATTGCCGCGCTGTTCCACAGATTCCAAGGCTTATAAAAAGAGATAACATAGAATCTTGTGGTTCACTGTGTCAAATGCAGCTGACAAGTCCAAGAGGAGGATAGTTTAGTTGATTTAGCAGCATGGAGCTTCTCAGTGACTGACAGAAGGGCTCTCTGTGGAATCTGCCACTTTGAATCTAAGTACTGATCGATTCAAGCTTAGACCACAACCTAATCAACGCAGCCACAGCCAAGGCTCTAGGAATCCCCTCACTGCCCTTGGAGACCCATCTCAAGGTCCAGGCCATTGACAGGAGTCCGCTCCCATCAATCATTCACAGGTTCCCTAAGCCTGAGGATCTCAGGTAACCACTCAGAGCAGACCTTGATATTTATCATGGAGGGATCCCATGCCACAGTCGTCCTGGGCCTGCCCTGGTTAACCTGTCACAACCCGCAAATCGACTGGGCCAGTCTCAGCCAGGAGCCCATCATGCTCCATGACCTGCCTACGAGCTGCTGTCATGTCATACCACGTTCACCACATCCCTTGGATTCGTCATTGGGCTCTCAGACATCAAGATGGAACCCGCCAAGCTCCAAGATGTCACAAACTGTCCCACAGCAACCTTAAGGTAGGAACTCCAGAGGTTCCTGGAGTTTACAACATTTACCGCCGCTTCATCCAGGGCTACAGCTCCATTGCTGCTCTCCTAACAGCCCTCACTTCTCCCAAGACCTGTTTTTGCTAGAATCCAAGAGAGCCTTCAACAAACTTAAGAAGCGGTTCATGTCCGCCCCATTCTCACTATCCTGGACCCGTCATGTCAGTTCATCGCAGAGGTCGATGCCTCCAGCACGGGGGGAGGCGGTGTCCTTTCCCAGAGGTCTGCACAGGATAACACGCTGCACCCCTGCTCTTTTTTTCTCCCACTGCTTAACTCCCGCCAAAATGAATTATGGCATCAGCGATCGTGAGGTCTTGGCCATCGAGCTGGCTCTGGAGGAATGGAGACACTTTGTAGAGGGGAGGAAGGTCCCATTCCTTAAGGAAGAGGTTGTTTCTCTGGCACCAGATTTCTAATCTCCTTCAGGTAGGCCATCTTGTTGTTGTCAGAGATCAGGCCCACCATGACATTGTCGTCAGCAAACCTAATGATGGTGGTGAAGTTGGTAGTGGCCACGCAGTCATAGGTGAGTACAGCAGGGGGCGCCGAATACAACCCTGGTGGCTCCAGTGCTGAGGGTGAGGAAGGCTGAGACATGTCTGCCCATCCTTACTGCCTGTGGTCTGCCAGTTAGGAAATTTGAGATCCACTGACACATAGATGGGCCAGGTGAGTCCCAGGTGAATATTTCTGTGAACAAAGGCGCTAGCTGGTTTGCGCAGGATCTGAGGACTCGACCTGGGATTCTGTCTGGTCCTGCTACTTTCCTGGTGTTCACTCGCCTGAGGGCTCTCCTCACGTCATGTTTGGAGATGAACGGGGGCCAGGGGTAGCTCAGTGGTTAAGGCATTGGACTATGGTTCGGAAGATCCCAGGTTCAACCACCAAGTTGCCACTGTGGGGCCCTTGAGCAAGGCCCTTAACCCTCAGATGTGTAATGAGATAAAAAATGTAAGTTGCTCTGGATAAGAGCGTCTGCCAAATGCCTAAATGTAATGTATATTAAAAAAAACAGAACTAATAAAACAAAGCAATAGTACTGTATATGAATGTAATACCCTTCATTTATCTTAGTCTCGTGTGTTGATCAGAGTCATGATTAAGGGCTTGGGTGGGTTGCAGAGGATTTTCACATTTCAAACTGGGCCGCAGTCTCGTTTAGTTTGGGAATTGCCGTTTTACACATATAACCTCTATATAATGTTTTTGGTGGATTTTGCTCAACATCTTTATATTATTCCTTATTTCGGGACACAGCGTATAATATCCTAAACTGGGTATTAGTTGTAGTGTTTTTTTTCAGTCAATAGCTTGTTCACAATATTACTGGCAATTTAAACAAAAGAATGAGAATCATGAGAAAATCTTGAGGAAATTCCCTTGATGCATCACTCAGCATGTTAAACATGAATCTTTTATATTCCACTTCAAATAATTCACTCAGATTCCCTTTAAGGCCTAGTTATTCCACTGAGGCACATGTTCAGACAACACTCCAAATTATATAATCTCTAATATAGATTGTCCATATTGTTAAATACACATTTTTTTTTTTTTTTTTTGCAAAATCTATCTATTATATTCGCTGCAACGTCCTATGATGTCACACCAGATGTTACATTACTAAAGACCCAACCTCTGGCAATCCACAGGCATGCACACACTCACACACACCACCCAATGATACACTGTGGGCAATTTGAAAACACCAATCAGCTTAGAATGCATGTTTTTTTGGACTGGTGGAAAACCAGACTATCATGAGGAAATCTTTCAAGAGCATGCAAACTCCACACATAGACGAGAATCAAGATTCAAACCCTCAACCCTGGAGGTCTGAGGCAACAGTGCAAACCACTAAACCATCATGGCACCAATTTAATTTCTTATGCTGATTATGTAATCTTGTGATAAAAACATCAAACAAAAACAAATAAATCATAAAGTATCTAAAAGAGAGGCATTTTAATTTGTGGTCTCAGACATTTATACCCCAATGTACAGTATAGTTATACTCTATAATCAGCCAAGGGAGCAGCGATAACAGCTCAATTTCCCTGATGGAAAGAGGGAGCCGAGTCAAAAACAGATCCGCACTCTCCTAAACCTCTCTGATCCACCAGTGTAACTGGAGAACACACACAAACGAGTTCAGGGATCTTTTTACTTGAACGTAATTAGAAAAAGTTTTAGGGTTTTTTTTTTTTTTGGAGTGCATCTACAAGCTTCTCTGTCTCACGAAGAAACAGAAACCCATTCAGTGTAAAACGTAACCGTCAGCTCCTGACTAGACAAGAACAAGATATCCAAAGCAAAGAAAGCAGAGGTCTAGCTGCTTACTGAATGCAATCTAAATGTAAAAGCAGGTGGAAATGAATAATGAGGCAAGAATATACATTAATCTGAGCAAGCAGGTCAAATCCACCTGCTGATTTGTTAAATTATTCATTCATTCACATTCTATACTGCTCATCTTGTATAGGGTTGTAGGGGGCCTGGAGCACTTCCCAGGAAACTTCAGGCACAAGGCAGCGCACACCCTGGATAGGATGGCAATCCATCACAGCACACACACAAAGCAGACAATTTGGGAACCCCAATTAAAGTAATCTGCATTTCGTTAAACTGTGGGAGAAACCCACCCAAGAACAGAGAGAACATGCAAAGTCCATGCACACAAACCTAAGCCGGGACTCAAACCCTCAACCCTGGTGGTGCGAGACCACAGGGCTAACTGCTACGCCACCATCCTGCGAACTAGCTAGTCAATTTTAGACACTTTTGCAGACTTCCCAAAAAACCCAGAAAACATTTCCACATCTTGTTTCATTTTACTCGTTAGCCAGACATCGAGCCGAAATAAACCATCACTCCAAGGACATTTAATTTATTTTTATTTTACACTACACGTTGCACAAAACAGTGTGACTGCCATATGAAAATTACATCTTCTTGTTAAAATGGGACGATCAGTGGAAACTAAAAAGAGCAGTAAAGCAGTGGTTAAAAGTGATGTGATCGAGGGAGTTTAAAAGGTCGGAACAGGCAGATATTTTTCAGACCACAGGTACAAACCTTAACGAGCAACTGTTACTTTTGTCTTTTTTGAGATTTCACTACCATTTATGATAAAAGCAAAGATATTTATAAGCCACAATATTGTTGATTCACACAATAATAATGCAAGTCAGGTCCAGAGGTGTGAGCGAAAATATCAGAATCATGGTTTTAGTGGACATTTGTAATAAATATGTTTCCTCCGTATGTGCTAGTTACATGATCTTTAAAAGATCATGTTTGATTAGTCTGCTTACGTAATAAAACAACAACAATAATAATAATAATAATAATAATCCTCAGTCCAAGTCAATGAAGCTGAAGCAAAGTTGGAGCTTTGCTTCAGTTGGGAGCTTCATCGCTTTTAATATTTTTACTTCATGATTCAGTTATTTTCTCACACCATGGCCCGTGTAAGCATCCTACATTGTTTAACATGGTTTATGAACATGCAATGGAAAGAAGCTGAACAACCTGCGCTGATCAGCTACCAAATACGAAACATTTTATATACACATATAAACAACAGCACTGCTCTGATAAGAACAGCGATGTGTTTATGTTACCAGGTCCTGCCAGTTAAGGACAATTTCAGGGGGAATAACACAATTTGTAACTACACAGCAAAAAAAAAAAAAAAGAAAAGAAAAAAAGGACCCTATTTAAGAAACATAATTTATGTACAAGTACCTACAAATTTCCTAAAAACCGGTTGACTCTGCAAGTAATTAAGGCACTGTTTCAGATCTTGTTTCTCTCCCATGATGTGTTCCCTTTAGCAAAAACACAGGTGCCTTATTGCTTTGATAAATAATAATTATAATAATAATAAACATAAAAAAAAAAAACTAGACATGGCTCTGCTTGTACTTGTAGCCGAGAGTAATAATTGATGTAACAGTGCTTTGTGTTTAACCCTGTGTAAAAGATCACAAAACTCGCAGTAGTTCTGACAGGACATGACACTTTTTCTTTCCTTTTCCATTTTTGTTTTAAACATTTTACTCTATTCAGCATTAGCAGCAAGACTTCCCAATCTCTGCACAGAACTTCATCTATCCATTAAGAGGCTGAGTAGGGCTGTTACCGGTTATGGTATATTAACTTAATCGACAAAGATCATGGTAAAGAAGGATAGAAAATAAAGAAAAACATAAAAGAATACTGAAAACGTTTCACAAATGTCTCTTTGTGTACAAGATCAAATCCAAATAGAAAAATATTAATAAGAACAAATTTTCCATAAAATCTCTTATGCTGTCAGCATTTCTCAGCTGACAGAGGGTGGCTGTGAGGAAAGGCAGTACGCTGAGCAGTTTCGTTTAGCTCTGATCAGCAGCGTCACGTTCTTCTATGCATTGTGTATGATGTTAGGGTCACTATGAGCAGGAGCAGAGGTAGCAACGCAACATGGTTACAGCAGTAAGAGATTACACACACAGCCGAAGAGTTTTCAGTGCAGTCCATGTCTCCATCACTGAAAGACAGAAGGGCTTCAAGGGGGGAGGGATGTATAATTCAACCTAGCTGGACCCAAAAAAGACGAAACCACTTAATAGGAGTTTAAAAAAAACAAAAACAAAAAAAACACTGTCAGTAATTAAAAAAAGTTATTTTATACCATGAGACAGTAACAACCCTACTGAAGGTACAGTACAGCAGATAAAAGGTTTTCTATTAATGTCTGTTTTTCTAAAAAAAAAAAAAAAAAAAAAAAAGATGGTCTGTCTAGTTTATATTTTAAGAAGTCTGATGGACAACGCTTAGGGAGCAGTGCATTACACTCTATGATGAAGTAGGAAATAAAAATTAAAGTTCACAAACATTCTGAACATGCCTCAGCTGTGCACTAATACTGTCGGACTGTCAGTCATTCTAGGTAGTAGAACAATTTACAACAATGCAGACCAGAAATTCCTTCTTACATAACCTTCCCCAAAGACAGCAGCTAAATACAGGATGGGGATTTATTATTATTATTATTTTTTAACATACACATTGGTCTTTTGAAGTGGGTTAGGTGTGGTACAATACCCATGAGACTGAAAGCAAGTTTGATAACTTGCCTTACTTCAGAAAGCTCATGGTGAAATGAAATGAAGCTCCGGGGAGCCTTCAGTTCCTCGAAGCTGCACAATACTTGAGCGAGCAAGTCAGACAGACAGACAGACAGACGAACAGACAGACAGAGCAAGAGGAAAGATAGAAAAAGTGAGGTAGAGGACACAAAAAAACGGACAAGACAGAGACGGAAAGTTAAATGAGACGAGAATAAGCACAAGAGGAGCCCGATGTGGTTTGGAGTGGGATGAGGTGGATGTCGGAGCGGGTCGGGTCGGGTCGGGTCTGGAGTGTTAAGGGTGGTTCTGAGCTGGGCATGAACACGGTCCACACACACTGGAGCAGGACAGGAGGAATGGAGCATTCACCGCTGCAAAAACAGGCCGAAAGACAAAATCAATTGCATGACAGTGACAAAAATGTACATTCAGAGAATTTGGGGTGCTCTAGATGTGAAAAATCAAAAGTTCTATTAGCCAGACATTAATGTGAAATTTGGTAATTGTAATGTAACTAAAGGAAAGGAAAAAAAAAACTAAACAAAAAACACCACCACAGAACACACGATGAGCATATTTATGTACCCATTATATTACAAAATTTTATTAAGCTACGCTCACAAATTTACATTATTAAAGATTTCTAATTATTTAGATTTTAATTGTTTAATACATATATATGATTATCAACTACTATTTTATCCAGTCTGTTTAATTTCTGTATTTTGGTGTAAAAGCAGTAGATCTGATGCCAAGATTTCTAAAGTGCCTCAATTTCATTAGATGATGATATAAAAAATGTGCTTTTTTTTTTAGATTGTCTGTAAAAAGTAGCTGGCTGAAGGAGTCTATTTTCAATTTCCTTTCCATTTTTTTCTTAATAATTTACACTTGTAGAAATTTTATGTAAAAATTCTTTTAAAATGTGACAAATGTTTCACTGGTAAATATTTTGATTTATAAGATATTATATAATGCCTTCATATATCAAACGAGATCCGTACCATTTTCCATACTAGCATTAGTGGAAATTAGCTCTCATCATCATTTAGCGTGTTTATGTTGACGACTACTGGAGCGGCTATTTGACTCTGAACTTCGTTTGTTGTGTGCAGACTTGCGATTTGTCTCAGTGCCCGTGTGTTGCTTTTTCACTGCGTCAGGTTGCTTTCTGTTCTCCTGGCTTGGGACAGAAAACGCCTCCTCTACGTTATTACAACGCGAGTTTGACCGGCTCTTGACTCGGGAAGTTGATCTTGCGCCACTACTGCTGGTGACGGAGGATATTTGGGGTTTACTATACGGACCACACTGAGCAGTTTGACCACTAGAGGATGCTACACTCAAGTGTCTGTGAGCTGGTGGGGACATGGACGTAGACGTGGAGGTGGAAGGTACACGTGTACTAGAAAAGCGCTTTACACTAGTTGCTTCCACAGAGCGTGATTTGGAGATGCTGGATTGCTTTTTGGGAACTACACTACGCTCAGCAGTAGATTTTGAATAGGATCTTGCATCCTCTTTCACACGAGCTCTTGGCTCTGACCTGGTGGTAATGTTGACACTGGGTCTAGAGACGAGGTTTTCTACAGATCGTGAAGGCGATGCTTTTGACCTACTGGCGGGTAAAGACGCCCGGCGTACTTTGATGAACGTATTATCGCGACACGGCCCTGAGACTTGAATGCTTTTGGCAGGTGTCTCAGTAGCCCTAGGCTTCAGTGCGAGTGTAGTGAAAGGCCCCAAGCCACCTTTCCTGTCATCTAACGAACAAGATAAACTAGCTCCACGACTACGAATGAATGTAGCGTCACGTGCGACACACATAGACACCAGACTTTGTGTGGAAGTGAATGGCAGAGGCTGAGTGACGAAAGAGGAAGAAGATGAGGAAGATGACACGGGTCTTACAGGGCTGCCGTGGAGGCTGCGTGATTGCACCCTCAGATGGCCGCTCGTGCTCAGGCTGCCTGATGATGACACCAACACAGGGCTGGCACGTGGACTGCTTCTCATGGGGCTCCGTGGCGCTCTTCCTGATTTGGTGGCCAGCTGCTTGGCACGAGAGCGACGTGGGCTGCCTCCATTACTGTGGGCATGCAGTGGAGCCTCCAGGTCCTCCAGCCTCTGAGTCAGTGCTAGCTTCTGTTGGATGGCCATGCGCAGAAGTGAATTGAGGGTCTTCTTTTCATCCTCTGCAGCGGCAAGCTGTCGCTGCATCTCTTCTAACTGAGTTACGTACTGGTCGCATCTGGGTGAGAAAGAGATTATTTAAATGAGCAGCAATCAGATATTTTACTAAAATCAATTGGCAACAAAAACGGCACAGCATATCTAAACACAGGGCTCATTAGAAATCACTGAAGTTGTGATCACTCCACTTGGAGGGGTCATAAACAAAACAAGGGTATTTGTGAGAAATGGAATATTTTACAAAATGGATCCAAATTTGCTACACATGGATACTTTATACAGATTTATTTGAAATGTGCTTTTTGAAAGTACAATAAGATCTTCATCCATGCAGTTGTGTCTTATGCAATCATGTGCAAGGAAGTCTTATGTTGCTAATGAGTAATACAAGTCAAATATGTTACCCAAAGGAAACAGGGGCACACAGACTGCATTTGGAACAGGGTGGAACTGGTAAAGACTGATCAATGGAAATTACTTTTAGTTCTTTCCTAATTGCTTAAAACAGCTATTTTCATGGTCATCTTACATCTGCCTAAGATTTTTTTTCAGGCTGAATTAAGAAAAAAAATACAAACAAGGCTCTAAAAGCAAAATGTATTTTAATCTAATCTCATTGACGACAGTTGTGTGTTTCAACTGAAACGCCAGCCCACATAATACAAGCCAAATATGATTAGGATGGCTGCTTAAGTAATATAATCTAATATAACATCCGGAAAAATAGCAGTAGCCTTCCAGATGTCCCATAAATGTTTGAAGAGGTCTTATTTCCACCGTACATATACTTTGCCAAAAGTAGTACGAGTGTTCCTCTGTAACCGCATTAACAGCAATACCTTACAATTCCATTGTTATTAAACATTAAACCTCTTTCATCGTCTGTTTCACTTGCAGTCTAAACCACATGACTGTGTGTGGCTACAAGGCAGAACGGAAATGTGCACGTTAATCTGCATGTGAGGAGAGCTCAATGGGAGATGAGAGGTTAGGATTATAATCTGATTATCTTCTTCAGACAAAACACTGAAAGTAGAGACCGACTATAATCTCTGCAGCTTTACACTCTTGTTCTATCATCACGGGTGTCTGAATCCTTAATCGCCTCGGAGTGGCCATGTGCATTGTACCTGCTCGCAAACATGACCCTCAGCGAGGAGAACGTAGCGGCGTCCTCCTTCAAGGCCTTGAGCTCGTTTCTCAGCTTCAGCATGGTCTCAGACACGACAGTCTTCTCTGTCTCGTACTTGGTCTTCAAGTTGCTTAGAGCTAACTCAGCAGTCTGAAAGAAAATAAATTGATCATGAAGTTTCAAGTACGTAGCAAATTTAGTCAAGTAAGTAAATAAATGCAAACATATGTTTGTTGCTGATAATGAGCCAGATATTACATAGCTTGTGTCTCAGGTGCTCTAAACAAATGTGCCACAGAGTGTCTGGTATTTTTGTATACATTTTAAGCTTCTTAAAAATGATAAATGGTACAAGATAAATGTACAACATTTGACATTTTCCTCTTTTTTTTGTTGTAGAAATACTCTCCAAAGCTTTTTTCTTTATGTGGAAAAGTGCTATGACAGGTTTTTGAACATGGCTATCAACCAACCAACAGACGTGAAGTCCAACAAACTTGAAGTTTTAACTCCGGTCTTGCCAGATTGGTTGTTTTTTCACTCATTTGGGATAGTTATTAATCATTAATTAATTTGGATGGGGGAAAAAAAA
>JAOVVB010000036.1:5545571-5569410 GCA_028570985.1 Heterobranchus longifilis
CCTCCTGTCATTTTCCTGACTAGCCGCTTTAAACCTCTGACACCATAAATAAGATCTTAAGTAAACATAATGACATTTTACT
This sequence comes from Heterobranchus longifilis, assembly GCA_028570985.1. NCBI lineage: Eukaryota > Metazoa > Chordata > Actinopteri > Siluriformes > Clariidae > Heterobranchus > Heterobranchus longifilis. The sequence goes on from JAOVVB010000036.1 coordinate 5,545,654, forward strand.
AATTAAACAAGCTAAGCAGTGTTACTTACAGCTTTTAGTCAGGTGGCTAAACGTTAGGTCATAATGTATACACTCTCCCAATATAAGAAAAAGAACAAATATATAAATTGAACTAGTATAAAGCTGATAAAACGCATAACATTTTAATGGTTAGTGTATGTCGGCTAAGACCCCTAGCATCACCTGGGTGTCAGCCATGTCACATCGCGGACCGCCTCTTAGCAAGGAGGCTAATCAATATACACACAGGCGTACGGCTGGTGGTAGCAGTTAGCACGCTAGCTTCGTAACGAACTGTTACAAGATAACAGATGTTAGCAAGATGAAAGAACAGTCTGGTGGTGTTCACTGTGTAAATTAGTCGAGCTTAACCCGCCTAAATAGGCTGCAGCTAATTATCAAATAAACGCTAACTGCTGCATAAATGCTATGTTCCATGTTTAACATTTTCATGTAAAACGCTCTCTCACAGAGTTAGCCAGCTAGCTAACGTTACATCTCTAAAAGCCGCAGCACTGGATGCGACTCTTAACCAGCTAGTTAGCTACAATTTATAATTTATCCCTGACCTAGTTAAAGACATTCTTACCTCTTTAAAATACGTCCTCAGCCTTCACCAATTTATTTACCGTCTGTAAATGTGACACGCTGCAATTTCTTTTGTCCAAAGCTACCCACAATAAAATCCGGTCTCAAATAAACCGAAGGATGAGAAATATTCCGATTAAATCCGCATTCAGGCACTGCTCTCCTCCTCGTCCTGCGCGCGCGCCGCGAATGACCGGCTCTTTCTTCCTTTCTTCAGCGCTTCCTTGACAACGTCACTGCCGTAAGCCAATCCTGACGCACACACAGTGCACTAGGTAGTACACATGAGCCTTTATCTTTCACCCTACGTAGTGCACCTATCGAGGAAGCACGGAGTGAAATGAGAACAAAACCAGAGCAGCGCGTCCTGTTCTGTGGAAAGACAACGTCAAGTACCGCATTTTAGCTGGAATGATGAGTTAGTCATGCAGGGCATCTTATTTATTCAGGAAATCTAAACAAAGCGTCATGAATCATAACTCTTTCTCTCTCTATCTCTATCTCTCTCCTAAATAAATGAATAATTAAATAAATAAATATATTATGGACATTTATGTATTCATTCATTCATCTTCTATACCGCTTTATTCTGTACAGGGTCAAGTAAAGACTTTGGGCAAGAGGCAGCGCACACACACACACACACACACACACACACACTACAGGCTGTTTGGGAACATTCATGTTTTTGGACTGTGGGAGGAAACCCCAATACCCAGAGGAAACCCACCAAGCTCAGGGAGAACATGCAAACTCCACACACACACACACACACCAGAGTACACAGTGCAAACTACTACCAAAAGCAAAAGTCAAAGCACCCAGAGGATACCCACCAAGCACGGGGAGAACATGCAAACTCTAGACACACAGACCTAACCAATAAGCCACCATGCCACTTCTGTAAGCGTTTCAAAATGAATTAAATATGCACAAGTTTGCATATTTATAAACACCCACATGCACAAATCAGTGTTTTACTGTGAAGATGCTCTCTTGCTCGTTCACCATCTATAACGCTGAATCTTGGATACAGGATTATGGGAGACCTGGAGCCTAGCTCAGGGGTCTTAGGGCATGAGGCGTGGTACACCCTGGAAAGGGTGTCAATCCATCGCAGGGCACACAAACACCCATACACACACTAACACATTCATTTACACACTATTGGCAATCTGGGAACCCCAATTAGCATAATCTTTGGAGTGTGGGTTGAAACCCACCATGCATGGAGAGAACACAGTCCAAAGACTGTACTCACACAGTCCAAAGACTGTACTCACACAGTTCAAAGACATGCAGATTAGTTTAACTGGCATTCCCAAATTGCATGTAGTGTGTGTGAGTAAGAGTACTCTGCGACGGATTGGCCCCTGTCCAGGGTGTACCCTGCCTCGTGCCCAAAGTCTCCTGGGATAGGCTTCAGACCTCCTGTGACACTGTATAGGATCAGCAGTATAGAAGATGAATTAATCATGTTATAGATCTAATTTATCTACCACTACTACTAATAATAGGCTAATCATCATCATCGTAAAATTTAATCATCTTTGCTGTTCCTCTAGGTTCACAGCCAATGAGCCAATTGAAAAGAAAGAAAGAAAGAAAAGAAAGGAAAATATGGCTAGATGAAAACGTTTTAGTAATTCAGATCATAAATTTTGTAGATCTCACCACCATGTGGTCACTTAAAGTAAGTGCACTCAGCCTGCTCACCATCTTCCCAAAAACGTTCCCATCAGCTAAAAGCTTTATGCACGGAGCCGCTGTAGAAAAAAAACAAGGGCCACATAAAGCAAAGCCGCCAAATCAAATGGAGAATATAAATTTTTATGACATCAGAAGTCATATGTGGAGTTCCCAGGCCCATTAAAGCCAGGAAAACAGTGAGCAGGAAGATGAAGAGAGATCAAGACCTCCCTCTGGTGTGGGAAACTCAGTGTCAGGCATCCACACAACCTCCCAAGTTTAAAGGTCAGAGGTCACATGGAACTGCCTGCCGTCATGGTTAGGTCAAGAGCGTCAGTGCACTGCAATGATGCAACCAAAATATAAAGAATTTATGTCATTCCAGGAGGCTCCAATAACATGTGATGACAGTCTCAGCAATTTACGTAATATCGTAAGCAAATAGGATAGTCTCGGTGAAGTCACTGAATAGTGAAACTTTATCTGAATTATTTTGCTGGCCACTATCAAGGCCTGGGAATGAATTAAGCAGTAACCTTTAATCTGAGACTGACGTTAGCAGTGCGATCTGATTCCACTACAGGGACGCTGATGGGAACAATTATGCTCCCATCTAACATGCTAGTCTAGGTAATCTTTTAGCAGATCCAATCCAGATCAAACCGGTTTATATATGCATGTAAAAAAATCCCATTAAAAATAACCCCTATTTACAGAGAATTTACACAAAACACAAAGAATAAAAGAAACTTAATAAACCAAGTAAAGACAGACTACTACTGTAAAGAACAAAGGCTTGTCTTGCATGATTTGGTCTTCTTTAAACTATTACACTGTAGGACTAATATGTTGATAAAGATCCATGTCTAAGGCTTCTGATTATCCTTTACAAATAACTGTATATGAGACATAATTTGTTCATTTGTATTGTCTATGTACTGTTGCCTGCTTGTTATACTTGCTGAAGATAGAGATATTGCTTTTTTAACTGTAATTTGTTTAAATGTTACATATTTACATCACATTTTTGTAGGATTACAGAAAACCTGAGACTATCCGAGGAAACTTAGGGTAGGAGAAAGTAGGAGAGTGAGAAAGAAAGGAACTATTCAAAGCATACCACATCATCTGTCAAACATAGTAAAGGCATATGCCTGAAATGCTGCAGATGAAACTGGGTCACTGATGTTTTGTTGATGACCCAACTGCTGATTAAAGTAGCAGAATAAATTTAATGTAAAGGGCAAAGTGTCCTCTCTGCTCAGATTCAGGCAAATGCTACAAAACTGATAGGATGCCGCTTCATATTTCAGGTGGATAATGACCCAAAACATACAATGAAAGCTACCCAAGAGTTTCTCAAGGTTAGGAAATGGAATATTTTTCACTGGTCAAGTCAGCCACCTGATCTCAACCCAACAGAGCATGGTTTTCACTTAAGGAAACATCACTAAAACAAAAGACTTAGGGCAGAAAGATTTAAAAACAAGCTGCAGTAAAGGCCTGGCAAAGCACCTTGTGGGAGGAAACTCAGCATTTGGTCAGGTCCATGGGTTCCAGACTTCAGACAGTCATTGACTGCAAAGCATTTTCATTCAAGTATTAAAAACAATCCTTACGTTTGTAATTATGTTAGTTTATTCTTTTATTTATAAAATAGGCATGTGTGTGTAAAATAGCTGTAATTCCTGAATGGTTGCTGCCACACTATTGTCAAACCCCTTGAATTAAAGCTCTTGAGGGACTGAATTGAAATTTAATTTGGTAGTGTAGAGCATTTAATGGTGGTGCACTACATTTCATTGGCTCTGTACATGTACCTTGCACAATGACAATAAAGTTGACTTTAATCTCTCTACAGAGGACAAATGCCAAAAAAACTTATCTTTATTCCAACATTTATTGACCTGGCTGTTCGTCACCTGAGGTTATAGACCTATAACCATAAGCTTTGTACGAACTCAATAATTAATAGGGCAGTTTTATTTATAATGTCTCCAACAATTAAAGTTTCCAACAACTCGTGTAAACTAGCTTTAAGATAGTCACAGAGATTTCTCAATTTTTCATGATCATCATTAGAATTAAATTGTGTTTAATTACACTATACTCAATATTTTCCAAAGAGGGTTTCTACGACCTGAATGTTGTATTACAATATTGTGCAGTTGAGGAATATCTGGCCTGAACTGGTGAGTGGTTTACAGAAATTTACACAACCTCCTGAAGGGCAATAGGTCACTCATCGAGGGAACACTTAATCAGGATGGCAGAAAGAGAGAGACAGATGAAGATAAAGAGATAAATAGAGAGGAATTGCAGGAAGAAGTTAGTGTAACCATTAAGGAAAGACAGTTTTTTTAGTTAAACGCTGTAAACTACGGAAGTCATCAGGTTCTCATCAGTTTTAAACTACATCTGGAGCAATGAAAGTGTGGGCAGCTCTGTTGTTGCTGTGTGTGGCTGCGCAGGCATTACGAAGGTATGTTTATAAAACTTTTTATTAAAAAATAGGTGATTATTTCTGTTTAAAGGATGTGAAATGTGGCTGGATGCTGTGTGATCTTTTTAGTTCATTGCCGGACTTTCATCGCTATATTTGAGACCCTGCGGTCTTTAAATATGACCCTATTTTCTGTTAATTTCTATTATATTTAATGTTTTTATGATATAATTAAAGGCTCTTAAGCCTGACTAAGCAAATGTGACACTGAACATGGAACTTACGTATATCCATGCATTTGTGCCAGGCAAATATCATATGTGCAGATGGTTTAATGACAAGGATAAGTGATTTATTTCATTCTGGTTCTGTACAGAAAACAATGTGAAGTGTAGTTAATTTTCAGCATCTTTATTCTGTTTTGATCATGAGCCTTCTGTTAAAAGGAAAATAATGAACAAACTTGATTAATTTTCAGTAACGGCACATCCCATTGCTTTTATACATTAGAATGAGTTAATAAAGAATGACATCATACTTTTTGTGTTTTAATACATATATAGAGGTCAGGATTGTATGATATAGAGTGACATATCCTTTTTTCAGCACAGCTTAGACGATATGAAAAACTGAATTTTATTCCAATTTAATCTGCTACACAAGCATGACTGAGCAAAAAAATGTAAAAAAAAAAAAAATGGGTCACACAGACAAAGAATGTGATTTTATGGTTGTTTTCATTTCTTTCCGTGACCAAAATTAAAATGAAGACAAGCATTCTGTAAGTCCAGCATTTTTGTGACGTTGTTTTCATATTCCCGCAAATGTTTTGCAATTTAAAACTAATGATAACTTTAGTTTTACCTGACATATCTGAAAACCTTACTTTTGTATAAGCAGTTTTTTTTTAAATCGTTCATTAACCAATGCTGTGTTGCTGAAACAGATCTGTGCCGCTGGAATTGTAAGGGCTTTAAACAGTAATTTTGCCATCAGTCTCTCTGTTTCTCTTGAAGTTAAAAAGATTAAAAAACAAAGCTTGCGATGTTAAGTTGAAACGGCAAAGCCCTCTGTCCTGTAAGGTGCAGCTTAACCTTTGAAGTGCAAAAATGCTCAAGAATCTTTTTTTATATTGTGAAATTTTCTTTAAGGAGAGGTTTATTTCATAATTATGGAAAAAAAAACCTTAGTGTCAGGAATTTATAACATACAGAATAAAAAATATAACATTACACCTTTTTATTAACACTTTGTCCACTATTTAGGATCACTCTGAAGAAAATGCCGTCCATTCGAGAGACTCTTAAGGAGACAGGTGTCAGACAAGAGGATGTGTTTGCAGTACTTGCACCAAAGTTGGATGCCAGTCCTTCACTTCACAATGGCACAGCCCCAACACCTCTAACCAACTATCTGGATGTGAGAGCTAAAACTGTCATTTATATCATTTTAAAACTGAACCCTAAGAAAAAAAAATCTGACACAGAGTGAATAACACTCTTCTGAACTTTTCCACATTTGTATTCTTACAGTCTGAAATGATAAATTGGACTTAATTGGGATTATGCAGAAGTATTAAACATACTGAACTTGTATTAGCTTACAGTTGTCTTAAAGTCATTGTAAAAGAATCTCTCTCCACTTCTGATTTCAAACATCTAGGAAAGCTTATGCATAGGAACCAGCATTTTACTGCATTATGTCACTACAAACACAATGCACCACTCTGGTTATGTAATGCAACACCATGTAGAAATGTAGTGAAGTGGAAAGTACAAATATTTGTTGGATGTAGCCTAGTAAAAGTAAAAGGTATCCACTAATAAAACAACTCAAGTTAAGTACAGGTATGTGAAATATGCATTTAAGTACAGTAATTGGGAGAATAAAAAAAAAAAACAATATTGACAAATGGTTTGTAAATGAAAAATATATAAGTTGTAATTCCATGAGGGTTAAACCTCATTGTTGTGATATTCTAAATTAGTCACTGGGAAACACTATAATTTGTTGGATGGAGTTGACCTGTTTGCTTCTACAGTTTTACATGGACACAATATAAATGTAAATATTCCTGGAAGGCCCTAGAGTTTATTGGGAGAATGGAAGATTATGTTAGTGAACTTCTAAGAAGGGCATCAATCACAGCAGCAGACAAGATATAACTATATGATCAATATGGATGGATTGAGAGAATAAAGCCATATTGAGACAGAGGCAAAATGTGGAAAAAGGTTGACCTGAGAACACAATCCCTACAGTAAAGCATGGAGATGGTAGTATCGTAACTTAATTTTTGTAATATCAATCTATCAGATTGTGATGAAAAAAAAATCTAAGACATTTAATCTTTTACATAAATAGAAATCTGATAAAATTTTATATATGAGTTGTGAAACATCATCAAAATATTCAAAGATCACATCTAGATCCCTGAACATCTTACAGATCGTCTGTAATATTCTCACACTCTCTCTGTCTCTCCTTCTGTCTCTGCAGACTCAGTACTTTGGGGAGATTAGTATTGGTACACCGGCACAGATGTTCAACGTCGTATTTGATACCGGGTCTGCCAATCTTTGGGTTCCTTCCCAGAGCTGTTCTCCACTATATACAGCATGCTGTGAGTACTTCAGCTCATGCTGGCAAGCCGTGATCGTATAGTGGTTAGTACTCTGCGTTGTGGCCGCAGCAACCCCGGTTCGAATCCGGGTCACGGCAGGAGTTTTAGTCAGTCGCACCTCTGTGTGTTGAGGCTCTGAATTATTGATCAGAAAGTCGGCGGTTTAAGCCCCAGCTCCTACTGGCTGTGTTCCTTGTGTTACCCTGGTAACATAAGCACCTTGCATACTTGGTGCTGCTCCTGTGGAAATTTCGCATTACGGAAATTAAATATTGAATATTTATTAAGACAAAACCTAATATTATTAAAAACCCTATACCATTGAAATGTTTATAACTCATAAATAAATGTGTCATTAATTTACATTATGTCCAGAGAAATTATTATTGTGCAGGTTTTAAAAAAAAGATTAATAGCCTACTTTATATAATAGTAAGGATTTATTAATTAAATAATTGATATTACATTGTCCTCGATAATAATGATAATAGATATAGCTCTTTTCGAGTTATGAAAACCACACTTAACATGGCTGAATACCCTGGACAGTATACTTCACAGGGAACTTGAATCTGACTGGAACGCAGCCTCTATTGGCACTGGCACTGTATAATGACCGACCCTGCACTCTGACCCCAGCCTCCTAACAAAGCTATGATATGTGAAAAAAAAAAGATTCACTGTTCAAGTAATGTACTGTATATGTGACTAATAAAGTCTTGGCTCAATTATCACACACACCCATATACACATACGTATATGTATGCTCCATTTAAGGTTCTGCCTGTCTTTAACTTTCTTTTTATCACTTTTTTTTTTTTTCAACCAGTTACTCATAACAGATATGATTCATCTAAATCTCATACGTATATTGAAAACGGAACAGGATTCTCCATCCAGTATGCTTCCGGAAATGTGCGGGGATTTCTGAGTGAGGATATAGTTGTGGTAAGTATGAAAGGGCAACATTACAAACATTAGACGTGTTCATAACTTTTGAACTTTCCATTACTAATCTCTCAAATCTCTGATTGGTCAGATTTTTAAAAAATATTATTCATTTTCTATATAGTAAATAATTGAAATAAATTGATATTTTATAATTGTTTATTTTATGATGTTTTCTGTAAGGAGATGTTAATGCAACATTTATGGAAGGAGTCTCCAGTGTTAGTGCGGTATAAATGGGTAAATGCAATGCAATGCCAGAAGAGGAATAAAATACTTTAGAACATGTTGTAATATGATAATAATCATACTTCATAAATGCAGTAACAACGAGATTTGCACTGGGCTGCATCATACAACCTTGTCCTTGATTATTTTCCTATAACAGCACACATATGGTGTTTTATTTATATTATGATATGATTTGACCGGTGACCTTGCCGTCCATAGGTGAGTGGGATTCCAGTGGTGCAAGTATTTGCAGAGGCCACAGCTCTCCCAGCTATCCCGTTCATCTTTGCAAAGTTTGATGGTGTGCTGGGAATGGGCTACCCAGGGGCAGCTATCGGTGGCATCACACCAGTGTTTGATCAGATTATGTCCCAGGGTGTGCTGAAAGAGGACATTTTCTCTGTGTATTACAGCAGGTGAGCAGTACAAAGCAGGTTTATGCCCCCAAAGTTTTTTTTTCTGTTAAGCCCAGGAAATACCTCTATCTTGGTCTAAGGCCAAGGTAAAAAAAAAAAAATCTGTCCTGTATATTTTCTTATCAAGCTTAACATGTTCATTGTGTAAACAAAAAGCATTTATACGTTTTTTGGACCAGAGACCCAGAACGCAACCCAGGAGGAGAACTAGTGTTGGGAGGCATCGATCCAAATTACTATACGGGATCCTTCCACTACGTCAGCACCAAGGGTGAGGGGAAGTGGGAGGTCATTATGAAGGCGTGAGTATTTCAGCAATACTATTGAATCAGTTGTTCCTTTATAATCTGTTCTTACAAAGCACTGATGGCATTTATACAATTAATTACAAATATATTTCAGTTTACCAAAAGAATTGAGCTCAGCTATAAATGAACAAGACAATAAGTAAGGAAATACAACAACACTTAATTTATTTTAATACTTTATACATTTTCTTGTATGGTTTCCGAGGAAAAACAACAAAAATAGTTAGCAAAATAATAATAGTTAAAAAAAAAAAAAATCACATTAATACAATAAATAGACCCTGATGGTACTGGGATAGTACCCTAAACACCATGGAATAATAATTATTTCTGATGAGTCTGGGATGTTCATATATTGAGACACATTTATACAACTCTATTTAAACACCTCACTCACACTCCCTCATTCATCATTTATACCGCTTTATCCTGTATTCAGGGTCATGGGGTACCTGGAGCCTATCCCAGGAGACTTAGGGCACGAGGTGGGGTATCCCCTGGACAGGGTGCCAATCCATCGCAGGGCGCACACACATACATACTCATACACTCATTCACACACTATGGCCAATTTGGAAACGCCAATTAGCCTAATCTGCATGTCTTTGGACTTTGGACATGTCTTTGGACTATTATATTACCATGTATTTAATAAATGGGGCAACAGCAGTATTTCTACTCTATCTTTTTGTGACAATAGGAAACAATATCTAAAGAATAAGGAGGAGTGTTAAAAATCAAACCGAGGATTGTGATGAATTCTTTTTTAATGAATGATGGCATAAAATCATTTATCTGCAATAAAACATTTTCATGGTGCAAACGTTTTACAAAAGATCGTACATCAGTGAATGACGAGGTGGCTCAGCACCACTACAGTCATTCCCTAGATTCAGCAATCAGAATGCGTAATCAGGGTAATCAGGGTAATCAGGATTTCAGAATCGAATCAGGTAGTCCGAACATGGCTCAGGTGTCCTGGGATGAGTGCATTAGTGTAGCAGGGGATTATATAGAGAAATAAAATTAGTTTTTACCCTCATGTTATTCTACAGAATAAGTCCCGGTTTGACTTGAACACCCCTCATATATTGAAATGAACTTTATACTATATTATGTAGAAAATTTTACTTAAACAAGCAAAATAAAAGTTTTATTTTTTAACGCTAATGTTACACTGTCTTCCTTACAGTGTATCCGTAGGTGAAGAGACATTGTTTTGTACAGAAGGCTGTAATACCATGATCGACACAGGCTCCTCCTACATCACTGGCCCCGCCTCTTCCATCTCCATTCTGATGAAGACGATTGGTGCCGTGGAGCTGGCAGAGGGAGGAGTAAGTTCTGTCCATGTCATGAAACTATCCTTGTACTGTAACTAGCTTTTTCCTACAAAGCCTGACACACAGTTGGCCTTTTGCAGCACAAAAGCAGAATACTGTTAATATTGGCAGCAAGGTTGCTGTAGTGTGTAACTGTTTGTGCTGTATGTATATTCGACCAATCTATAGTCATACCTGTTTAATAATTAGCTTGAGTGTTCACTACATGGCTGGATCATTTGGGAGGTAGCTATCGGAATAAGATTAGTCTACCTTAGATGTGACGTGTAGTTGGCTATAGTTAGTTCCAGTCTCATAGAACAGTTTCATCTTTATCGGCATGAGCATGTTTTGGGAAGAGAATTCTCTCTGGGTAAATTGTGTTCCTGATGTTTGCGGTAAGAATAAGAGGTAAGACGTATCTGGCTGCTTGCAACTTATTAGTATGCAGCAAGGTTAAACTTTAGGCAGCTTAAGTACTGCAAAAGCTCCATTAAATTCTGCCTAGACATTTTTCTGTGATGCTATGACGTAATCTGGCTGGACAGACATACAGAGAGACAGATAGACAGACAGACAGACAGAGAAATTTTTCTGAGACTGGTTTTGTGTCCTCCAATATATGAAACGTAAAGATATCATTGAAAAAGCGAGTACTGACCAATGTACACACCAAACCATTCTTTCCTTTATATAGATTGTCTGTTTCCAGCTCTGTGGCTTTGTTCTTCAAGCCAACATTCCCTAGACATTGTTACAAAATATGGATTACATAAAATAATAGCTCTGAGAACAAATGATGAATATATGATTTTTTTTGTAAAAGCTCTCCATTGTTTAAATAGCCCATTATGTTGCACAGACTATGGTAAAGATCAAATATAAAATAAGGCTATTGAATATGTCAAAAGTATATTAAATTCCTCAGTGGGTTTGAATGAGTTTTTGCAATAGTATAATGTTCTCTATGTCTCCAGGGGTTCCTTGAAAGTATTGAATTAGTGTCAGCTAGTTAAAACTGGGAAGATAACCAATTAGAGGTCTATATTAATTTATGATCCATCAAGCTATTTTTTTTTTTTTTTTTTACATTTAAATCACAACAATGGATTTAATAAGTTTTAAGAAATGCAGCCATTTTTAGAACCATGCCACCTGATTTCCACATGCTCAAAAGTAATTGGACAAATGACTTATAAGGAGTTTTATGGCCAGGTGTCACCTGTTTCCTCGTTATTTCATGAAGAGATAATTGGAGTTGAGTCGGAGTTTGGTTAGATGCATTTGATAGCTGTTCATGAAAACGCTTAATATGCAATGTCATGAGAGCTTATTAAAATCAGACTAGTTTCAACCAGCTTATTAAACGTAAACATTTTGTTAAACTGAAGTTTAAAAGTAAGTTGCTATGTAGACAGATTTTGTGTAAAGCTTGTCCTTGTCTCTGTCTTTCTCTGTTTAGTATACCGTGAACTGTAATCTGGTGATGTCCTTACCCAGTGTGACCTTTCACCTTGGTGATCAGGCGTATCCTCTGACACAGGAAGACTATGTCCTCTGGGTAAGGTGGCCTTAATTACAGAGAAAAATACAGATGACATGTTTCCATTGCAGGGCACACACATACACACACTATAAGCAATTTGGGAACGCCAATTAGCCCAATCTGCATGTCTTTGGACTGTGGGAGGAAACTGGGGTACCTGGAGGATACCCACCAAGCATGGGGAGAACATGCAAACTCCATGCACACAGAGGTGGGAATCAACCCTGACCGGGAATCGAACCCGGAACCTGGAGGTGCTTTTGCTAACCACTGGCATAATATCAAGCCCGCTGTGGTACAAGATAATATTAGACACTGTATTGAAAGATGATTAAATGTTGACACACAACTCGACTCTGCTTTTATATGTAAAGAAACTCCAGTTTCATTATCTTTGTTTACCCACACTCACTAGTGGAATGGATTACCTAAGTGGAATGCTACTGTTAATATTTTGATATGTCCATTATCTACTTCCTTTCTCGTCTCTCTTCCCTTTCGTTTCCCATCTACAGCAATCACAGTTTGGGGAGGACATCTGCACTGTGACATTCAGAGAGCTAGACCTTCCACCTCCTGCTGGTCCTGTCTGGATACTGGGGGCTAAATTCATTGCCCGATATTACACAGTGTTTGATCGAAAACACAACCGCATTGGCTTTGCACAAGCAGTGTGATGTTCTCCAGGGCCTTCCAGATATTACTAAGCCATACCACACCTCACCAAACCACACTCCACCATACAACACTTCAATATATCACACCATATTACTATATTACACCACACCACACCATACCATACCATACCATACCATACCATACCATACCATACCACAACACACACCAACATACCATACTATACCATATCTCACCATATCACACCACACCATACCAGAACATACCACAGTCCACCATATAACACTATGCCACACCACACACCATACAACAATTCGGTATATCACACCATACCACACGTCACCATACAACACCATACTAAACCACACCATATAAAACTACACTTCACCATATGACACCATACTAAACCACACCATATCATATCACACTCCACAATATGACGCCACACCATACTAAACCAATATTATACCACACTCTACCCTCTGACACCATACACACCATACTCAACCACACAATATTATACATTTCTACCACATCTTACTATACCACACCATAGCATAGCATGCCACGCCCTACTATATCACACCATACCACATCATTAGAACTTACCAAGCCATACCATACTGTACTTTATTATACCACACAATGCTCAATATCAGACCATACAATAGCATACCACATTTTTACTTGACACATGCTGGTTTTATACCGCAGAGCTAATATTTCTCAACTACACTTGGTCTGAAGGTCTTATTTTTATTTTTATTTTTTTTTATAACACAGTAGTACTAATCATAATTCAAATCGCATGCTTCTATTAATGCACTCATATTAACAATTCATTCACAGAGACCTGTATAATGCACATGTCACTTAATCAAAGCATTTGACAAGCAAAGCTGTAAAATCTTTAAAAATAGGAATCCTTTGGGACAGAAAACTTTGTAATTGGAAAATTCTTTTCCCGTAATCAGGATTGGACAAAAGTGTCTGCCAAATGATTAAATATAAATACTATAGGTTTCCTCCAGATTAAAACCCCATGCCAAGTGATGGAATATTTAAGGAACAATGGATACAAGTGGATACAATAGGTCCATTAAAGCATGAAAAGGACTTCGGTTGTCTTTGTTCTAGTCATGACATGTCCACTAAAACTCTTCTTTTTTTATAGGTAGTGTAGTGCTGCAAAAGAAAGTCTCATAATTCAAGAGATCAGTTTTGGCCCAAACTGAGCACTCAGAAACTAAATAAAAAAAAACTTTTCAGCCTATTTTTGGTAGCAGTTGCTTGTCAGCATTTTCTTGTTCTCACCACATGACAGTGTCTGGGACAGCATCTAGAATTGCACATATAGTTGTACTTATTTATGTGTGTTTTTGCCAGACATTGTATTAAAACTCATTTGTAAAGTGTCAAAATGGAAGTCCAACCAACTTGTCTTACTCAAATGTATACCCTTTTCAGACAGGTTAGTTAACACTTTGCCAAGTAACTGAGCCAAAAACCTTTGAGTGATTTAAATCAAGTCGTAAAACCTAGTCTTTGAGTTTATAATATACAACCACAGCAATCCAACGAATCCAATCTAGGTGACTTTATAAAGCATAGATTCAATTCAAACATTTTTCCATTTCTGGCAGAAGCTAGTGAACACTTTACAGGACCTTTACAGACCTTTCATATATCTGTGAGCATCTTATTTTAATAAGTTCCTTTCCATTGCTAGTTGGCCTTTAAAGGGGGCCACACATCACTATAAACCTCAGCTCACCCTAGCACAGGCTAGGGTTTTTGCTTTTTTTTTTGTTTATTGCTTTTTATATGCTTCTTATTTTACCTTTTGTTCTTGTTTTTTTCTACTGAATTGTTCCATCTCTTTTGTTATCATACACCTTTCTGCTTTATTCATTTAAGTGTATTTAATCAGTTCTATCAGTTGAATATTGTGTTATACTATGTTTTATGTGCTTTACTGAATTAATAAAGAGAGAACCTGAGTCATTTGATTGTGATTTAATTAAACAGAGCTTTCTATAACGAGACTAATTAACACCATTATTGCTTCTCATTATGATGCACTTCTAAGGAGTCTCCAATGACACTGCTTTGTAACAGTTAATGTAAGCTAAAACAACATTTTTCTGAATGGGAACATGGCATTTTTTTGGCTTATTAACTCCAAAAGAGAGAAAAGAGACTTGCATTCTATAACATAAGTTGGAAGTAACATGTTTCATGGACACTCAACCACAATAACTATTCTATAACCCAATCAAAGTATGTGTTTTTCATTCAAGTATATTGATGTACAGTATAATGAGATAAAAATTTTAGTTGCTTGGGATAAGTGTGTCTCCCAAATGGTTTGATAACAATGAAATATTTTATGAAATAAACACTTAATGGGTATTTTATCATACATATAAGTCATGTAATATAGTGTATGTTCTCTAATTGGTCCAATTATTGAGTGCAATTTTTCTTCTTTCATGGTGAAAACTAGTTCAAGAGATATAGTGCAACCTGTCATGATACCCATTTCATGATGGTAAAGTCAGGTGTAGCAAAACAGAATTGCAGGTCATGAAAATAGGCCTTGATCAAACCTGTGATCGGTTCCAGTGGCCTGAAGAAGTTTAAGGCCGATCAGATGATGCTGTGGGGAACTGAACTAACTGCATTTGCAAGGTCAAGGAAGACGACATCCAGATCGTGCTTCTCACCCTTTGAACTTTTGTATTCACATGCTTATTTTTCATCAGGTAGCTGGTCACCCTTTGGGCCATGACGCTGAAAACGATTTTGCCTTCAACATTGAGGAGACTTATCGGCCAGTTTTGGCTGATGTTACAGGATTCCTCCTCTTTAGGAGTCAGCATGCCTTCTGCCCTACACCAGGCATTAGGTATTGTTTAACCCATACCACCTTCATCAGTTTCCAGAGTATACAAAGAACATCAGGGGCGTTCTTATACACTTTATATGGGACACCAGTGGAGCCAGGGGCTGATGATGCTCTTGCTCGTCTCAAGATCTTCTCTACTTCCTTCCATTTAGGAGGGCTCACATCCATTTGGTATTCTGGGTGCTTAATGTCTCTGTGGATCTGAGTGTGTTTTTTCAAGGTGCTCCCTCAAGGCCTGCTTTGTGGTCTTCAGAGTACCGGCTTTCTTCTTAATGATGAGGAATTTCACAAATTTTGAAGGGTTCTTTGAAGAAGTTAGTTCTTGCCCGATCTTTCTTTTTCTGAGCTGGCCTTAGCCTTTCTGCTTTCCTTAGGGATGTCAGTTGGCTCCTGATGTTCTCCTGGAGCAAGTTAATTTCCTTCTTTTCATGTTCTGATGCTTTCCTGGACTGCTTTTTTAACTGCCTTCTCTGTTATACCAGGAGTCATCTCCATCTGCCTCCTTGATTTGTTTTGTGTTGTTGGGGCTCTCTGCTTCTTCTCTGTTAACCCATACCCAGTTAACCAGATGTAACTTTCTTCCAGTCACAGTGGCATGTCTGGAGCTTCCTGTGCAGTTCATCATTGGCTTCTTGTTCGGTTTTTGCCTTCAACCAAGATCAATTGCTGTGTTGTCCATTGGTGAGTCGGCTTCCACCCCAGGGGGTATCTTCTCTGTAGTTCTGTTTGTAGCTTTATTTGGGTATCTCTGAATACTGTTCGTATTGGATCTCTAACGTCTTGGGGCCAAGCTGCAATCTTTTCTCCCAATCCACATCCATTGACTACAGTGCTGAGCGGCCTCTGATGTCTCTTTGGTGGTGTGGTGCAGTGCTTGGCCAAGGATCGATTGCTCCCCAGCCTCGTTGTTCAGCATTTCACAGCCTCTTTCTCTCGTTTGCCTCATCTGTGGAATCCTCCCGTGGCACTGTCAGCTCCAAATGAAATTTGGACCATACTGTAGTACCAGATCTGGTCTTACGGTTGAGGTGGATATTTCTTGATGGTATGAACAGCTGATGGCCCAAATATGCTCACATTTCCCAGTCTAGTGCTCCTTCCAAAAATTCAACCCAGGTCAGTGAAGAGGATTTTTGCTGTCCTTATTCCCCTTCATGGACAAATGAAATTGTCTGGGCTCCATATGATGTTCTAGGGGGAGTGACATCTGCGGCTGTTATTTTAGCCTTGATGGCTGCGGCTATTGATTTCAGTTCTTAGTTGTGTCTCCAAGTGTATCTGGCTTGTGAGAGGCTCACTATAATTCAGTACAGAATAATTTACCATTCTGTTTTTATTGATGCTCAAGAGGTTGCTAGTTTATCCTGCATATGCTGTAGTACCATAGTGTTTGATTCAGCTTTAACATTGCCTGAGTACTACCAGTGTACCCCTGTGTCTCAGGAGTAAAAAAAAAAAAAAAAGTAATTATAAATCTCTTTATATTTACATGAGTAACATTTTACAGGTTGCTACAGAATTAATCAGAAGGAAAGCATCATGTAAATAACAAATAATTACCATTAGCTAGAACTTAAATTGCTTCCTAATCCAATTTTAAGCCTGGAATTAATGCTAGTCTAACTTGCCATTAGCAAAGAAAACAGGCTTAGTTGGATCTAGAACGTTAAGGGTAGCAAATTAGTAAAGCTTGCCTTTTAAAATTAGATGAAGTTTGTGCCTTCTAGGGAGGCAAAGAACACACATCGTTGCTTACTCCAGCACATTAAAACACTTTTACTGCAGTTCAGCATCTTATACATATTCAGTTACACACAAATAACCTTAGATGTGTAGCATGGGAATTTCACAGCATATGATGATTTGGCATGTTTCTTCTTCTTATTTTTTATTGATGTTGAACTGAAATGATTAATTGTTAAATCAAGCCCACTGATTTGATGTATAGCATTGATTGAATCACTGACGAGACTTGCAGACGCCTTTGAGTTTTGCAACAAGAAACAATTTTGAAATGCCTTAAGTAGGTAAGTAAAAGTACAAATGTTTAATTTCAATAAATACGTAAAGTGCAAAATAAAATTGAGTATAGTAATAACATGATTTCTTGAGCATTTTTTACTTACATTTTTTCTACTTACGAAGTACAAAATGACAGCACATGCATAATCAAAATCAAAGCAATATCGAGTCTAAAGGGTGAAAGAGATGACTAACAAGAGGTTTATTTTATCTGTCTTTCAATTTCTCATATTTATTATATCTGTTGAAAGTTGCAAAGGTCTTCCTCTGCTCTTGCAGTATGAGATACAATAACAAATGTTAAAGGTCTTCTCATCATGAACAATGACAGGAAAGACACCCTCTTCCATGAAGACCCACATAATGTCCTCTCTTAATCACAAATGAAAACTGAAACCACATTCAGAAGAGGTCGAGTTCATCTCCACAGTACAACATGCCAGAGATTTGCACTGCATGTATGTCTTTTTTGTTCCAGTGGTTTCAGTGACAAACTCAGCAAAGCCATAAAAACATCGTGAATGTGGTTGTTCTGTTTGCTTGGGAAAATCCACTGGAATGGGCAGCTGGTAAGCAATGAAAACAGCACCTTGTAATGCGGTTGCCTTTTACATGCATCAGCAGATATTTCAACACATCCTTCCATTGTCCTCTCAGTTGTACTTCGGCATAAACACTATAAAAGGTCAGAACAGATATTTGGATCTTTGGAATGAGATTGCAAAAAAAAATTATACTACTCCATTTCCAGGAAATTACCCACAGAATGGAGGTTTAGTTATATTTAGCATGTGAATATATCTTAGACATTGTTCATCCAATGTTCTTACATATCATATATCTCAGGATGAGAAATATGTCAATTTAATTCAGCATGTCAGCTTTCTAAAAAAAGCTGTTTGTAGGAACAAAAATTCCGGGAAGTTACTGATTTCTTTATATTAATGCACGCAATCTAACATGCTGCCATTTGTCTGGCCAAAAAAAATCACAAGCAAAGATTTAACGAAGATGCCTGTCTTTAGCTTTCATTTAGCTATGGCACGCATAATGAAAGATAAAGACACTCAATAATGTGGTGGTCAATTTGATGCATAAAAATTAAAGACAATAATGTGGTGGCCAATTTGATGTATAAAAATGATTCCTCATGCTCCCAGAACCACTCTTTTACAGTTCAAGGCCCTGGAATATCCCTGTGCCACCAGAAGAAAAACTTCACTGATGTGTTATCATGTGATAACCTGGTCATTCAGTACATTCCGGTCATCAGCTGACTTTATTTTATTGCCACATGACATTGCTGAGCCTAGACCTGACCAACTAAAACAACCCCAGATCATAACACTGCCTCTAGATGTGCCACCCTGATCTGCCCATCACTCTTGTATAGGGTCAATCTGGAATCATTAGGCCACATGAAGTCTTTACTCTCCCTTTTTGATTTTTTTTTTTATTAGCCTCACTAACAAGTAGTTGTTCTTATTCCCACACATCTGTTCTCTCTCAATCTGTTCTTGTCACATTGTGTATAGAAATGTGATTTCTACTGTGATTTCTTTTTTTTTTTAATACTGAGAAGAATAAGTTAAGAGGTACTTCCTCGAAACACACATTCAGCTGTAGTCTACTTCAACAACAAAAAAGTGCATTACCATGTAGCTACATGACTTATAGATTATAGTATATTGAATGGTACTAAATAAAACAAAATAGGAAATGAAATTGAAAGTTAATGCACATCACTGCTTTCTAATGAAGATTCTTTAGTCAAATTCTCATGACCGGTTTAGGAGGAATTGTGGCGATGACGGACGATGATGAAAATGTCAACTTGAGATGACAAATAGTGATCTCTACAGTATGTGTTGCCTATGACAGGCAGGTGACACAAACACATCCTTTTACCACCCTGAGGTTAATTCTTTTCTAATAATGGTACATTTGAAGTGTTTTATTTTTCTTCTATTACACATATTGGTCAACTTTTACATAATTTTATTTAGTAAAGAATTACAAATGTCTCTTTCTTTATATCTGTCTTTTGAGGTTAATAATAGCAAAGAAAAGAGCATGTCACGGTAGGGAAAAACCTAATAAATTCTTTCCTAATGGAAATACAAAATTTTGTAGTCAAGGAACAATCCATTGTTCCTTAATTTGTACTATTACAAAGCACTTGACAATGTAAACTCATATACAGTGTTACACTGCTCAGCATTCACAAATGTTAAACAAACCTTTCCAAGTGTCATTATATAATAAATTATTTTTGCTGCGTACATTATTTATCATTATGTGAAGTGAATGACAGAACTCCTACAGAAACGACTCTGTATGTGAATAAGCACATTAATGTAAACCTGTGATGATAACAGCTATGAATAACAGATAATGAATGAATAAAAATTTTTCCACTATTAATAACAAGATTCCTAGACTCGTTCAACATTGACATTATAACAACTTAAAAATTCCCAACAATTTCTATAATCTCCATGATAGGAGTTTTATAGGGGCACAGACCGAGAGAGAGAGAGAGAGAGAGAGAGAGAGAGGGGAGAAAGGGGGGCACAAAAACAAGGAGGAGAGAAGTGAAGTGACAGAAATTGTTGTCCTCCATCTCTGGATTGTAACTCTGCCCTGCTCTGCTCACATATGGACTAAAACTTTACCAATCAATTACTCTGAGCCTTAAGAAATTAAACACTTGTCTCTTATTGGACCTGAAACTCAACAAGCCTTCAATGTGCTCAAATGTATCTTAATGAAGAATGTAACTTTCACCTGCTGGATCCATGATGACCCTTCACACCTCTGCTCACATTCTCCACCAAAGCCAGGTACGTGTAGAAAGGACCTCATAGAGATCAGAATTTACTGATGACTTAAAAACTGTGAAACGAGGCATAAGAATAGAGTAACTCGGCGTTTAATATTTAACCTGGGAAATTTAGATACCACATGGAAATTTCTATGAGACATACAAGGCAAAGACAGGTGTACATCAGCACGCTTGTACTTAGACATTATCATTATGTAGAGAAACAACAAATTCAGATGTTTTATTATTATTATTAGTAGTAGTAGTAGTAGTAGCAATAGTATAATAATAATAATAATAATAATAATAAAAAAACCTATAGTCATTGATATGGTCAAGTTTTCTGTGAGAAATACACATTTTGGCGTAGTCCCCAAGGATATTGCTTTGTAATGCCAAGATGTAATGCTCTGCCACGTGACTTCTTAAAGACATGTCACACAGGATGGGTTCTCTGTATCATTACAAGCTGCACAGGTTGTCTTATTAACTGCAACAGAGAGAAAAGAAGAGGCAGGTGAGGGAACTAAATTCCCTCATTATTATATCTGCAGTAAAATGCATGTATCTTTGGTTGAAAATCCATAATATTAAGTATAATGAGTATATTATAACAAATTATATTAAGAAATTTTAAAATTTTATTTTAATTTTTAAGTATGATGCATCATACATTACTAAATAAAGTACAGTAATTGCACTGGATGGTAAACAGCTTTGTGGAAATGGAAGAAAGCACTCTAAGGATATAATGTTATTGAAAAATCCCCCGTAACCCACTCCTAATTAGTTGTTACATACAACTTGCATTTATTGATGTAATTCTTATTATAACAGCTGGATTTTAGAATTCTGAGTATATCATCAGAAGAATTATGTATATTTGCCTTAGCTAATATTTCCCTTTATTTGAGTATTTATTTAGAGAAATAATGACACTTTCTTTCGAGTAAAGGTTTTAGTACTTTTACCATATCCACATAGAAATCCATCATCTGCAAATAAATCGGATCTGGGAAAACCATCACTGTTGGACTGTTTTAGCTTGTGGTTTTGCAATGACACACAAGCACAAGCTCTGTTACTGTTGCAACTCTCTTACACTTGTTTCTGGTCAGTGGTGAAAACTTGTGGTTTTTGTATCACTGGGTCAACCCACAGTTATCTGCTTACATTGTATTGTACCCCCCTTGCCCCACTAAAGAAATCAAGCTTGAACTGACCAGCTACCAGCTGCAAAAACACAATTTGAGCTGGTCAAGCCGCTAGATCAACTTGACCAGCTGGTAAGTTACAGGGGATATAAAACTTACACACAAAATTGTATATTTTTGTATTGTCTGACATTAAAAAAGAAAAAAGAGAAAAAAAAAAAAAACAGGTTTTGTAAGAATGCATATTTGTTTATGATGGGGGAATTCACGCATCACATTCAAACTTATATTTAAAAAATCATTGTCTTTCAACTGTCATCAATGAACTCATCCTGATTTACCTAAAAATAAAGATTGGCTGCTGCTGAAGAATTTTATCGACATTTCCTTGATTTCATCCGTGTGCCAACACAATGGTCAACTTCTTCTCTTCAGCTGAGACTGGAGCTCCAAATATCATTCTGTGAGGGCATTCAAGTCAAACTGGGACTTTCTCTTGGAAACCAACTGACCTTCATAAAAGACTTTAAACACTATATGATGATGAGACCTTTTGGATCAGTGAAGCTTTTGAATGGTGCAAACGTTCTAAAGAAGGCTGTATGTCCATGAATGATTAGGTGGCTTGAAGTCCACTGAGGTCGTTCTCCTGAATGTTTAGCTGATCTTTAAAAAAATCCAGCAATAACCTGCCGAAGAGACGTATCTGTCTGTGGAAACTGTACACACAATCATTCATGAACACAACTTGCACATTACAAAGATTCGGCTGGAACTTATTGCCACAGTCCTGACCTCGCTTCAAGCCATTTCCCCATGTTTCGTCCATTAAAGGAGTTCCTGGGAGGCCAGCGTTTCAGATATGAAATAGGATTTCTACCATGATGGATAATTGAATTAGTGTAGCTGGGGATTATATAGAGACATAAAGCTAGTTTTTACTCCCATAGCTGTTTTTGTTACTCTACACAAGGGACATTCACATGCAATTTAATACATATTGAGCATTTGCAAAGATGAATGGAAGAAAATTGCATCATTAAGATGGGGATAAGTCAGTAGACCCTTACCCAAAAAGGCTGAATGCTGTACTACAGGCAAAAGTATTAATTAAGGTGCTTTTGCACTTTAAATTTGTTGGTTGCTATAGCATATTAAAATTGGAAAATGTTCTGACAAAACATCAAGTTTTATTGCTATTATTTTCTATTTCATTTTCTCTTTTATGTAAGGCACTTCAAATTACTATTGTGTATGAAATGTGCTATACAAATAAACTTGCCTTGCCTTCTTTAACAAGAAGATAACCATGCATGATAGCTCTCTTATAAGTGAGGCATGTTATTGTTTTACTGCATACTAAAATGAAATTAATTTAAATGAGTGATTGTTTTGTTGCATATGTCCAGGTGAAGAGTGTGTGTGTTCTTGTGCTACTGTATATTCCTTTGTCTATGATGGAAATCCCTGGACCATGCAGGCACTCCATAACCAAAGACCACCAGGTCCAGATGAATTATCTAGTGAGTGGACCTTATTTTGTATTTATATTTATTGCTATATGTGAAAATATTCATCCTCATGCGCAAGTCAACTCACAGATGCACACCTATGTTTCACTCATGCTTTATCCAACTAATAAATAGGAGAAAAAAAACATTTCTGTTGGCCTATATATATATATATATATAAATAAAGGGGGAAAAAAAAATATATATATATATATATAAAGAACATAATGCAAGGCTCATCAATGCTTGTTGCGGTAATGTCTGCTTTTATTGACAATACTGTGTGCTTTATCATGTGTTCACGATAGGGTATAGTGCGAAAGTATTGAGCCACCCCACATTTTGTTATATTTTGCTTCAAAAGAACCAGACTTTTTATCTAGTCTTGAGGAATAGTTCTCCAGACTTCCTAAAGGACTTTTTTGACTCTCATTTTTCAAATTCCCAATTTCAGGGGGAATGTTTCTTGTTATGCAGTGACCTATGAATCATTCGAGCACAAAAATCTAACTTAAGGCATGAACCAGTGAGAAACAGGTGCAGATGATGACAGATGATCAGGCTGGTGATTAGTATACCGGTGATGCT
>JAOVVB010000036.1:5576621-5604250 GCA_028570985.1 Heterobranchus longifilis
ACGGACACTTCACATACACGTTACCCTACATGGGGGGGGGGGGAGGAAAAGAGAAATTCGCTGAAAACTGGAAAGTCTGGAAAATGTGGAGATAACTATAAATCCAGAAATCTCAAGCTTAAAAAGAAATTCATTCAAATCTGAAAGGTTGCAAAACGTACTTGAGTAGAGTTCTTGTCTACATAGATATGAACAATGCCTCCATGTTTATTACACTCTTCAATGACATCATCCTGAATCTCTATATCCCAGCCTGGCTCATTTTCTCTGATGGGAAGAAAAAAAAAAGGGCCAATCATAAATAAACACTTATAACAAGTACATATACAATTTGAGAGAGGAGGAATGTTGAAAAGACTCACGACTGTGGGCTGAACATGTTGGAGAGCTGTAGGCAGTGAGTGGCCAGGGGTTGGGTTGGGAGATTCATGGCCTGGTTCATACTTGGTGCAGGGATAACTGTAAGTAAGCAAGATAATAAGTGAGTAAATAAATAAATTAATCCGTCACACTTGACTTTAATTCATTATAATTCATCTTTAACACGTTGTGCACACATTATTTTATTTTCAGTGAAAGTTTGATTCCGTCAGGGCTACTGTATAGTGTTCCAAAATTGCACCCGGAACTGCATTACAGTCGCAAAATGTAAAAAGGAATATATTAAGTTAACAAAATATTTGTCTTTGTAATGTGATGATTCATCAATATACTCAGAAACACATACCAAATCTATGCAATTTGTGCAAAAGTCCAACATTCTGCAGTGTCATCAATACAAAGAAGAATACTGCAATAATCATTAACATCTGATATCAAGCCTTATGTTAAGCCGGACAGACATTCTGATTGTAGCCTGCAAGCCATAAAACACAATAAAAATTAAACCCCTATAAACAAAAGAATGCTTTTAGAGCAGATTTAAATGTAACTGTAGTGTTAAATACAACAGTCAGAAAAGCTGCACAGCGCAGTGCACTATAAAGCATGAACTGCCTTTAACCAGAAAAATAAGAATGCAGAAAAGCCTTGACATGGAGGAAGGGGGGGGTAGTGTGATGGTTATGGAAACGGGGTGATGCAACACTTATGAAACCTACTGTGAAAGATTTGACCATTTATTACCCATCACCTTATCTCTGATTGCATAATGTCTTGGGTTGTGACATGGAGATGAAAACTTTCATGAACAACTTTGCACACTGTACCATCCTCTTATGTAAAGCACCTGACCAGTGAAGCCTTGAATAATAAAAGTTTCTTATACAAGGCGATTTAGCACAAGTGAACAGAAATCTTTTTCATTATTGCTTTTAGTTGAATAGTACAGAGCATGAATTCAGTCATCTGGCATCCCATCACTGCTGAAAAATACATTTTAACAGAGAGGCAAAGATATGTAAAGACAAAAAAAAATCCTTACCTGCAGGAAGGTTACCAAATGGGATAGAGCCGCTCATCTGCAGAGCCTGTTTTGCAGCTGGAGGAATCTGTAGCCCTGTACCTAATGGGAAAAAAGCAGAATATAATTTTTAATGAATAAAATTAATCAAATAGCAAGCCATCAGAACATAGACTCCAACACACAGACTAAGCTGACCACTAATTACACAGGTCCTTACCTTCAGCAAGTCGGGCCATCAGCTGCAAACGTCCCGTGGTTCCCAGGTCTATGCCTGTTCTCTCCAACTCATCGTTGTCCAAGAACGAGCTGGCTGATGAGCCATCTGAGCGCTCGGTCACATGGCCAACCTTCATGGGCCGGCCAGCCAGCTCAAAACCATTCAGCTGCTCTAGAGCTCTCTTGGCGCATTCAGCATCAGCAAACTACAAATCAACAGAGCACGTTTTCTATTAGGTTAAAAAGGTAGGCTCAAATATTTTAAATCCAATTCTGGAACTAAATCAACAGCTTACAATAATAATTACATTTAAAAAAATTATAATAAGGAAGCTTTTCTGGAGATATATATATATATATATATATATTTATATATTATCTGACAACGCTCATCAGTCCTACCTTGTACCAGCTAACTTCCTGTCTACATTTACATTACATTTATTGTCATTAGTAATAAATCCCCCCCAACTGCATTTGTCATCCTATGGGTTTCATAACGAATGGTGTGATACTTGTGCACCTTCCAGATTTGGATTTGTCTTAATTATTGCTGTTTCAAAAAAAAAAACATTTTGCACTCTCAAAGCCTGAAGCATGTTGTGTAAATAAATTAGTACAACCCTCCTAAAAATCCATTTTATTTCTAAGTTGTAATGCAGCAAAACAGGACAAACACCAAGGTGAGTTATTACTTTTATTAAACACTGTACTGCATAAAATGGAAGAACCCATTTTCTCCCCAAAGATATGGTTGCTATGGGTAAATAATGCAAAAATGTCCACTACCAACAAGGGGGAAAAAGTACAAACAAGATTTACAATCAGACATGTACAGCTACACAACGCTATTTAGTCATTGTGCTTTTACTTGTATTGTTTTTTTTTAAAAAAAAGAAAAAAATACTCTTACCGATATAAAGCCATAACCTTTTGATCTGCCTGTCTCACTGTCCATGATCAGCTGAATGCTTTCAATCTAGGTAAGAAGGACGAGGCTGTGAACTTCAAAGTTCATGTGATGTCTCCTACATCTGCATAAATGTAAGCACCAGAATAAAGCAGGCTTACCCTCCCAAAGGGCTCAAATATGCCTCTGAGCATTTCCTCTGTGATGTTGAAGTGTAGGGAGCCCACATAGAGCCTCATTGGCCCTGCGCTGCCTTTCTGCAGGTTGAGGGCTGCTGCCGCCGCCGCTGCTCTGTTTTTCTCAGCCTAGGTAAGCAAGTGATACAGACTTGGTCATCACACATGAGAAAGCAAAACAGGAGAACTGTTAATATGTTTGTATTTTTGTTATTACCTGCGAGGCTTGGACGATGAGTGGCACTCCCAGTAGCCTCTGCCCTGTTAGTCCAATAGCAAGGGGCACGGAGGTGGAATCCACAAACTCAATATACGCAATACCCTTAGACCTGCGAGAGTTTCTGTCTGAAATCATCCTCACATCACGCACCTTTATGTGGAACGGAAGAAATAATGTCAAAAACCACAGTAGCAGCAATAATAATAATAATAATAATAATAATAGAAAGCAACAGTACTAACTTTGCCCACGGCAGAGAAGAACTCCTCAAGGTCCCTGGGTCTGACCCTGGCAGCCAGCTGCATGCAGAATACTGTGCGGGCATCTCTTTCCTCTGCACTCAGATTATCGATAGGTTTTCTGTGGGTGAAAACAGCTAACACGTTTCTTCACTGAGGCTCAACACTGAGATTTAGCGATTACTATAAAACATTTCTATAATAAATTTACAGGAATATAAATAGCCATAAATATAACTCCTATTACCATCAACAATCAAAAAGAAAAACAGCAGTTATGTTACCTGATTGGACTTTTCTCTTTCTTAAATGGGCTCTTGCTTCGAGAGCGTCTGCGGCTGTAAAACAAAAACAGTTTTATGCATAGTTATGACAAGTGTGCATGTGTATTCAAATACCTGGTTATGCATTTGTGGGGCAAGTTTACCTATAGTGAAATCATTATTTGGACATTTCTCTGCCTCACATAAATTGAAATAAAATGGCAAAAAAAAGTTGCATCTACCAACAATTGGTGCAAATAGCAGCACAGTTGTGGTGGCAATTTAGAGGTAATGTCTTGGGACTGAAAAATGTCTCGGGCAGTTTATATGGTTTTAAACTTCAGATCCATATCTAGTATTACAACACACAATACTCACTGAGGACTTTTATGACCTCGATAACGTCCATGTCTTTCATGACTTCGAGAACGCCGCTCTTTGCTACGAGATCGCTTCTTCTCTCTGCTGCGGCTCCTGCGCTTGTCTTTGCCCTTCTTGCGCTCTTTGCTCCTACTCCTGCGGCGGTCTGCACTTGGGCTGCGACTCCGGCTGTGCCTTTTCCTATGTAGAGGTTGTTGTGGGGGAGATAAGTTTAAAGCATGTGGGCTGTGTGCAAAATGATCATTTAAACCAAGAGGACAAATACTCACTTCCTGCTGTGTTCTTCATAGCCGTTTGCACTATAGGACTTGCTGTCACCCTAAGCAGGGTTGATAGAAGAACATCGTGAGGATGGACAGGATACATAGCAAGTCGTCAAAGGAATGGGGGAGGGGACAAGAGAAAATACAGAATATACTGATTTAGAAAAACTGTTAAAAATCTTCTTGTCTGCTCTGCCCTTTGTGCTGTGCCACATAAAATCATATCATTGCCCTCGCCAAAAAGGAGCAACAGTTTGCATGCTAGCAGAAGGACCATGATGCTTAATGGAGACACAGCTCTAGAATCTGAAAGTACCCTGCTATTTTAAATCTAAAGCTTGCTGCTAAGGACAAGGTGTCTAAACCGGTTTCCACAGTGGAGGTGGTCATTTGGTGAGATCTTCGCCCATTTGTGCGGTTGGACTGTGTGAGCACGATGCCATCTCTTTCTTACATCTCGTCCTGAAGCACACAGGGATTTACACGGCTTAGTCAGAACGGTTCCCATGTGACATGGCATCAAATTAATATAAAGCAAAAAAAAAAAAAAAAACAAAAAAAAAAAAAAAAAAAAAAAAAAAACACCCCCTTTTTAATATCAGTCTCCTTTTAAATACCTACAACAAAGCCAACGTGAGGGGTTTACTGGATATGTGTTAAGGACAAATAAATGTAGAGTTCTTGATTATGTTGGTGATGTACCACAAAAGATTCCTAAAAGCAAATAGCAAAATAAAATGGATTAAGAAGAAGCTTAAAAATGAGGGGCATGCAAAAAAATCAAGATGTTGACTTATCTGAGACCTTCTCTAGAGAATGGCTTGGGAGACAGTATTCATATTCTGGAACAATCCATTAAATATTGTAACAACAAGCCAAAAGTATAGAACAATACTTTTCTTCATAAAAACTATACATTCACGACTCTATGAACAATTGCGTGTTCTGTGTAACTTAGATGATCTGCCAGGTAGCATAATCTTACTAAAAGCTACTGCTTATGATGCCGGCTTTCGCAGTACAAAGATCAACCATGTGTGTAGTAAAAATGTGAATACTGTCTCTAATTCATGTGAGGTTCTATCCCTGTTTCACCCACTTTCATTCATCTTGTTGACACCAGACAGGTGACAGGATGTGAGCCTTTTAGTATTTGACCTGAGGGAACACAGTACATCAATATATGCCGCAATGACGACCTTACTTTTTTCACACTTCACACTGGAATCAAAGGTGTATTCAGGGAAGTAGAGATGAGATATCATTAGGCAAGTCTATAAAGAGAGATAGACGGGCATTTATTTGTAATTCAAGTCATTTGCTGAAGTATCACACAATATATCATTCTCTCTACCAGTGAGACAGACTTGTGAGACATTTTTAAGCAAATACTCGTCTTCTGAGATGCTTTATCGCAACAGCTACTCAGGCAAGTGCAAAAGAGTCAATTCATGTTAAGTGAAACAGCCTCCTTCGGTCACCCACCTTTCTGTAAGGAGCTTCAAGCATCGCCTCGATATCAAAGTCGTCTGCCATTGGAGACCTGCACAGAAATAAGGATCATTAAAATAAAAAATGAAGACGAAGGACAATCCTCACTTAACACACTTATTCTTAACTGGCCGCTCACATGAACCGATACCATTGTGATGATGCAACATACATGATAGTTGACAGAAATACTAAAATACTTTTCTTTAAATAAATTTCTTAAAAATGTAAACAGTTTTTTTTAAAGCAAAACCATGTGTGAAAATGTCTGCCAAAAGCTTAAATACAACTAACCTTACTCCAATTCAGACTCGCCGATTACGAACAACTAGTGTGAACAATTTGAGTATGAAAAAGTTGCAAGTTGACCCGCAATCAACCACCTCTAGAAAAAGCCCTCAAAAAGCTTGAGCCTTACATGCATGGAGTGGTTTACCTTACCACTCCATGCATGCGGGCTGACCGTAAATGACAATTCAGCACGACTGCACACATTCTGGATGATGACAGGGATAAAAATGCTTCCCCCCTGCTGCTTACTAATGGCTGGTTCACCAGATACAAAGTGACCGACGCTTGCGCAGAGTTTTGATTTGTTATTAATTGACGCAGGTGTGTTACATGTGCTGTAGTTTTAATGAGGGAGTATAGCAAGGGAGTCTCATTTTAGATAAGCATTCTGTCATGTCAGAGAAGCTTGATGCTAGTTAAGGAATGGTAATCTTCTGCGCTATAGTCCAGCATAGGCTATTCTAATGGTTTCAGTTTTTTGTATGTATGAAATAACACGAAAATAGAATATGTTGCCTTAAAATAAAAGTTTTAAATGTATGACACGTTCTAAGATCTTAATACTATACATGCACTTCTCTACAGAATATATACACACTTTTTTCTACTGCTAATCTGCCGATTATGATTTCATTGATCAGACCCAAAAACCCTGATCAGAACACCCCTCACACTTACAATGCAAGATCTACGATCATGCAAAATTAAACAGAGTCAACCTTTTAAGCTTTAAACTACTTTGGATGACACTGTATACTCATCTGTAGCTAAATTAAGCAATGCAGCAGCTTTATACCGTCTCGTCGTCTCACCGCATTTGTTTATTAAATATCAGAAAAAATATGCCCCCATTTTAAGGGTTAACCATAATTGTGTCGTGTTTTCTTTTCTTACTGCACCAGTAGAAGTGGTGCATTAAAAGCGTGTCCAGAAAAGAACAAGGGCTTAATAAAGGTTTAAGGTAATGAACTACGCATGTCTCTGTCGACTCGCGCCGGTTATATAAGACTAATAATAAATAAACAAATAAGTAAATAAAAAAAGAAATAATTCACAAGTATGAGGACAAAACTCAACAATATAAACACGGAAAATGTGTTTACACGGTAAATAATTTAACTCACGATGTGGTTTGGATTAGAACGCATTAGCAACACAGGCCTTCGACAGGAAACCCTGTATATAGCTAGCAACCCAGACGTTACCTTATCTTGTAACGTTACACTATGGTAAATATTTCACTGCGCTAAACGGCTACTAAACTCATAACACATATTACTATACAAAACAGACAATTAAATTACCTGCACGCTTGCTGTTGGATCTGTGGAAATCGTCGATACGGTATCGATGCCAGCTAGCTCGCTAGTTACATACAAGACAAATAATGCTAGTTATCCAACTAGCTATGGTTTCGCTTCAGCTATGATCTTTAAATTCCGGCAACGTGGTCTTAAACTGTAGTTATTAAGCACCGTATACACAAATAATAAACAAAAATACTATTGTTATCCTTCACAATTTACAACCAAAATTACGCTAGCTATCCGAGGTGGTTAGCTAGCTAGACTTGTTTATAAGTTCGCCTTCTGTATACCACTTCCGGGATGTCTTACAAAATGGCGGTCAAACGGGGTTTCCCAGTCAGAATTTGCACGGACCTCCTTCACACATCAATGGCCATTGAGTTTAATTTGTACTGTTAGCAAAGGCTATTATTTACCAAACCACTGAGGTGACATTGTGGTTGTTATCTAATACAGTGACCACAGATTAATATACTAATTAAGTTTTTTTTTTGGTCAAACCTTGTGGAACTAACCAATCTTTGGGAAGTTTACTGTATATTTGTTAAAACAGCCCAAACTTTGTGTCATATGGCAAGGTCATAAAATAATTTTATTTACATTTTGAGATGATTGAGTTTGGTAGCTTTTGACATGGGATTGGGTTTAGCAGATGTTCTGTCGATCAATTTTTAAATGAAAAAGAAAAACAAAGTCCATCAGTGAGTTGATCCTTTGGGAAAGATTGTGAAAGTGTCATGGGGAATTGTACATGAGTTTGGAAACCCCACAGGTTTCAACTTTAAACATGGTTGTATATAATTCTAACAGGTGTGTAACATATCATGCAGGAATCCTGAAAACATTCCTTCAGAAGCCCTGCAAAATTGGCAATATTTACAGAATATTTGTAATACCAAATAAACATCACCAGAACCAGTTTTTATAATTTCTGATATGCCTTCATATATTTCACAATTTCTACAGTACAGTAAACCCTAAACATTATATTTCAGGAGGCTGTGTGGGTTTTGGTGGCGCAGTGGCCTAGTGGTTAGCACTGTCACCTTACACCTCCAGAAACCCAGTTCGATTCCCACCTCGGGGTCTGCGTGCATATAGTTTGCATGTGCTTGGTGGGCTTCCTCTGGGTATTTAGCTTTCTTTCCAAAGAATGTAGATTTGGCTAATTGATGTTCCCAAATTTGCCCATAGTGTGTGAATGTTGACTGGAGGTCCTACCATGGTTGTAAAATGGGAATAAATAGATGTACAATTGTAATCACCCATCCACAGTCCCTAGTTGGACTACAGAGGTTCCTGGATGGATGGATGGAGTGGGTTTTAGAGCTTAAACCCTAGCCCAACTACTGTGGATGAAATGACCATTAAGTGAATTCATGCAGAATACAAGGGATTTGAAGACTTTCTTGATTGAATGTCCACCAAATGTTCCTTTTTGTAGTGGCACTTAACATTCCTGATACTTTGCATTTTTCCCCCATTCATTGAATTATTTGTTCATTCATTCTTAAAAAAAAGTTTAGTAACCACTTTATCTTGATTAGGCTCACTGCCAAGCAGGAATACACCCTTTACAGAATTCTAGTTCTTGGCAGGGAACCTTGAACAAGCATTTACAGTATGGTCACTTATAGGGGCATTTATTTACACTCATTAGGAGCATTTTCATGGTCCCCAATATTCCAACAATAATGGGAATAATATCCCAAACGGAATATGTCATGTAAACACCTGAGTTGAAATAGTCTGATGTGATCAGAATTATTTTCAATCAGGATTAGAGGTGTAAATGCATGAAGCAAAGAAAATAACTAATTAGATTGCTAGGAATTGTGCTAGGAACACAATATATATAATATTAAGGCATTATTTAAACCCTGTAAGGATACTGCTGAACCCTCACCAAAAGAAATGTCAAGATTCGTTGGGCTCAAATTGAGAAAGAGTGGTTTGGACAGCTTGAAGGATTAATTTTCACACATGACTTGGCCACCACAATGTTCTCCTAACCTTAATAAGAATCTTTTGGGATGTGCTGGAGAAAACTTTCATTAGTGATTTGACTTTCTCATGATCAATACAAGATCTCAGCCAAAAATTAATGCAATGGTGGCTGGAAATAAATGTCAATAAATTATGAAATGATTGTGCAAGGATTGTTGAAACAATGCCATGGCAAATATGCTCTTTCCAACAATAGGCAGTCCAACAAACTGGTAATAGGTATATATTTTTTTGTTACTTCACACTTGTTGGGGAAAGAGAGGTCAGTTATAGTTCACTCCATCAATAATACTCTAGGTATTGTTATTATTATCTGAATGGTATCATAAATAACACAAATCTGTACTGTATATGATAACATCCCACTAATAGAAGTCTTTCACTAAAGGAAGACCCAACCTTTTCTATGTATATGTTTTGTGCACAGCTTTGGACAGTAAAAGAGACAAGACATAGAGCCTGTATATATATAGATTATACATAGAGATATAGAGCCTGTTACTTGTAATATAGCAGTCAATTATTAAATATTATTCTGTTTATCTTACTCAGTATCTATATCAGATATTGTATCATGTTTTTTATGGCTGTAGTTAAACTATAAAGCTCCATACTGTCAGGAATTGTAGAGGAGTGTAAATTATTTATTGTGTGAAGTATAAACCAACAACCAAAAACCTGAAAACAAGAACCAAAATCTTAAACTGTGGCAATATATATCAGCAAGTAATTAATTTAGTGTTAGCAATCAAAATTACATCTAACTTAAAGTTAACTTAATTTTTTTTAATTAGTGCTTTATAGGGAAAGGAAAGATGTGCTAGAGTCAAAATTAAAATTTAGATATCATTGAGACATCACAATATATTTGCTAATTTGCAAGCTCTAGTGATATATCTTTCTCAGTCTCAGTTATATATGCCTGATCTGGTGGAATATTAAAGAAAGGCTCATCATCAAAGCAGAACACATCAGTCGGGGAGGCTAGATACGGTAGCTTGAGCACGAGTCCTGTAAGCACACCACCTACTATGGCTATCACAATAGTGCTCGCCAGTGCAGCAACTTGGTACAAGGCTTGTTCTTGTGCAGTGCGTCCCAGACCTCCCTGTAATCCTGGAATCAGTTTTTGCAGTTCCTGTAACTGAGGGTCTCCATCCTTGGGTGCACGATATGAAAAGGTCTGGTAGAGGCTGGGGCCATATGTTTCCTCACTTGCCAAGAGAATGGCACAAATAGCAGCTAGGGTTGAGATAAGCCCCGTTAGACCATGGAGATTGTGAATGCCACACTGGTCCTGAACATGCAGTCTTCGTGCCAGGAAAGGGCTAAGGTACTTATAACCAAGCATGCAAGCCATGCCACCCAGCATCCCTAGCACATAAGCGGCAACAGGTGAGACCATCATGTCAACAGAAGCACCAACAGTGACTCCACCAGCCAGGGTAACGTTCTGTATGTCAGCCATGCTGATTTTGCCATTTTTGTTGAGCAAGGGAGAGAGGGCAAAGGCAGTTAGTGTGGAGGCACTCAACCCTATGAATGTATGAAGAATGGCACGATGCTGGTCATCCCCCCTCAGGGTCGCTGCACAATTAAAGGAAGGCCAGAATACCCAAAGGAACAGGGTACCTAGCACTGAAAGCAGGTCAGAATGATAGCTGGTAACCTCGTTGGGATGCCCATCATTTAGATCTGGTCTATACAGGATGTAGGTGACACCCAGCCCAAAGTAGCAGGCAAACAGATGGACCAGAATGGAACCCCCGGCATCATTAATCTTCAGGTATGTAATAACTACCCATTCTGTAATACCAAAGATGGGAACCTCCAGCATGGCCATGATCTACAAATGACACATAGCTGTTAGTAATGACTCCAAAATGAAAACTTATGTAATTACAAACATAGGTTATAAGAAAGAAATCAAACTTACTAATAGCTGGACAGGACTGGTCTTCCCCAGCACTGCTCCGTATGAGATCAGTACAACAGCACAAGCAAACTCCGCATTGATCAGATTTATCACTCCAAGATGAATCTTTCCATCATGATAGTAATGGAAAAAACCCTGTACCAAAATAGCCCACTGAATAGAAAATGTAGCAGTCAGGAAATTAAAAGCCATTCCACCAAATCCATAGTGCCTAAAGAAGGCTAGAAGGCAGCCGAATCCGATGAAGATCATCACTTGAATATCAGCAAAAAAGGTATAGTCTTTGTATACAGCATTCTCACTATGAATTGTCATATTGTTCTGCAGTAGTGCATTAGTGTCATCATCATAAGTCACAAAGACAGCATATAAGATCACAATCAACACCTCTAGGGCAAATATGAGGGCAGGAAGCCGTATTTTCAAATTGTTGGAATCTCTCTTCATTTTGTTAGTTTCTGAGATAACTCCCTTTACTTGCTGTCCTCGAACCTTAATGAGTTACTGTCTATCCTAGTGTGCATGCTTCTCTTTTTTATATCCTTTAGACTGATAAGAAATGCAGAGGCTATTGGCTGAGAACAGAGCGTATTCCTGCTGTCTCTATGGTCCAGCAATGGGCACCTGAACTTTGGCTCCTGTAACAAAGGTTATAACCACTCAGCAGCATTTAAGCACCAGAATAGGCAGTAACAGATACTGTACTTACATGTGCAATATTGATTTTACTACATGGT
Source organism: Heterobranchus longifilis (assembly GCA_028570985.1). Lineage (NCBI taxonomy): Eukaryota > Metazoa > Chordata > Actinopteri > Siluriformes > Clariidae > Heterobranchus > Heterobranchus longifilis. The sequence continues at coordinate 5,588,464 of JAOVVB010000036.1, forward strand.
AAGATATGGAGATGGAGACTAGGGGTAAAAGTAGCTATTCTTTGACATTAAATGCATAATATCAACCATCAACTAACCCTAACCTGACATAAAACCTGTAAGTCATCATAATATGATTAATTCCCCAAGCCACATATTTGCTTTTTAGCCTGACCAGGGTATACTTACTACAGGTTTTTCTTTAACTTTGCGAAGAATATATGAGACTGATGAACTTGTGTCTACATCTGATAAAAACTGAATAACAACAAGACATTTTCTGTTAATTGGTTCCATCTTAGGTTAGTGCCTTCTGGTTGTTGAAAATAGAATCATAGTGCTATGTATCTGGTCTGGTGTTTAAAACTCCACATTAAGATATAACAACATACATTCATCATTTGAGTATAATTTAAATTCATGTGTTTAGATTTCCTAATTTATGCAATGTGTGCATGAATTTAAATAATAATATTGATAACACATTCTCATGAGCATGATTTATAAATGGTTTTTGAAAGACTGCATCTTTCAAATACATGAATGCACTATGATTGACTGGGGAAAGCCAATTTTGTACCACAATGCTGAAAAAAATAAAGAAGCTAAAGCTGGGTCACTAAAGAAGAACGATCAAATGAATGAACCTTGATCATCAAAGGTATCCATGCTTTTCTTTCCATAAACAAACTACAAATGTAATTTTAGTCTCCCTTAATGTCAGACATGATTGACTATATTTAATAGAAGCAGATTCATTTTGTGCATGTTTTTGTAAATACGAACCGTTTGACAGGGTTTCCTCTGGGTACTCGGGTTTTACTTACAGTACAAGGGACATATATTTGTAATTTATTACTGCTGGAGTGCTTGCAAAGGTTGTAGCAGTGTTTAAACATCTTATTCTTGGCTTCCACATTCTCTAAAAAACATTTGAACACATTCATACCACTCACAACAGTCGCTTTGTTGCACAGGATGTAGAAAATCTCTTTGAGGTATTTTTTTTTACTTTAAAAAGAGTACATTATTAATTAAAGTACTTTATTAATCATAAATAGAAATTGTATTTTTCACATATCTCAGTTAGGAAGCTGGGGTCAGACATGTTACAGCACCTTTGGAGGAGATATGGTTAAGGACCTTGCTCAAGGGCTCAACAGTAGCAACTTGGCAGTGCTGGGACTCAAACCCCCAACCTTCTGATCAGAAACCCAGTAGCCTTAACCGTTTGAGCCACCACTGCTTATATAAGGAGTGATGTTACTGGCTCCCCATGATGCATCAGCTCGTGCTCAAAAAGCTGCTGGCTTTGTGTCACGCTTTGCTCAAAACAATTTTTTATAGATTACCTTGTGTGTCAGAATAATAATTTGCTAAAATCTGTAAATGGTGTTTATTGTGTTTTGCTGTCAAATTGTTTCTATGTTTAAAATACTGAAATGTTGTCATTTTAAACAGTAATTCCACTTTATCTTTAATCAGTTACAGCAGGGAACCCCAAACTTCCCTTTCCCCAGCCACCTCAGCTAACTCTGATTGGGGGATCTTGAAGCGTTCCCAAGCCAGTTTGGAGATATAATCTCTCCTTGGTTTGCCGCGTGTCCTCCTCTCAGGTCGTTCCAAGAACACCTCCCTAGGGAGGCGTCCTAGTGACATCCTTACTAGATGCCCGCCGCACCTTAACTCACTCCTTTCCATGCAAAGGAGCAGCGGTTCTACTCTGAGTATCTCATGGATGATGGAGCTTCTCACCCTGTCACTTCTCACTCTAAGCGAAAAGCCAGCTACCCTCCTGAGAAAACCCATTTCGGCTGCTTGTATTCGCGATCTTGTCCTTCCGGTCATGACCCGACGCTCATGACCATAGGTGAGGATAGGAATGATGATCGAGAGCTCTCTTTTCATCACAACGTTGCGGAAAGCAACTGCAATACTGCGCCCACTGCTCCGATTCTCCGGCCAACCTCACAGGTTGGTATGGTATGGTATTGTTTCATATTTCTCATTTCCTGCAACATTGTAAAAAAGCAAATGAGATTCTTTTCAACAAAAGGCAGCCACAAGAATATGTGTAATAAAACGACAATTTATTGCATTTGTGCAGACATAAAATGGTCCGGAGAAACCATTAGCCACGTAATAGAGAAGCATTTGACAAGATAAAACAATAATCTCAAATATTTATTTTAAAACATGTTATTATGTTATCATCAAACACAATAGAGAATACACAGTTTTATATTTTCTTTAAACTATTAGACTTGCATGGACATGGAAATAAAACAGCCACAATATGATATAACTCTTTAATATTTGTATTTACAAAAGAAATTAAACACCAACTTTCCTTAGTTCTTATATAAGTACAACTCAAACACACACGCACACACACGCACTTCTTCATGCCCTTTCTTTCTCTATCCATTTTTCTCACATACACACTCACGCACAATAAGTGAGTCCTCGCTTAAAGGATAGAGAATTTTATCAGAGAACATAAAACACCTAGAACATCGAACCTAATTCATGTCTGCGATAGAATACTATACAAAACATATCACTATTCTTCTAAGAATAGAATACAAATTCCAGTTGTGAATGAAACATTTCTGACTGTTTTTTTGGGGGGGGTGAGGACATTATTTTTTATTACATTGTGTGTGTGTTTATGAAACTAAAAGCTAATCACACTGAGTAAGCTCCAGATGACCAGGTCCTGCTAGAAGCCTGCTGTAAACACCAACCCAAGGCTCAAACGGAGATTGAAATATTTAAATTGTTTAAATAACTACTTAATTATTAGTCGATAATTTTATCATTGTGGTTCATGGCCACATAAAAAAACCTTAGTACTATTTATCCTAATTAGAACAAGAGATAATAAAAAATGTTTTAGTTTTAGGGTCACTGGACCATTTTGAACTGATGTAGAGAACTGCAGTTAATGTCGAGGTTCTAACCCGAGTAAATAAAGTTACAGTGACTTCAAATTGATGGTCCAAATCAGATCTTGCTGAAAAATCTATCCTCTAAGAGGAAGCCATGGGTCTTTATTATACTCGTTATTGCATTTGTAAGTATTTGTGACTCCTGAGCCACACACCATACATTTGTTAGGCTACATCTTCCTTTACCAATAAATATCTCTAACCTAATCCCTATAATTTTGCTGTTTTAATTAATAGTCTCACAATTTTCACAACACATCATGCATAAGTTGTTAGCACCTTCAGAAGAAAAAAAAAACCTGCAGTTTAATTAACCAATTAACCGGATTTTTTTTTGACCTTGCTGGACTACCTGTAGAAAACTTCACGTTCTTGTCGCAAGAAGGCTACAAGTCAACATTGCATAATTAACATGAGCTGAGATTCGAGCTGTAAGTTTCTGTATATATTTAGAACGTTTTGTTCCCTAAAGGCAACTTCACAGCACAAGATGAGCATAAGAGGAAAAGAATTGGGGGTAAATATCCACCTCTAAAATGCACCAAAATAAAGAACTTATAATAAATAATATTTGACTGTTATCTCACAATGCTAACATTACAGAATGAAGGATTTCATTAAAGGGGAAAAAAATATTAATGATAGGCTTAATATTAACCATTTTGTCTTTTAGTCCAAAACTAATCTTGACTTCTGTCTAGCCCTGTATAAATCCTAGCAAATAACAGATTAGCATGAAATGATATCAGAGAGCCCTTAACATCACTGTGAATTGAAATGATTTCCAAATATTCCATACCTAACTTTGGTAAGACATTCCAAATTACATTATAAAAGTACGGTTAATAGTGTCTTACAACTTAACTACACTTGGTTATTGAAAAGTTTCTAACTTTATAAAATAAATAAGTGTTTATAAATGTTGTAGTTGTTTTATAATTATTCATATTATTATTAAAGAGAGCGCATGGCATTAAAACCAATAGTGACACTGGCATTACAATATGATCATTAAGGAATTCTTTATCAAACATTATTAGGGCTTTATGAAGCATTATTAAAGAATTAGGAGGATCATTGTCAACATATAAAGAAACTTTTGTAATCATTTATGTTTATGAGCATCATAGAAAGTGTTACCAAAATATTTTTATTTTCGAAGTGGTGATTCGGCTTTAGACCTGAAGTAACAGGTATTTTGTTGCTATGTAAAAAATTATTAAAAAATACAGAATAAGCAAATAAAGTGAATGAATTTGTTTAAATTTTACATAAGAAACGGTGGTACAACGGTGTTTAACTTAAACATAAAAAGAAAGAAAATCTTGAGGGAGATTGATCTGAAATTGTGTCCAAGTGTTTCCTATTACAACTGTACATGATAGGTAGTCTGCTAGTAACATGTACTTTTAGTGTTGTTTCATGAAGAAATCACCTGTAAGTGTAATATGACCAAAGTGCCAGAAACCCTGTTTATCCACACCGAGAGATTTCCCACCCTTACAGAAAAGTCACATGAATTTCACTATGCACATTTGTGTTTTTAAACACTTTGCACCTTCATCACACTAATTACACAATTGTTTTTATTTTCACATGCATTTTTTCCATTTTTTCCAAAGTATTAATTTGATTTCATATTTTTTATGTAGCAAGTCTATTTTACATGTACGTTTTTCATGATTCATTTTTCACACAATAAAATTTTTTATGTGATTTTTTTTTCTACTCACAAGAATTCAATAACTTTGGTGTGAAATTTTTTTGGATATGTGATTTTCATGGTTAAACTATTTTTAACAATTAGTTTTTCACTTGATTTCTTTCATATAGTGCGTTTTTATACATGTCAGTTTTTCATGATGTTTTAAGATTGATTTTTTACATTTTTATTTCTCACATTATTTTATTTACAACGTTGATTTTTTTTTCAAGATATTCCTAATTTTCCAGGATTTTCCACCAACAATATATTTTCACATGTGATTATTTCCCGTTTAAGTAATTTTCATATAAATTTTTAGGATGAAACTTTTTTGAGTAAATGATTTTCACATGTGATTTTTCACGATTAATTTGTTTTTTATTGACTTTTTACTTTGTGTCTCTTATATGTTTACATTTTTCATGATACATTGATACAAACTTTTTCCTTAATACCTTTTCTTCATAATTTTTTCACATGGGCAATCTATGAATTATTTATTTTCACGTTGAATTTTCTTACATGGTTGGTCTATGTTAATTATTATTATTTTATTTTTTTTTACAATTAAACTCATTTTACATTCCCCAGACACACAATTATTTTTTTCATGTGTGATTATTTCCCAGCACAAGAATTTTATTATTTGCAACTGATTTTTTACAATTAAGTAATTTCACATATTTGTTTCAAAATTCATTTATTTTTAAACTTTATTTTTTTATGAGTTAATCATTTGCACATGATATTATTTACCGGTAATTTATTTTTCCACATGATATGTTCTGTATGTGTTTTTGTCTAGATTTCACAAAACATTTATATTGAAATGTGCTTTGCCTTTAAAGATTTCCTAAAAATGTTTGCTTATTTTCACAGCTGTTTTTTTCCTCAAATGTATTTACAGTAGTTTCATTCAGGTTTTTCCCCCCAAAGATCACTTATTTTAATGAGCTTTTCCCACAATTCATAAAATTTTTAATATAAATTTATCATCAGATGATTTTCTCTCTTCAATTTTAATATTTCTAGCATGTGAAGTAAAATCATATTATTATTTACGTCATACGTCACATTGATTTACCTGAGTAAATTTCTGAGTAAAATAAACATGATCACATATTACTCACTTAATTGTACGTGGAGAAAAAATTTGATCATCTGTGAAAAGTGTGTGATTTTTCAGTAAGGGCTAATAAGTGAGAGCTACTCACACTATTAATAAATTTCCTTAATGAGTACACTAGACAAAATGAGCTTACATGAAAAAGCACAATCAGGACAGCGCACTTAATGTTAACCAGCTTCCTGGTTCATTTATGTAGCCTGCAGTTTGTGTGATTGAGAAAAGCAGAATCTTCAGTGCAATCTGGTTCTAGTTTGTCCTTCACCTCCACAATTATACAAGACAGTAGAATCTTGATGATAATTATTATTTTTAACTAGTCTACTAGGTAAACATTTTCTCTTTTGTAAATTTACAAAAACAAACAAAACAAAAAAACAGGATATATGGATATATATATATATATATATATTATATAATCTACTTCTACTCTAAGCAAACATAGAACAATGCTTTAGAATATCTGTCGGTCTTACATATAGGATATTTGTCTGATGTAACGTAACGCTTTTAAAAATAGAGAGTGTCACTGTACAGTGTGATTAAGTTTTCATGAGCATATGTTTGGTGCATTATTTAAACATTACAAAATGAATGAAGGCCAAGGAAAGAGCCTTGTTAGCTTATTATAGGAATATAATCAGTGTTGTTTCTCACATTTAAAGAGAAAAGTATTTTACTATTTAAATTAAACTATTTAAATGTATTTATTTAGTTTTTTTTTTAAATGATTTTATTTATATCTCATATTTAAATATTTATATATTTATTTTTGTCCATATGGCACACATTGCACATTTCAGTGTTTGGCAGAAGCTGGTGATCATCATGGTAAGTCATTCAAAATTGCTGATGATGTCATATTTTTTTGTGTAGATAAATATTCACAATATACATATAGTCGAACATTTTGTATTCCTTTAGAATATTTTCTATTTTTTTAAATACTGTATGCTATATATAATTTTCATCGATAAAGCTTTCACATAGTACTTTCTTTTTTAGCAGTAATATGTATAATTTATCTATACTACAATATGTACACATCTCTGTGTTATGCTGATGCGTATCAGTATCGTTCACATATCATCTCAAACTCTCATAAATACTAAACTAAAAACTGACAATTTTTGAGATTTGTTTGTTAAAAATATAAAACTGCCTTCATGGTCTTATTTACTGTATCAAGTTTCCAAGAAGCTAACAGCCCTGTTTTTTTTTTTTTAGCTCCAATAAATAAAAAGCGAATATTCGTTATACGCACATACACACATATGCATCTCAACACCATCATGTTTTTATATTCAGACACGTCCATGGCATGAGAACATGGACAGCTACAAGATTCGGCTTTCCATGCGGTCAAGCCGAGCGAAAACTCGCATACGCGCACACACGCATTCTGTAGTTTTGATTCAAAGTGCTTCTCAGGCCATAAGACGATACACTGGAAGACATTTTCATAAACTGATAATTAAACCTGCTTTTCCTCAACTTTACAGTGTCAGTATCAGGATGTTTGGCTGAGTATAACTTTGGGATATCAGTCTTCGGAGAGTCAACTACCTATCTGTGCAATGTATGCACTTTCGAAAAAAAAAAAAAAAAAAAACGAGTAAAAACCGGCTGAGAGTTTGCAGTTTGTTAAGTTAAGATGAGAGAAAAAGTAACGAAAAGAGAGAATAACGCTGAGCTAGAGTGGTGGTTAAGCTGGTGTACTAAGGAGGTCTCTGATTATGTAGTGCAAAGTAGTCTGATATGTGCTGGGGCTCTATTGCTCATGGCACAGTCTGGGAACGCTAGAATGTTCAGTCTATGAACGAGTAACATGGCATGAGAAAGACTTCAGAGAGAGGATGTGTTTGTCCATTAAGAGTAGATGGTGATGACCTCACGTCCACCTCCACGCACCAGGAGAACTCGATTGAGACCCTCAGTCAGGACCTCAAGGAATTCCATGTCTGTTGAAGGATTATGTCAAAGAGTATAACTTTCAGGATAAGTCAAAATATTCTAACCATGTCTTTCCATTGAGTCAAAGTGCTTTAACTGTGTAACTTGTGTAACTGGTAACTGTTTAAGTTGCTTTTAATAGAAAGATACGTAGACAGACCGGACTGATAATATGTCTATTATATAATGTCACCAGAGGACATCTGTAATCCGCTCAGGAAAAGTGATCTCTCCGTAAATCACATTAGTAGTGTCCTCAGTGCATTGGGATTATACCGTAACTGGATTTAAAAACTCATGTTATACCCTGATGCTAAAGTTAGAAAAAGGAACCTCGATATAAAAAAAACAAAACAAATATTTTCTTCTTTCTTTCACAGCACTGTCCTAATGTTGCTGCACTGCGCACCCACTTGTGTAGTTGCACTTCATGCAGATTTGTGTACAGGTTGCAACACGGTCCTGTAGAAAGGACCGCACTTGACTTTCAACAAAGTTTTCGTAATAATCATAAAAGAAGGAAACATAAGAGGAAGGATACAGTTCTCTTCTCCTTTGCGGTTTTTGGGAGGCCCAGGCATGTTTAGCAGGACTAGCTTTGCGTCTTGCGATTTTCTCACAATAACTTCATTGAGCTTTTGCGCATGGTGCATACGCCTCACGTTGAACTGGTTCCTGCAACAACAAAAAACATTACATGATGAGGAGATAGATAGATAATTAGATAGATAGATAGATAGATAGATAAATAGATATATAGATAGATAAATAATTAGATAGATAGATAGATAGATAGATAGATAGATAGATAGATAGATAGATAATTTATTGATACCAAAAAAATTTTGAAACATCCAGTAGCAAGTAACACAAAAGACATGTAGTCTTAATTGCAAATCGTCAATTGTGTAGAACATACAGTCTACACATATATAAAAAAGTACATGTGGGAGATGAGCCATGCTTCAACAGAAATGACTAAGAGAAAACCAGAATATCTTTTACAAAATATGAGAGAATATGTGCAAATATAGGATGAATATTCAGCGAACAGAATAGTGAAAATTGAGATGTAGGTTCCAGCATAAAGAATGCTGACATGAAATTGTGGGGTGATCTAAAAAGGGGACATATCACATAATCTACTTTAAGTCACTTTTAGATATGCAAATTAGTCAGTGTGCATGTACAAACAAACAAATAAAAACAAACAAAAATTTGTAAGGAGAAAAAAACATTTTGTTTTATTTAAATTTTGTTTTTCATGTATTAGCCGAGGTTGAAACAAGCAAGTTAGATTTTGTCCCCCATTGTGACCTCATATAAGAAGAGACCCTCCCCCAGCTTGTTGCTCAGCTCTCTGATTACACAGAAACTAAAACATTACTGGAACAGGTGAAAAAAAATAGATGAGCTATATTTCAGCTGGATCATTAACAAAAACACTTCAAGGGACCCTAAGATCTGTGTTTACTTGTTAAAGAAATAATAATGTATGGGACCTTTAAAGGTCTAAATAGACACAGAAGAAAAATAAAACTGAACATCCAAAAAGATAACCAAAGCATACTTTATTTTTACTAAGAATCATGCCAGATTGCTTGAAAGGAATTATGTCTGATTGTACAGTACTATGCAAATGTTCGAGTCTTCAAATTAATTTACATTAATTAATTAAATAATTGGAACAAATGTTTTACTACAACAGGATGCAAAGTGCCCAAATATCTCATTTAAAAATATTAGTTGTTTTTGTATTGGTTGTTCGGTAAAAAAAAAAAAAAATTATCCTTTCACTTTTATGAGTTGTTTAACAACATCAGCAGCAACCTCATTTCTTCTCTTGTCTGCTCCAATCATCACCAGTACACTAATCACCGGCCTGATCATCTGTCATCATCTGCATCTGTTTCTCACTGATTCATGCCTTAAGTTAGATGCTTTTTTAGGCTTGAATGATTCATAGGTCACTCTGAAATTGAGCAGGTACAGGGACTGGACTGAAAATGAGAGCCAAAAAAGTCCTTCAGGGAAGCCTGGAGAGCTATTTCTCAAGACCACATAATAAAAATACAAGAAAGTTTGGCTCTTTGCAAACGAAATATAAAGAAATGATCAGTGGCTCAAGACAGCACTTGCACAGTAATGTATGTTAACCATAGAAGTCTTCAGAAGTGCCATGAAAGCAGACAGCTCCTGTAATAAATGTTACTATTTATTACAGTTCTCATCCCTGTATAAGCTGAATCTCACATAGCATATAGAAAAAGGGGTGCGTAATGTTAAATTGAAAGGGTACTCACAGGTTTTCCCATTCTCTGAAGCATGACCAAAAGAGAACAACATTGTGTTTAGAGTTCATTACATAATTTATAATATACAATGCTAAAAAAACATACAAAAATTCACAAACACTTGTATGTTTTATAATATCTGATTTACATAAAACATTTCAGCCATCTTTCCCCTGATTTGTTTTTGACAGATTGTCAGGCTTTTTTCAGTTGTTCAAGGTGGCTGCCCAATACATAACAATAATTCATTCCCATCCTAAAGTGCATCAGCAAATCCCTGTGACATTTCATGCTTTAAGGCAGATATTTACCAAAACCTTTTTGGGGTGAGAGAGCAACTCACGGTTTAATGTTAAACATGTCTTTATTAGTCTCTGGATTAGCCACGGATGGATTCTTGGACTTGTCTAAGTCGTCGCTCCAGGTCATTTGCACCTCCTCACTGGGGCTCATGGCCCCTTTGTCCGTAGGGGTCAGGGAGACGGGGCTTGTTGGGATGGGAGTGGTATTCTTACCTTGGATGAGCTGTACCTGTCGGGAACAGGAGACACTGACAGACTGAGAAAGGGGAACAACAAGCGAGGAATGGTTCGGTGCAGGAAAATAAAATCCAGGTTAAAAAAAATAAAAATGAAGCATGGTCACAAAGGTGAAAATTCTACTACTTATTAGCTACTCCATATTATTGTTCTAGAAACATTATGGTTGATTATATTATCATGTATTTCATCATAGATATAAAACTAGTATGTATCACATAGATAAAAAACAAATAAAAAACAGATTTGGTTTCAAATCCATAATCATCTCAATGCTCAAGAATACAACCCACCTCCTTTATTTGCATTACACTACATGTGTCTTCTCAGGCATTTGTAACTGGATAGAGTCTATGGTCTGGGCTAGAAAGAAATCAGCTGCGTCTATTAATTCTAAGTTTGTAGATGTTCAATAGAAGGTCTGTTAAATTAAGAATTAGAACTAAAATTTTCTGTTTGTTATAACTGCAAGTAACATTTTTTCTCAGTTTGTATACCATGAATTTATCATTACAATGCCAATCATACTCATTTTATACCATATTCATGGTAGTTATTTGAAGAGTTATCATCAGCGCTTGCTTCCAGAGTTTAGATAGATGCACTTTCAGAACCAGTGCTATGAGCGAAAATCAGTTTAATAAACAGAGATACCTCCTCCTCTGGTTTCTCCTCAGTACTGCCCCCTGCAGGCTCCTCACTAATGGTCTTCGGGGGATGCAGGTTAGATGGGTTCTTCCGGCGGATGGAGCCGCGGGACACGTCTGTGATACTCTGAATCTGAAGTGGAAAAGGTTTTACACTTGAACTTAACGAATTGAAACATTTACTTTTTGTTTTACAAGAAGCAGAACTATACTGATACTTTTTGACCTATTCTTTGTTTTTCCCCTCATTGTTCTTATCTCATCTCTTCTATATTTTCGTTCTGTTATATTCCATTATATTTCATGCTCATGTCAAAGCTTCAAGTTTTACATTACATAAATCTCTATATTACAGAATGACAAGCGATTATCATACTTCCTCCCAGCTGTTTAGAAACTAACGAAGTACTTGATATTTGATCTGTTTGATATTTGAACAGTTAACACCGCACCTCTCTCTCCCACTCGTTCTTGGTAAGGTGCATTTCTTTGAGGATCTGAGACCTCTGTTCCATTACCAGTGTCTTCTCATAGGTGTACGCTGAGATGTCACTCTCATGCTTTGGGCACATAGGGAGAAGAGGTCAGTTTGTATCTCTATGTGGTTGAGTATATGTGTAGAGTTGTGAAGATGTGCAGAGATGGAGAACTCACCATCTCCACCACCTCCACCTCAGCATCGAGTCGCAGGTGATAGAGGAAAGTCATCAGGTCCTTCTTCATCTGAATGCTGTTATCATCTATTTGAGCCACGGTAAAGATGCGCATTTTGCACTTTCTCCAAACCTAAAGGCACACACGCACACACACACATGTGACAGCTGGTCTTTTTATAGCACTATATACCCAAACCATCACTCATTTTGATGATACAGTCAGTTTTTAAGGACCATTAAACCTCTGTGCTGGTGAATTCTCAATTCTGATTGGTCAGAAGGAGTTGATTAATTGTCTAAAACAGCAGCTCTGACAGTTTGAAAATTCGACTTTACAGAGAATTGAAAAATCTTCACAATTCAGGTCCTCAGTAACTTCTCTTTTCAACAATAACAGTTTTGTCTTATTAATAAGATAAAAAAAATGAAGCTAGGAAAAAAGAAAGTGATTGTTTAAGGCTGTTATGAACTTTAATACATGCAATACTGTTCACAAATATTGAGTCACCCCTCATTTCTGCATATTTTGCTTCCAAAGAGCCAAACAAGACTTTTTTGTATTTTTAATGAGGAATATTGAAGTATATTTCTCCAGGCTTCCTATAGGACCTTTTTTTCTCTCGTTTTTCTCCGGTTTTTGTCATTTGTCATTTTCAGTCCAGACCCTGTACCCAGAAAAATGTTTTTTGTTTGTTAAGCCGTACAACAGTGTGCTATGAATCATTCAAGCATAAAAAAGCTTAAGGTATGAACCAGTGAGAAACAGGTGCAGATGATGACAGATGATCAGGCTGGTGATTAGTATACCGGTGATGCTGAACCCTGAGTGGTTGGAACAGACGAGAGGGGAAATGAGGCTGCTGCTGAAGTTGTTACATAAACAACTAATATTTGAATTAGATCTTTAGACACTTTGCAGCCTGTCACAGTAAAACATTTGTTCCAATTTCTATAATTTGTTCAACACTGGCTGAAGTACATTGTTAATGGGGAAAGAGTTTGTAGAAAGTTAAAAATAAGTTTGAAGCTAAAAATAAGCTGATCAGTTGTAATATACTCAGTGATGTTATAATTTCAGGTTGAAGCCCATGTACATGTCTGTCTGTCTTTCTGTACAGCAGAACTCTCTGTCTAATTCACAAATTCTTTTGTACTTCTTACGTCATCAGCCAAATACACTCCCTGTTTGGAGAGTGAATCACAGATGAGAAATTGAAAAAGTAGATGAGACAGATTTGTCTTAAAATGTTAAAAGTCACTTATCCAACTTCACTGCTGTTATTTCAGTTTGTCAGTTATTAAGTAAAAATATTCAGTTTAGATTTTCTAATTAATATCTATTGGTGCAGGTGTTTGTTTACATTTAGCAAGTAGCTTATTTTAAAATAAGATGATCAAATCCGGAACATAACTGTTCATAAAATCACTTTTACTCAACATTTTGATTTCATTTACGGCACTGGTTAGACTTCAGGCAGAAATCTAAGTACTTTTGTACAAACAAGACTTTTTCAAAGGTACTAATTCTGTCCTGCCAGTTTTGCTAGGCATATTCTGGCTAGACAGACAGACAGACAGACAGAGACCTTTGCACTGTATCGTATGTCTGTAAATAGTTTCCTGTAGCAGCATGACCATACAGTAAGTTTTTATTAAGCATGACCCTTTTTATTAATCGCTAGATATTTATTCATACCTTGTTAGTTTATGAACAGGAAAAGAAAATAACATAAAACAATTAACAATCTCATGTCATGTTGTACCACACTCTCCCTTTATCCCAGCTATCATTAAGCAAAAATTCTTATTCAGAAATGCCTCACTGTACTGATGAGAAATGCTTCTACACTGCAAAAAATGAAAATGAGAAATAACACCATAATTCTAAATTAATTTCATAAGCAAAATGTTTTTTAATATCTCGACTGAAATGATCTAATAATAAGGAGCTGTACAGACATCATGTGGTAAAGTGAAAAGCAGGCTGCATGAGTACCTTGTGCTGTCGCAGCAAGAAAGGCAGGAGCATAAGCATTCCTCCATCATGGACAATCCACCAGACGTCGATGTGGCCCTCAGTGAAGCGCTCGCCGTTGGATGGATACGCAGCAATGTTCTTCGGCACCAGAAGAGCCAAGTGAGCCGCTGTGGTTTCCCTCACGACCTCTAAAATGGAGGAAAAACCCAACACACCAATGCATTTTGCCGTCATTTGATTTTGTCAGATAACACACTATAAAATGTAAATAATAAAAAGAGGCTCAGTGTCGTACCAATGAAATTCCTTAGATGCCGGTTGTCCTCGTGTTGCTTCCAGTTCCTCGGAAAGTTGACGACCACAGTGTTATGGCGTAAGCCGCCCAGTCCTCCCGCTTGAATCAGATGAGATGTGGCATCACGTAGGTTGGATGAGACCACCACCTGACTGAAGCCCTTCACCCTCTCTGTCTCCATCAGCTTCCTCAGCGACTGAGAGCCACAAGCAGAGACACTTGAGTGATCTTTTCTTAAATTACTGTGTACCCATATACGTGTGTGTGTGTGTGTGTGTGTGTGTGTATGCATTTAAAAGCTGACCTGTTCTGCTTTCTGTGCTTCTGTGTGGTTGTTGAGGTACGAGCCCTCGACACAAGCACCCACAATGGTCAAGCCTTTGCCTGCTTTCAGTTGATTGGTCAGTGAGAGAAGGCGTGGCTGCTCCACATTCTGCTCGCCATCCAAACCAGCCAGCACTAAGATCTGAGGCCTGAGACAGACAGAAGTGGACAAAAAAAACATAAACCAAAAGCAGACTTAAAGGGACAAAATCTAAAGATCTAATTTAAGATAAATGTCATAAATCTAAGTGGTTCGAATTCTGAAAGCACCAATTACAAATGAGGTCTAGGTGCATATCTGGTGAACCTAAGGTATTGCTGAATAAGTGAATGAGTACATTGGCTATTACTAAGTTAAGTTGTGCTATTAACCTCCAGTTTTTGGTGTGCGGCGGTCCTTCCTCCAACCTCATCAGAGCGAATCGGGCAGCGCTGAGAGAGATTCCTCGTATCCCGTCACCCCACTCCTTCTCTGCCCTGAGACCGACAAAAAGCCCTCAGGAGTCAAGTTGGCTTCATTAATAGCACTTCGACACTGATTAGGACACTCCTAATTCCTTTGTCCTTATCCAATGTCTTAATGGCTGTATACTGCTGTACACGCTGCAGTGATTTTACACCACAGTAAATTGCATTAAATAACAGAGCAGCATATTGATCCAGCGGCTTTTAAAACAAAGGCAAAAGCAAAACTGCCAACCTGGTCCAAAAGAGTGGCTAATAATAGCATTTTGCCAAGTAAGAGGCTTATCTGGTGTGTGACGATGCCTCAGGCTCCGTGTCTGCTTGTATTCCCAGGGGTTTTAACGGTCACTTACCCACAGAACTCGATGTACTTGTAGATGCAGCCAGCAATGACCATGGCCACGATGGCATAGTACCAGGAGCAGATGAACATCAGGGAGAGGCATAAACTCATACCCAGGAAGGACAAAGCCCTGGATAAAAGGATATAAAGCAGAGTAAAGGCCTTGATTGGAAAATCACAAAACATTGCTGAGCTTTGGCCAAATGTCTACAACCTCGAGCTAAATTCTTAAATTTGATTGGTCAAATTTGTTGATTAGATTTCTGTAACACAATTCCTGGCAATAATGCTGCTGTAATTCACTCTTTCTCTCTCTCTCTCTCTCACTCATTCTCCATATCGCTGAGCCTATCCCAGGGGACTCGGGGCACGGTACACCCTGGACGAGGTGCCAATTCATCTCAGGGCGCACACACACACATGCAAACACACACACACACACACACACACACACACACACACACACACACATTCAAACACTCACTCACAAATTATGTGCAACATGAAAACGCCAATTAGTCTACTTTTTTGG
>JAOVVB010000036.1:5604350-5622515 GCA_028570985.1 Heterobranchus longifilis
AACCTGAATACCAGGACAACATGCAATCTTCACACACACACACACACACACACACACACACACACACACACACACACACACACAGACCAGAAGGACACACAGTCTCCAGTGTCAGAACTTTGTAACAGTTTGTAGGGTTTCTGCTACAGGAAAGTTTGCAGACTGTATTGCTTTTCTCAGTAGCTTAACAAACTGGCTTTTTAATGTCTTATTACCATTGAGAGAGAGATAAAAGGCTTGCTGTTGCAATGTCTCTTTATAGCTGCTATTACAGGATATAAATATTTATATTTATTAAATTCCTAAAGTAGCAGTCGCAAATACTCATACGAACGGGTGCTAACACTGTCCGAACCATTTTTCGAGGATTCCCTAAGGTCTTCTTAAGTTGGCCTTATAAGTATCCAGCATGGTCGTAAGTTCCTGGCCAGGTCGATGGTCTTGTCCAAGATTTTTTTTTTTCTTAGAATGTGGCATGAAATCCACTCTTTGTACAGCCACCTTAGGAGTGCCTTCGGAACAACCTAACAACAATGTACAATGTTCGTGGATCATTTAGATTCAGAAGACATTTCCAGAAGTGCATATCCCTCCGGTGGCTGTAGGTCTGCCGCAAAAACACATTAAGTTGTTCGCGGGCCACAAATGACATCCACCCACATTCTGCGCATCAGTCAATTTTCTAGCACCAGAGGGAATAGATGGCCGGCATTTTATATGGCACGACAAAATGTGCCAACGGACAGGAGTTGTTCCTACCAACTACTTGAAATTGCCATAAGTTGCACATATGAGTGCTGTACGACCACCTTAAGACAAAAAGTTTCATATTTCAAGTTTCATAGTCTTATGTAGGCTGTAGGAAGGTCCTAAGGCAATCTTAAGGTGAATGTAAGAACTCTACAGCCATGGTACGTAAGAATATTTGTGATCGAGGTTTATACTTGTTTGATGGACATTGCACAACTTTACATGTAACTATAAATATATAAAAATAAGTCATATCACTGTAGTGCAACAAATGATCATTTTTGACAAATTGATTATAGGGACAAAACTCATGGTTCAGGGTTTGCCGTTATAGGGAATTTTATAAACTTTGGCATAATAACAGTAACTCCATTTCATGTCGTATTGCACCACCCTGTTTTACCCCCTTAGTGTTTTATTCCTGGCACAGTGGCCATGTAGCTTTAATAAAAATAAATAAATAAATAAATGAATGAATAAATAATAAGTTATATTACATCGCTGAGAGTAAAACTTTATGAATGTGACTGTCGTAGATCATTTAAATTGTCTTCATTTGTTCAGTGATATGTTATAACAGCACATTTGGGGAAAAACTGTTAAACCCAGTGATGATATACAGCTCACATTTAAACGATTACTGCTATTCATTGTATTTATGAAGCATTAGCACTGACAAATGGTGTCAAAAGTCTTTCATTAATTCACTCATTGCTTCATTTATTAGAATCACACACACACACACACACACACACACACACACACACTATACCATGCTTTCAGAGCCCTTGTGTCTCCTCAGTGCCTACTTTGAGAAACCACTGACATAAAGTATGACTATTGAGTTTAAATAAAGAAGAAGATACAAAATCTCACTGTTATTATGCATAGGCTGTTCATGCCATTTTCTTTTGCCTTATTATACAATTTTTTCCTGCTATCTCTTTGTATGACTTGAAGATTGCACCAACCAGTGGTAGAATTTGAAGCGGGGCCTCCAGTTTGGTGTTCTGAGGAGAGTCTGCAGCGCACAGGCCAGATTCACGAACATGTAGCACATGAGGAAAAACCTGTGCAAAAGGAACAACATGAGATTATAGGACTAGACACAGCTATAATGAAAAAAATGAACTGAGATGTCCATCCATCCATTAAATCCATCCACTGTCCTGCCTGTCCCAGGCAGACGATAGGGGACATGAACGCAGTGCCAACCCACTTAAGGCACAAGCACACAACCTCACACACTCAATCATATACTAAGAGCAATTACTAAGAGCAAACTACGGGCAAAGCCTACACTAAATGTAGTTGGACTGCAGGAGGAAACTAGAGTACCCAGAGGAAACCTATATAACATAAATACTCCACACACACACACACACACACACACACACACACACCTAATGGAGGTAAGATTTAAATCCCAGCCCTGGAGGTTCATTTTTCAGTAATTCCACAATCACTCTTTATGTCATGTATTTGAGTACATGGTCTGTACATACACCAAATAAAAGTGAAAATGAATATTAAATAATGTGAAATGTATGACAATTATTCTAATCAGAAGAAAAGTGTCACGGTCAAGGTCATTGGGTTCAGATGAAATGGTTATGCATAATGAGGTAATTAAAGGTATTAGCATTACGTACATAGACAGGATGGGAGCGACAGCATCCAGGGAGGCAATAAGGATACCAATCTCACATATGGTGGCTGTGAGAAGTAGAGCCCATGTGGGCTCACCGTTGGCCTTGCCGTGACCGAACACCTGCCAAACAGCGAGAGAGAGAGAGAGAGAGAGAGAGAGAGGACCAGTCAGTAAAATGATATGTAAAAGATACACTTTTTTATTGTCTCTCCATGTTTCTGACACTCACCCTGAGGAAGGGGATAATCCCGTCTCGAGCAATGGCCTGTAAGAGACGAGGTGCTCCTGTCAAACTCTGAAGCCCCGCCCCACATGTGGAGAAGAACGAACCAAATACGATGACCCAAGGAGAGGGCCATGCCAGTGTACCAATGACCAGGTTTCCACTGACACCCTCACCAAACCTGTGCGTAGCATAATCACAAGATGAGCCTGAACCTGATATACATCCAAATGATTCTAGAAAAAGTCTCAATAATAAAATAAAAAAAGCTTAGAAAAAGTGCACATTGTACGGTATGTAGTAATAAGTTCCTCACTTGTCTCTCAGCACCACACCCTCTACACAGGCCCCAAACAGAATCACAGAGGACATGTCTGACAGGGCCAGAGGTCAGGAGAACAAATCTGACACCCAAAATACCATCACAAAAACAGATTTAACAGCCATTTCAAAATACACACACACACACACACACATTTCATTTGCTGCAGAGTTCAATGCAGGATCTTAGGCTAGTCAAGGATACATATGATGGAGGTGGTGGTGATGGCCAGGATGGTGCCAACGGGGATGGATTTCTGGGCGTCCTGCAGGTCACCAGAGCGGTTAGAACCAGCCATGATACCTATAATGAGAAAAGTGAAAACTCTACCAAACTGAATATGTTCCCACAGCTGAAATTTTACTGGCACTCGAGATTCCTGTAAATGTAGGGGGCAAAAAACTCATTACAGAAATTTTCATGTCAATGATTACATGATTTCTTTAATCAAGGTTTAGGGTATGTTAGTGTTAAACATTCCAGTGCTTGTGAATGCATGAATTGTTGCTATAGAAATTATAACATACTTCAGCTACTACATGCTACTAGAGAAAACCTGTACAGTGCCCCTTCTTAATTGTTTACATGTTTGTCACACTTAAATGATTCAAATCATCAAACTAATTTTAATATTACACAAAGGTAACCTGAGTAAATACAAAATGCGGTCTGTAAATCATGATGTCATTTATTAAGGGAAAGAAACTTATTAAACTTGGAACAGTGGTGAACGTTTCCAGGATTGGCCGTCCTACCTAAAATTACTCCAAGAACACAACACTGACTCATCCAGGATAACCCAGAACAACATCTAAAGAACTGCAGGCCTCACTTGCCACAGTTAATGTTAGTGGTCTTGCTTTAACAATAAGAAAGAGACTGGGCAAAAAAGGCATCCATGGGAGAGTTCCAAGGCAAAGGCCACTGCTGACCAAAAAAACACAAATGCTCGTCTCACATCTGCCAAAACTACATCTTGAGTATCCCTTAAGCTTAAGCTTAAGACTTTTAAGCTAATATTATGTGGAACATAAAATGAACACAGTATTTCATACCATCAGTAAAACATGGTGGTGGTAGTGTGATGGTCTGGGGCTGCTTTGCAGCTTCGGGACCTGAATGATTTGCCATAAATGATGGAACTGTTTCCAAGTTAGATGCTATGCACTGACTTTAAAAAGAAGAGTGGGCCAAAATTCCTCCACAGCGTTGTGAAAGACTCATTGCAAATTAACACAAATGCTTGATTGCAGTTGTTGCCAGCAAGAGTGGCAAAACCAGTTATTAGGATTATTTTTTCACATAGAGCCAGGCAGGTTTGGAAAAACATTTGTCCTTTAATAAATGAAATTGTCATTTAAAGACTGCATTTTGTATTGTCATCTTTGTGTATTGTTAACATTTGCTTGATGATCTGAATCATCTAAATGTGACGAATGTGCAACAACAACAAAAAAAAAAACAGGAGGGGGGCAAATACTTTTTCCTGGCACTGTGTGTGAGTGAGAGGGACTGACAGAGGTCATGAAAACCACTGTAATCTTGTCAAACAGTGCTGCATAGATCATTTACTGCTGTCAACACACACACACAGACACACACACACACATACACGTCCATCATAGAGCAAAGTTTCTCCTTTCAGATAAAAGACATTTCAGTTACACCATGCTGCCCCAAACACTCTGATTGGCTGTAAAGCAAAACACCAGGATCAAAGGATTTAAATTCGGACCTAAACTGTTACTCTATAAATCATCCAAAATAATGCATTAAGACTGAACTAGGCACCCGGAAGTAAGGTAATCTATTAGTTACTCATATTTGTTAAAGAAATTTAATAGTTTACTTTTTTTTTTTTATCTCTATTCACATGGTAGTTTGCTAATAGAAGTAGTTTATTGGATCTCTCAGTAAGAACATCTAAACATGTGATGAAGCTAAATCCCAATTACACCCAAAGTCTTTTTCCCGAAACTTTAAAATAAGGAATAAAACAGACTGTTTAATATAAGTTTGAAATAATAAATAATAGATAAATAGATCAATAAAGTCCCACTCTTCACTAAGAAAGAATCATATAGTGATGAATAGTGATGAAGCAGCACTGACCTGTGACGGAGGGAAAATAGATGCCCACCAGCAGGGTGAAGAAGCTGGTGATGTCTGCTAGCACATAGCGGTTAGAGTTGGTTATCGGAGCATCGGGGTCAACCACTGCAGTAAGACCTCGCTTTGCTAAGATGTCATTCTTCTTCATAAAGCTGCTAAAGAGATTCTCTATCAAACAGAAAGATTTTTATTTTCAGTACATTTCTTAACTCCATATTCATTTGTCCAAGCAACTAAGCCATAACATACAGAATTATGAGCGCTTTTTAAAACTATATCCTATATACAGGAATAAATGTGGTGCCCTTGCTAAGCCCTTCATCTTTAAAAGATTAAATAATAATAATAATAATAATAATAATAATGAACAAAAATAATCATCGAAATCCTAGGAGTGATGATTCCCAATTGCTACAGCGATAGTTAAGTGACATGTAGTCCACTAGATATTTCCATCAACAGTACTAGTAGTGCACTTAAATAGTGAGGATGAAGTGATAAGTGCTTATTTGTTGCTAGCTATGCTACGATAGATGACATAAAGCATTTAGAGGCCTTGGTTGCCCATAATCTTTCCACCAGTAGTATATAATTGGTAGTCAATGTTCTTCCATTGTAGTTGATAGGTGTGAGCACAAATGACACTGTCACGGCATGCACCAGTGATGAATGTGCGCCTAAATCTTTTGTCGCTCTTCGCTCACTCCGTAGGCTCAGTTATATGCACTTTTCAATCAAACACTCTGATTGGCTGTAAAGCAGGTGTGCGAAGGGGCAGGGCCGCGGTAAAGGGCATGGCTGGAATCATCCTTAATGGATCTTGGGCTTCCTCAGCAATAAAAAAACAAGGTGGGAAACGTAGCTTGAGGTCTGAAGGTTAAAGCCAAGAGTCACACGGCAGACGTTACAAACAATGAGTGGCACGAGAGATGGTGATGTCATGCGCTCCAGGGACTTCAAAGTCGCAAATAGAATGCTTTGATCGCCACAATAGGGACAGCTGCCAAGCGACCTGCACAAACTCTCAAGGCACTTATGGTCTTGCTAATAGCCAGCTTTCATCCCGAATCCCTGATCCCGAAGAGGAAAAGGCCGCTGGGTGCTTCACATTAAGCCCCCTGTTCCCAGCCAGGAAAACTGCCCAGGCGCTAGATGCCACGTTGGACTCTTGTTTTTGTCTGCACTCAAGGAGACCTGGGAGGGCCCGCATCCATAGCTCACCTGCCTTGGTTCTGGTTTCAGTACTTCAGCAGCAGCTTCACACAGCTCTCTTACCTGCCAGGATGCCGCTGGTGATGCCGGGAATACCCTGCACCTGAGAAATGTTGTTGTTGGTGAAATATTCATCACATGTGGCGTTGAGGAACTCAGAGTCACAGAACATTCTCCAGAGTTTGGTGGTAACTGTTCTGTTGCCTGACTCGATGGTTTTTGCACAGATATCCAAGCCCTTAGACATCAGAGTCCGATTACCAAGCACGCAAATCCTACACAAAGCAAGGAGCATACTCAGTAAGGTAAAATATTTATCACATCTAAAATATCCAAATCTCTCAATTATTGTCAATGATTAATTAGATTGTTTTAGTCATTTATATTCTAATCTATATCATATATAATCCATTTGATCTGCTTGAGAAATATTGTTTAACATGTTTTTTTTCCTTTTTTTTTTAGTAATTGGTAATGCAGAGTTCATGAAGTACAGTGAACAAGCTTACGGGAAATCTGGCGGGTCGAAGGCGCTTTTGATCACTCCAGCATAAACAGCCAGAATGGAAAGGATGACGCAGGCGAGGAAAACCAGCGCCAGCTTGTTGACATACTTCACACCGACAAACACCACCACGGCCATAAAGGAGAGAACGATGCTGCCATACACACGCATGTTGTTGAGCATTGCAGCTTCTGCTTCAGGTCCCTCCAGACCTTCGATTTGAAATACAGCTGCCTTTGGAGCTATGTAGATCTGCAGCACAGAAACGAGTGGAAAAATTGCAGATCATACACAACCTAACTTTTATTGCTGGAAATATACGTAAATTTGCATTAATAAAAGAGTAACTATAACTAGCTAACACTGGTTTAAATTTTTTTAGTAAATGATTTTATGTTCAAAGCTGCTTGGGATAAATTTATTGTGAAACTATTAAAACGATTGCTGTGCTACAACTAATGTGTTACTTTTGTAATAATAATAATGAACAAAATCCATTCGGAACATAACGTTTGCTCATACCAGGAGAATCTCAATGCAGCCGAGTATATACATGGCTCCAGCGAAAGTGGTTCCCAGGTAGAAACAGATGCCTACTGCGCCGCCAAACTCAGGCCCCAGAGAGCGGGAGATCATATAGTACGAACCACCAGCTGAAACAGATGCACAGTAATTACTTACTAACACTTACATTTACACTTACACTTTATCCTTGACTGTGCTAAACTTTTTAAGTGTTTATATTTATCTCAGTCTTTCCCTCATTCACCTTCCTAACCCTAGCAGACCCGCCATGGTACAAATATGCATCGCTAAAGGACGGGAGCTAGACTCAGCTCACCGGGGATCTGTGCCGTGTACTGTGACTAACTGCCCATAAAGAACACGAGGACAACCATCCTCTGGCTGTATAGATATATAAATATATATAAACACACACACCCACACACACAGACAGGGGCCATTGCATTTTGCTTACCTGGCACTACTCCATTTGTAGCAATTGCACTCATTGAAATGGCAGTCAGCATAGTCTGCAAACAGACATAAACACAGACTTAAATACCTATATATCAGTTCCTGAATTGCTGGAATCTTTAACCAAAAGGACAATAGCATTTTCTTTCAAAGAACACGAGGCAGATTTACTGACACTACTAATAAATATGTCAAAAGTGCAACCTTCTGAGTATCATCTAAGTCAACTCGGAATACAGTCCATTACTATTTTTCTATAAAGAAAACATCCTTTTGATTATTTTCAGGTTCCTAGGGTATTAATATGAAGGGGTATCAGAAGGTTTTGAGATTAGCTCCGTTTACAAGCTCTGTTTTTTCGCCATTTGTCCTTCAGGGGTTAAGATTATTGAAGGTCTTTCTGATCTCTTGTTGACTTCCATTGATGCTCTTCTCTTGAAGCGTGCGTGCCTCTCAAAATACATTAAATGACTCATTGCAGCATCGCCATAAACTTTTTGAGTTTCGAGACTAGTTTTATAACACACTAATGGACGGTAGCACAAGGGTGTACACACAGTCAGGGGAAGCACCGACCTTCATACTGTAAGTCAGTGTGCCAAAGACATCGTTCCATGTACATCGGGAGCTGTGCAACTGGCTTCAAGAGCGGAAGAACATCACTGGAAGATGATGACAGATCAGACCGGATCTATGGCACACGAAAAACTGGATGCTCCATGACGACAATGCATCCTCTCCTCACTCGTGAGGTTCTCATTGGAAACTACAAAACCTCACTTCTGCACCCACCCTACTCGCCAGGTTTGGCTCCTCCAAACTTTGGCTTCTTCCCGATGAAAATCCAGCTCGAAGGTTGTCATTTTGACACCATTGGGAGATTGGGCGCTAGACAAGCACTTCCAGGAAAAGAAGAGTTCCAGGACATATTCCAGGTGTGGTTTTAATGCTGAGAGAGGTGTATCGCTGTGCGTTGGGACAATTTTAAAGATTGGTCTATTTTGAAGGTATAAAAAGTACTTTCTTGTAATCAGAGCTAATATTGAAGCTTTTTGATACCACCTCATCCATATCTGCCAGTAAAAATAATGGCCAAATGCATTAGTGTGAAACCAAATGATGCATTTAAAGCAATGCATTAAGTAATCTTTACTTAATCCCTATTAGCTGGTTATAGTATATTTCTGAAATTTTTGTTTCTTTCACCATTTCCAATATAAAACTATATATCTTCAAATGATAGATCTTTGACTCCCAATATTAATGTACCTTAATTAATGAATAAATGTTAATAAATGTTAAAGCAATTTAAATATAATTCCAAATAATATATAATCCCTGCCCCCCATACAGTATATGATGTCACTATAGGGGAAAATCTAATTGCCTTGTTTAAGCCCCGGGCAATACAAGTAGGAAATGTTTTGTTAATCATGTTTTTTGTTTGTAGATATTTACTCTAGATTCAACTGAATGTCAAAAAATGACTACGTGAAAATGTGAATTTTTCATAATAGGAAACATGCATACTGTATAACTGACATGACTTTGTAAAAGAACAAAAACTCACTTTCTCCTTGTCTTAGGGGAAGCAGAAAATTGTCAGAGTTGGCTGAGATTAGATATACAAGTCTGATTTACTCTACTACAATCAATACCAGCAATGTTTAACCTTACTCCATTACCTAGCATTACCTTATTAGCTAACCTTATCAAAGGTTGGTCTATCAAAGCCCAGAAAAATCCAAGTCACATGGAGATAATTTGTAATCATGATGAAAGTATAATTCATTATCCAGCTCTAATGCACGCTAGACACATTCAGACACCACTAGTGCATAGAGCTGTAGCTGAGCTGTGGAAGCATGGCCCTGAGAAAGAGATGGGGGATTAGGAGGGTGGAGCGGACTGCAGGCTTTATACACACACTGCTTAAAACCAGAGAGGACACAGATTTAGGTCTAGGCTCACTAAAACAGCACAGAAATTTTGGAATACATTGCCCGGTTTTTCAATTGTAAACCTGTTCCCCCTTGTAGCCTCAGATCCTGGTTCTTAAATGACAGGAGCAGAATGCTATGCGTTTCTCTGCAAAGTTTCAATTTGTGCATTCTGAGATGTTGTTTTGTTCACCACAGTTGCGAACAGTAGTTATTTGAGGTAACATAGTCTTGTCAGGTTGAACCAGTCGGGCCGTTCTCCTCTAATAACAAGGCGTTTCCGCCCACAGAACCACCACTCGCTGGAGGCTTTTTTTTCCCCTCAACATTTCATGTAATCTCCAGAGAGTGTGTGTGTGAAAATCACACAGGATCAGCAGCCATACCATGGCCCACCTGATGGCTGGATTAACACTGGAAGCTTGTTTGGAATATTAAACAGCATTATACTGTACAACAGTTAGTTCCAACCAAGTAATCTGGGATGTTTAATTATATGCATCACTCTGCATCACAAGTATTCTAACAGTCATTAATTAACTGGGGTGGAACAAGGGATTGTACATTGCTTTCCGTTTTACACGATTTGGAATTCAACCGTGTAACCCAGAAATGATATTCTGCTATTATAAAAGATATAAAGATATCTTAGAAAACTATGGTTGGCAAAATCGCTGTGCGATAAAAAAAAAAAGGAAAGGGCCCTAATGTCGAATGGGAATTGGCTATAACTGAATTAGGCAGAAAGTCTGGAAAAATCCAGATCCAAAAAATGATTTAAAAAAAGGGTAAAGGAAGAAATGTCATCATTTTAACTACATTTTAAAATTTTGATCTCTCAGGCAATAGGAAGCTCTAAAAATTAATTATTTAACCCTTTTTTACACCTTAAAATTTAATGACAGATATATTTTTGTGTAATTAAATAAAATAAAAAAAAAACTATAAGCAGTCTTTAATCAAAAAAGGAACAATAAAACCCGACCATAAGAGACATCCTGTGAGTGCATGCATTTGCCAGTGAACAAGAGAAAAGTAAAAGACGCACCGTTGAACAGCACATGAAGACGATGAGGAAGGTTCCCAGGACGCCTCCGACCCCCACCAGCCACGTCATCCTAAGGAAGAGGATCACCCCCAGGATGTTTTGCATGCACGGCAGATAGACACCCATCACCGTGCCCATACGAGGAGCCTGACAAACCCAGATCAATTAACAATAATCAGAAACGTCAGTGGAGACAGCAATTCAATGCAAAGATTAACGAATTGATCAGCGTCAATGTGTGGGTTAATAATGAATGCAGACAGTTTTTCAAAAATCAAAGATCATTATCCATGCTAAATCACATAGTGGGTGAAGAAATTATTGATGTGAAGAGGTACTCTAGGTCAGGTTAAATCCCATTATAGGCATGTATAAGATTATAAGATTTTACAATTTTCAAGTGAAAGGTCCACCTATGCAACTGACACTGAAAACTGAAGTCTTTCAGTTAAAAGTTTTAATTTTCAGTTTTTCATCTTCTAATGCTTAACTCTTAGTAATTAATCTATGATTATAGATATGGCAATTGGAAGTGGTTAAGCTTTTTTCATAGTACTGATTTGCACTAGAACGTTGACTAATGCCACTAGTAGACTCTGAACAGATGAGACACATCAGCACAAAGACAATAAATAAAAAGGTGAATAAATAAACCTCTATAAAAACATCCCTTTCTAAGCTAATGTCTCAAGCCCTGTAGTTAATCTTTGGTCCTCTGTTTTTTTCAGAGAAATAATTTTATTATAAATGCAGCAAATTCTGATCCTACTGTCTAAATGTCGCAGCAGATATCAAGACTCATCAAAGCACACAATGTTTTTCTAATCTTCTATTGTCCAATTGTTGTTAGCTCATGCTATTTGTAGCCTCAGTTTCCTGTCATTAGCTGAAAGGAGTGACACCCGGTGGGGTCTAGATCGAACCAGTCTGGCTATTCTCTTCTGACCTCTGGCAGCAACAAGGTATTTTTCTTTTGCCCAGAGAATTGCTGCACACTGGATATTTTCTCTTTTTCACACCATTCTATTTAAACTCTAGATATGGTTGTGCATAAAAATCCCAGTATATCAGCAGTTTCAGAAATACTCAGACCAGCCCATCTGGAATCAACAACCATGCCATGTTCAAAGTGACTTAACTCACCTTTCTTTCCCAATCCGGTACTTTAAAAAAAAAAAAAAAAAACTTCAGCAGAACGTCTTGACCATGTCTACATTCCTAAATGGATTGAGTTGCTGCCATGCGATTGGATGATTAGATATTTGCAATAATGAGCAGTTGAACTTAATACTTAAT
Organism: Heterobranchus longifilis; assembly: GCA_028570985.1. Classification (NCBI taxonomy): domain Eukaryota; kingdom Metazoa; phylum Chordata; class Actinopteri; order Siluriformes; family Clariidae; genus Heterobranchus; species Heterobranchus longifilis. Next base: position 5,616,388 of record JAOVVB010000036.1, read on the forward strand.
GAAGTGGCCAGTATTACAGGAGAGGTCATGTTTAGAAAACTAGAGCAGCTGAACTATAACCATTTTATATAATTAATTCAGAATGACTTATACTTTAACCAACTTTTAATATATATATATTTTTTTTATTAAAGATTTAAACTTTTATTTGTTTTTAGGTGACATGTACAGGACTGTTGCTTGAGTTAGCTACTTTTTTTTCTAAAAGTACAATAAAAGGACTAACACATTTTTGGGATATGCTGTTATAGGAGAACTTAAGCAGGGTTAGTATTACCACCCAGAGGTTGATTATTTTCCCATAACAATGTGTTATTCTGTTTACGAAACAGCAATTAACCAATGACTACCATATTTAATTTGTTACTAAAAGACATCATGTATTTTAACCACTCATGTCATTAATATTATGTTTAAAGTTTCAAAATCTGCAAACGAGGTAGTTTTGGTTGTAACTTACTGTATAGCAGCTACAATCATTCTTTCACCACTACCACTTTTTATGAACTTTTGTACCAATTTGTGGCACTAATAAGACAAAAAAAATGAGGAAATCCTTACAATGTACTGACGTTCGAGACACGATGTTTACCTGCACTGTCTTCTTGCGGGCCTCTTCATTATTCTCAGCCTCCTCATGCTCCTTGCTTCCCTGCGGCAGGTTGGAGTAGTTGGCGAGGCTGCTAAGCAAAGAGGAAACCATAGGACTGGTGTCCATCTCCTCCTACAACACACACACACATCAGAATCATCTGTTAGGAGAGCTTTAAGCTTCTAAAAGCTTACACCAGTAGAGGACACCAAGGCCATGGAAAGCAGTGATTTTTCTAATATTAGATCTGGAGGGGAAAAAAATATAGATAATAAAAATCTGTACCTCAAACAGGGCCATGTGCTTGCCATCATACTGCTGGCTCTTCTCAACATCAATGCTGCTACTGCTGTTGATAAAAGGGCTGCTCTCTTTGGGGTTTCCATCTCCTGTGAATACACATAAAGACCCACTAATGAAGCTGCAGCATCATCAGGATTTTAGCATTCACTCACTTAATCAGCAAACGACTTGCATTTAACATATTTTTAGCAGATCCATCCCATTTCTCAGACATTCTTCTGGTACGATTGAGATTGAGAAAGAAGCTCTACTGATATACAGTATATCTTTAATGATACACTTGTATAAGCTCTGGCGAAGATTTTGCTCCAGTTAGTTTCCATAAGAAGTGATGCAGAAGTGATGTATAAAATGAATAGCGTGCAACCAGCAAAGACAATCACTTTGCGTTACTTAATAATTGTTCACAAATCCATATCATAATTCGGATTAGCGCACAAGATGGTGTACAACCTCATAAATACTCAAACAACTAGACAGGCTACACTACAGGCAACACCAATCAGTCTACATCATGCTGTTGGACTGTAGGAAGAAACCTGAGCATCTGGATGAAACTCACCAAGCATGAGGAGACCATGAAAACTCCAAAACCAAGTTGCCACTGTTGGGTCATTGAGCAAGATGTATAATAAGTTAAAATGTATGTATGTATCTGCTAAATGCTCTCATGTAATGAAGCAACCCCAGATCTTAACACTGGGTGCCATTCATGATGGATGCACCCAACACTCTGGAATAGGGTCAATCTGAACTCATCAGATCACATGACCTTTTACCGTTGCAGCATACTGAATTCTTTAGGCTTCTTGGCAAACTAAAGGCTTTTTTTCTTATGGTCACACAGCTTTTTAGTCCCTGTCCTGTGAGTTCTCTCTTACGCTCACTATTAAATATAGCTGTGATTTCTACTGTCTAGTTTTTTTTTATGTTGATTTACCAAGCGTTTAAGTTTTCACTTAACGCTTGGTGAATCAGCATATATATTTTTTATATATACATTTATATATAAAATATATATATTTTTCAACCACATTTCAGTAATGAAGCTGTCATTTCAGCGCTATACTTCCATTTTTATTAAAATTTTAGACAGTTCTCAACCCAATTCCAGTAATTAAAATCTCCTTATTTGTTTTCTTTGCTTGATGCAGGGTAATAAGTTTATTCTTCTTTTTGGCCAGGCAGTGTACATTTCTATTTTTACCTCCAATTTTTTCTTTCTCTCTGTCTTGAAATAAAAAAAAACAAAAAAAAACTTATCATATTATTATGAAACCAAAAAGTGCTTAACCTTCTTTCTATAGGTTAAAACCTACTGGCTTACTGACAGGTTAAAACACTGCAACTGGAGACTCCTTTCCATAAATGTTAATCTGCACTCTTTAACATATTAATGTTTTTTTTATTTTATTAAATGACAACACACCAGTGTTTGTATTTTGATGAGTCTCATGAGTTCTGTCAGCCAAAACACCCCAGTTAAAGCAGTTTACACATGTATATTTCAGCTGCACATGTGGCTGCTGTTACTCTGCACATCAGCCCAAAGGATTTCAGTGAGCTTCACACAGACACACAGTGTTAGCGTGTGTAGTTTTATATGCTTGATTGTGTTCAGCATGGCAGAGGTAGGGCGAGAGAAATAAATAGACTGAGATTAAACGAGTGCTAAAATGGAGAACAGCACTTAGAAAAGAGAACACACTCAAAAAAGCTGAACATCACTGCATGTGTGTGTGTGTGTCTGTGTGTATATGTGTGTGTTTACTATCTTATTAGCAGCAGCCTTCTCCATAGCAACAACCCAATACCGAACCTATTTCCATCCCACAGTTTAAGATGACCTTACGTATTTTGAGTAAATAGATTAAGCCTGTAGGAAACAGTGGCTTGTTTTCAGCCTTAAAATTCTGCTTCTTTATACAATGACCTGATTTTCTGCGGAAAAGCATACAGTTAAAGTAAAAAATAACTGGCACTAGCAATGCAAGAAGTGCAAAAGATGTTATTAATGTTATGTATGTTGCTGTGTCTTGCATATGCTGTACAAACTGGGTATTACATTATATATTACAGTATATATGAGTAGTATACACTCCATTAGGACTGTATATCCACCTGTCTTCCAATTATTTAATCAGCCAATTATGTGGCAGCAGCATAATGGAATAAAATAAAATCATTCCGATTAATAGCTTCCACTGGTTCTTGCTCAGAGAACAAAAAGAGAACATCAGGTTTCACGCTTCTAAGACAAGGAATATAAGGTGACACTGAGCAGAGGCGGGTTCTAAAATACTCAAACCAGCCCATCTTGCATCAGCGATCATGCTATGGTCATTGTCTCTGAGCTTACTGTATATTGGCTTTGAACATTAAAAAAGCTCTTAATCACTATCACTAACGACGAGGGGCGTTCAAGTCAAACCAGGAATTGTGATGAAACTTCTTGTGAATATAGGTGTATATCGAAGACTTCAAGCACAATATAATGATGAGGCTCGTATCAGCTGTAAAACGTTTGAATATTGCAAAAATATTTCATATCTGTGAATGAATCCCGGCCAAGATGGCTCAGAGCCCACTGCAGTCATTCCTGTAAACATTCATCAAGTGGAATGCCTCATACTTGAAAATCGGTGGATAACTTGTCACGCAGATACGCATGGTATCTTGTGGAAGATACGCATCTGGACACAACATCTGTCTGTGGGAGCTGTCCACAAAATCGTTTACAATAACCTCTTTCAGATTACAGAAAATCAGCTGGGAGTTATTCGTACATCCCCCTTACAGTCCTGACCTCACTTCAAGTCATTTCCACATGTTTGGGTGTTCCTGGGAGGCCAGTGTTTCAGAAGTAAAGCAGGCAGTCCGATCATGGCTGAGAAAACTTTCTACCTTGATGGTATCCAAGCACTAGTGAAACTCTGGGATAGGCGCATTAGTGTAGCAGGGGATTATACGGAGAGAAATAAAGGGAGTTTTTCCTCATAATTGTGTTCTCTTTGACATTGCACGTCTGCCAAATGATTAGTTATGACAAAACTGCATGAATGATCAGGACAGATGTTTGGTGTCTCACTCACTCAGCGTCTATACCGCTTTATGCTGTATACAGGGTTGCAGGGGGACTGGAGCCTATCCTAGGACACGAGGCAGAGTACATACTGGACAGGGTGCCAATCCATCATATGGCACACACACTCGTTCATACACAATGGGAACGCCAGTAACCCTAGCCTGCATGTCCTGCAAGAAACCCACCAAGCACTGGGACAACATGCAAACTCCATACACATAGAGGCAGAAATCGAACCCACACCCTTAAGGGGCAAGACGACAGCACTAACCACTAAGCCACCGTGCTGCCCATGCTTGGTGCATTAAAAATGATTTCAGAAGCAATTATATTACAAAACTAACCAGTTTATTAGGTACTCACCAAATCTACACCAAATTGAACTAACCAATAAATATAGCAGCATATTTACCTGTGCAGTTTTTTTTCGCCAAAGGTGCTTTTCTTTGGTTTATTAAATAAACGGTGCAATCCCACACAGGCTTAATGTTATCACAGCATCTCATTCCCAACAGCTTTTCTCTGTTGCAGTCAACTGGCTGTAGCGCTACACAGTTATGAATCTATAAATCCTGAGAAGGTCAAGGAGACTGAAAACAAAAGGGATGGTGGTGATGATTACAACTGGTGTCCTATTAAATCTCCAAGCTCTACACGACGAACACACACACACACACACACACACACACACACACACACACACGGGCACAATAACCGTATATTAATAAATGTCTTAATCAGATCTTTCACCATGTAATAGGGTGTCTTAATGAGGACATGCAAAGGATACAACTCAAAGACATTAAAACCATTCACAAGCATATACAGTAAATTATTGATATGACTGTTTGCTATAATAACAGTAACTTAAAATAGGTATTACATTAGGGCTACTCCTGTATAAACAATATCACTTCAACCAAATTGTATTTATAGGTTGCGTTTACGGAAAATCCTGTAAAAGAAATGCATCCAATGATTTATGATTTTACTTTAAGATATCACATCAGTAAGCCGCTTTGAGAGCATGTCTGTCCTTGATACAATCGTTGGAAAAGCTATTCTCAGACAGAAGTCTAAAACCACTATGCCCATCCTAAAGTCACATCACTGTAATGCACATCCTTGAGTGGCTTATTACTTTTATACATCAGATACCAAAACAATATGATAACATCCAGCATTAAATAAATCATATTTTACAATTCTTGCACTACACAATAAAATCTGTTAATCGTAATCTTTGGTTGCTAAGCAACATATTAGAAAAAAGATTCTATTGTATGAACAGAACGATGAAAGTAGTGTAAGCTTTTTTTCCTTAAAAAATAATTTAATTATCTCAATCCAATCACATATGTGCTAATATGAAGGGTGAACGTGGCTCAACCGATTAGATTTATTATTTTTACATTTAGGTGATTCGCTGTCTGCTAAGATCTTTTCTAATAGTAAGGTGCTAGTTTAGTGAAAGAGAAGGGGATACATACAGTATACTGAACTATACAGTTTGACCTTCAACTGAAAACGTGTATGCGCCTTATAAACAACGTGGACCTTCAATTGAAGCCATGCATCTAAAACCAGTAGTTTAAAAAAAATGATGCCTGGTTTTTCTAAAATGTGCAATTACATTAATGTAATTGCCTCTTTATTCGCATATAAGACTATGTCCATAGAGTGGCTAGTCGCATAATAAGCTTGGTTTAATTGAATGCATTCATGTTTAATTAATGACCGACTGATTGACCGAGTGGTGCAGGATTTAATTTCCATAGTGTTTCAGTTATGACCCGCTGACTTTCAAACATGCAGATTAACCAAGCTTGAATGAAAGAGTTTAACTTGCTTATTTATTCTTCTATAAAAAATAAAAAATTGAATTTGGCTAACAAGCCCCGATTTGTAAAAACAGACCTTTAAGCAAATGAAATAAATGACCTTTAGGGTCAGTTCTTATTTATTATAGAATAATAAATAATGAATGCTGGGTGCTGAGAGAGAGAGAGAGAGAGAGAGATTTAATGATTTATTGTTAAGAAGGGCTAATAGCTCAAAGCAAGCAGCAAGCAATTGTCACGAACGGGGTGTTATGGCAGGTGTTGAACGCCGTGGGCAGTGAGGGCAGGCACAGAGGCAGAGGGGTGT
>JAOVVB010000036.1:5646914-5657772 GCA_028570985.1 Heterobranchus longifilis
AAATAGTGGGGCATTGTAGCACCATGTGGCACATTTTCTGCTCATTTAGCCTTCAAATCTACCTTAACATTTAACTTGTGCACAAGTACAGTAGCTCATCACAAAGATTTGCTGGTGTATTTAACATTACAGTGCATGATCTCTCTAGATGTTACAGTTCAATGAGGAAAGCTGATGGTCAGAGATGCTTTCGGCATTGTAATTTCCAGTTGTACATGATATATACCTGTATGGCAATTATTTGTATGGGTGCTGCTTGAGCTGTTGCATGTAATGTAATATGTGATCTTATGTGTCAAATATAAACCTGGCCTTAATACTGGTGTGTTAAAGCCAGACGATTTCAAGGTCCCTGTGAACTATTTACAGTTGCCTTCAACACTTGTTGTGTTGACAAGATACCCCAAGAGGCAACACTCACATCAGCTCTGAACAAGAAGCAACATTCACTGCTCTAAAAAAAAAGAAACGTCAAATGTATTCTTTCAATTTTAAGAAGGGTGCCAGGGTTCAAGCGAATGTCTGGTGCAAGTCTGATGTAAGATAAACAACCAACTGAGTGTGTATCCAGAGGATTGGTTGATGGAGGACGAACCTACAACGAATGGAAATCTGTGCACCACAGCATTTGCCAGCATTGAACAGTATTACTCAGCATGCTTGTGGTGGGTGTCAAGGTGGTGCAGTGACTAGCATCGCTGCCTTGCAAGTCCAAAGTCCCTGGTTCGATCCTGAGCTTGCAACCATGCAGGTTTCTTCTGGAGTCTCTGGTCTCTACTCATCTCCCAAAGTAAAAAGAATAAATACCAATAGGTGAAATGGTAGTAGGTAAAAATGAGTGTCTGGATGTGTTTCTGATTGTAAATGTTCCCTTGGAAAAACAGACTGTCAACCCATTCAGGATGTATTTCCATTTGATCCTGAGACAAGCATCATAACCACCATAATCCTTTGACCACTGAAGATGAATATGTATGAATAAATGTACTGTATGGTGCAATGGATGCAATCTTTCATAGGATTTATCTTTAAAAAAAAATTCTCTAGAGCCAGACGTTTGCCATCCTGATGATATATGCCCTTGCCAGAGCCTTGTACTGTGTTCAAGACTAGGAAAGATGTTCTGAATCAGTGTTATCTCAGTAAGGAGGAGGTCATACACACTGCAGTATGAGAATGCAAATCTTAAAATATATAAATAAATAAAGAATAAAATCTGCCACTGAGTTCAATGTAGGGAACCCAGAATATAGCCCTATTAGTCATTAGGCCTATTATCTACACTGCAAATGGACTAGGAATGGTGGACAAAAATATATTAAGTCTTAGCATTAAGATGGAGCACAGCATGAAATACAGAACAAGCCATAACAAGTCAGGGCAAATCAAACATGCCAAATCCTTCATCAGCTTGGGGTGAATGATGGTGCATTCGGGATCATAGTTAATTTCAAGCAATTTCAGCAAGAAATTTTTCTTTTAATTCTGAACCCCTTTTTAAATAACATACAGATAGTGCTTGACACTTTGTCAGAATAAGATTTAGGTTTGAATGGGATTTCATGTTAAAGATGGCATGTTTAAGTATTTAAGTACAGTATTATCAACTCCGGAGGCCCTGAGTGGCACAGCAGGAAAAGTGCTCACCCTATCATTTGGAGAGAGCAAGTTGTAGTTATATCTTCTGGAGATAGTGAGGGTGATGTCTTAGCCTCTTGTTGCCAGGTTCGTGGAGAGAGCTGAGCTTTCTCAGAGAGGAGAACGCATTCTTGCAATCTCAAATCAATTGGGGCTCTAAGGCAATCATGGGTGTCTGTGAGCACACGCAAGAGGAAGGAGAGGATAGCGCTAACCTCTGAGTGGGTTACGCCACTATTAATGGTGCGTGAGCAAGCAGTTTGAAATGATACAGATGGCTGGCATCATTTGGTTCGGAGGAAACACATGGTAGTCTTCGCCCCTCCCAGACTGGTAGCCTAGTAATGGGTCGGACTTGGATATGACTAAATTAGGGAGATAATCAGGAAACATCCCAAAGCATATATAATAACCAAAAAATATTATTAATGATTGTATTAATGATGTAGTACAGGTGTAGTAGCTTTTGGCAGCTTATCATTGGTCATACATTATAGGGTGGAAAGCTTCAACCCCCAGTGCGTGTTCAGTAGGCTTTGAAACATAACTGCATCACTACTTAATTCATTCCAAAAGTAAGTGAACAAGATTGTTAATAAATACTGCATGGCTAGAAACATGAAATTCATATACAGTACAGTATGATCCCTGGTCAAGCCAACAAGATTCTAATTTTAGTCTCATGTAGAAATACTAGCATGACTGAAAGCTGGGACGCCCTGCTTCCAGCAGCTAAAAGACGTTCACCTTTTTTCTTTTTTGTCAGGTGGGTGATGAAACACATAGAAAAAAAAGGTCATCGAGCCTGTCATATGACTGCACAATGTCTCCCACATTTATCCAGACAGTTGTGGACGGTTCGAATGCTTTCCCAGTGAGCCATGAGATGAGCCAGGCTATGCTGACTTTATCAAACTTGATTTGTTGAGAGGAGTAGTACGGAGAGCACTGTAGTTGGAAACCTGGGCACGTCATGCTTGTCAGGAGAAGCTAACCTCATGTGGGCATCAAAATGACAGTCGTGGGAGTCATCATTTGTTAAAGTTGGTTGGGTAGACTTCTAGTGTTGCATAGATCAAAGAGATTTACTGTTGCTGTTCCCTGACTACACCCCCATGAGCAGAGAGAGCTGGTAGAATTCGCCAGAGCCATCTGCACAGGATGGGGATGAGACTCTTAGTTACAGTAAAACATTCATATGGTGCAAACGGTTTAAAGAAGGTCATACATACGTGAATGACAACCACAGCCGAGATGAAGTGGAACGCCTATTCTTTGAGAATTGATGGATAACTTTCAACAACTTGCGGAAGAGACGCATATGTCTGTGGAAACTGTACACACCATCATTCACAAAAACCACTTGTGCGTTACAGGAACAGGAGTTATGTACAAGTATGTTTGGGCCATTAAGGGAGTTCCTGGGTGGCCAGGGTATCAGACGTGAAGCAGGCATGGCTCCAGAGCACTAAAGAAACTTTCTACCTTGATACCTTGATGGTATTTTTTACATAGTTTTTACTCTCATAACTGTGTTCTCGGTTTGACTTGAACGCCCCTCGTAAATGGTCCAGCAACTCTAAATTGAGAACAGGTGTATGAATATCACTCTGCGAGAGAATAGTGTCCCATTTACAGTGCATTTCAATTATTGCATCTACATTTGCACTAACGTTTATTCCTCTGTGCATGGTTTTATCTGAAGTCTTACAACTGAGCTGACCAAATGAAGATTAAAGGTCTTTACTAACGGTGACATCTTGGTGCTACTGGGTAACTAGTGTTTCTGGGTAAGACTCTGCTTGATCCTGCTCAGGATAAAGTAGTTGCAAAAAATTTAAGTTCTTTGTAACGCGGTCCATTGCATTTGACCTAATGACTTTGTAGATCATTAAACACATCATAGAAACCATTAGGCCATTACTGATTAAGAAGTGTTCTTTTTTTCTTTCCCCTGCAATGGTGGGTATACACACTGGGCCAAGAAACATGCTTCTGAAAGTTTTCTCATTTTGGAGGCACTGCCCTGGATGTAATTTCGCTGGGATCGTCTGGATTACTTTTCTTTAAGAGAGTTTAGAAGGGAAAGTACAAAGACAGCTGTACTTATAGTGACTCATGTGTTACGGTTATCAGTTCAAATCTAGGAAGGACTGGAACTTTGTACAAGAGTACTATTAATTATTAATTTCCTGCACTTAAACGTCGATATGTACCAAAGCACCAGGAGAATGATTGAGCGTTTATGTATGCCTGCTTCTGCCAGAGTATGTCAGTGTCTAGTCTGTGGCGTGGTACTGCTCTATTATCCCATTCAAGGGTAAAACTGCAATAGGTCACTGCTCTACTTCTAAACTCAATCGTCACCTTCCCACCATTTAATATTCCACCTAATCCAGAACCTCATCTACAGATAAATGTCAAGAGGTGGTAAAGCAATCACAAAGATGTCCATCCCAGCAGGAGGAGGAGAACCTTCCGCCAAAAAGCAGTCTGGCAGAGGCCTCATTTGGCATGCTCGAGTGTCAGACAGTTTGAAGCATGTGCTATAATATGTGCGTGCTTGTTATTTTAGTCAGCGACTGCTCACACTCCGCTCATTGATTTGTAATGTTAATGTTCCTAAATCATGTGAAGTTACTTAATATATTCCCAGGTTCTCACTGTTTTTAATTGATGCGCAATCCCAGAAATTAGCATAAAATTTAACTAAAAGATCTCTGCAGTCCAGTCACATCATTATTGCTAACACAGATGCAACAGACTACAAATACAAATGCACATTTGCCAGAAAGATTCACAGGGCATCTGGTTGTGACTTGAGTTGTGCATTGGGATCGTGATCCCATGGGATGCAACAGAAGAGATGCAACAGTGGACGTTTTTTATATTCAAGCAGGCGTGACTGAGTGGTCAGATTGGTAATTACAGCTTCATTCATTAATCCTTAACCACAGCCTGGCCAGGGTCATGCTACTAGTTTGTTTGTAATTGATTCGGAAATATCGCAGGCAGGTACGAAGAGAAACGTAAATGCTTGACCGGGATTTAAAGGATGCGGTCCTGCACACATCTCTAATTGGAACCACTTATGCTTTTAAGTGATGTAGCTAAGGTTAAAAAACTGTCAGAGTTTCAACTGGATTTTTTTGTGTATGTGTGTGTTTCTGGACCATCGTGGGAAGGGTTTAATTAGGTGTTTAACACCTTTGGAATGTAAGCCACACCTAATTCAGTTTTAAGGATGAATACAGGTGGCATGGAGTTTAGTGGTTAGCACTGTTGCCTCTCACCTTAAGGGCTTGGGGTCGAATCTTGCCTCTGAGGAGTTGGAGTGCATGTTCTCCCTGTACTTGGTAGGTTTCCTTTTGGTACTGTGGTTTCCTCCTACAGTCCCAAAACACATGGTGTTTTGCCCATCCAGAATGTCCCCTGCCTTGTGCTCTAAGCTCTCTGGTATAAGCTCCAGGCTCCCTGTTACCCAACACAGTATAGGTTTTATAGATGTTGGTGAATAAATGGATGGATGGATGGATGGATGGATGGATGGGTGGACTACTGCAATAAGCAGTTAGTGGCACTGCATTTAAACTCCTAATTTCTATGATTTTAAAATCACTTCTTAGGGGGAAAATCTGTTGCTACTCAGTATAATCACATATCTTTCTACACATCTAATTTGTTTGTCCAGATGTTTGATTTTTTTTTTTTTTTTTTTAGGAAACCCTAACTCAGACACCTACAGAGCATTATAATATAGTAAGGGTGTCCTGATTTAGACTTTTCTTTGCATGGAAAGACTTGAACATTTTTGTGGTTGAGAATAAACTGGAAAGTTCTGTCTTGCTGATAATGAAGAGAGAAACATTAGCATGATAGCACTGAAGCATCATCCAAAAATGTGTCCATCCTCCACCCATTTATTTAATGTTTATCCATCCATTTTGTGAATCCTCCATCTATGCAATATCCGTTCATTTATCTGTCATGGATAGATCCTGGGTATCCTACATCCTCCACCCTGAACATTCATCCATCTACCCATGCCTTTATACTGGGCAACAGCTATTCATCCATTCATCTGCTATTTCTGCACCAATCCCTCTATTCTGATCATAAGGTAGTTATATTTCCATCCATCCATCCATCTTATTATTTCTCATAATCATCCACCCCTTTATCCATCTATTCATCCATCCATCATAAGCATCTGCTATTCCTTCATCCATGCAGAACATGTCTTCATTGATCCATCCATCTATTCACCCATCCATCCTGTCTGTCTGTCTTGAGCTGTGACATTTTGTTAGGATGCTGTAATTCACTTAGCCTTCATGACTCTGTGGGTAGGATTTTTTTTAAATATTGTCTTTTTATATTACTGTATATGATGGCAAATATGATGGATTAAACATGTGAAGAAGCTTTTGAGCGTATATAACGTCTTTTTGGTATATTATGACCTCATCTCCCAATGTTAATGTAGTCTGATAGAGAATGAAAGAGATAACACAGCGACAGTTTAGACACAGCTTTAGGGAACAAATCCCTAAGCTTGGTAGCCAAATGGGTAGCAGCACTGCAGCACTGTCCCAATTCCCCATTAAAAAAAAAAAAAATGAGGGAGCGACAGCCAGTGAGATCTAAAAGCCAGTCGTCACTGGACTCTGAAGCGAAAGGGAAATTATTCTCAGGGCTTAAAATAACAAAGAAGAGATTCTTAAATGAAATATATGAAATTCTATAGATCATGAAATCTGAAAATGGTTTAGTAAATAAATGATGTGAATGGAGTAGTGAGTGCTCCTACCAGTACTATTATTAATATGGTATATATTAGATCACTGAAATATTTAATACCAAGACCATTTAATTCTCTGTGCATTAATATTGTATATCAGACTCAGTGAGCTGTTTCATACAGTATGAAGATAAAAGGAAGATTAAGCTTAAGCTTAAGCTTAAGCACTGCAGCACTAGGGACAGATCCAGACAGAGCAGACCTGCAGTGCTTCTCTAAAGCAGACCAGACCTCGAGAGTAGAAGAATACTATTTAATTCAATTAAATATTCGGAACAAGATTTTTCTAAAAAAAAGGTTCTTTGATGACAAATATGCTAATTTAAATGAGGCAGCAATATTATTTTTTATTCTCAAATACAAATACAGCACACACATTATTGTATATACACATCCAAGAAATTCATTGTAGTGCTTCATATGCGTATGCATTCCTGAATCTGTAAATTTGTCGTATAAATATTTTGCGAAGAAAAATCCCGCTCTCCTTCATCATTTATACAGCTCATTTTTTTTCTTCCATCTGAACTTCTGATCATCAACCTCTCGAAATCTATCTCTACCTATCATCTCCTCATCCTCTAATCATTAAAGCTGCACAGAGACAGGTCCCTGCTCCTGCTCCACTGCAGAGGGTGCATGAAAGGTCCGTGAGCCTGGACTGAAATCACGCAGGATGACATACATAGTACCGTCCATCTTTTAAGCCTCACATGTGCTTCTGCATGTGAGACAGATGCATGTCAGGAACAAGCTCGGAGCTCCAGACCCAACACATTCCGCAGCAGATATACCGAACACACTGCAGCGAAGGCTCGCAGCATCACACTCCACATCACACTCAGTCACCTTAATATGAAATGTTGGATTAAAAGAGCAACATGATGGCTGAGTAAAGACGGGAAAGAGAAAGAAGATTGATGCATGTTCTTGAGACTATGCCTGTGTGGGACTTCTGTCACACGTCCATCCATAGCGCATCATTCACTAGAAGTGCCATACTGCCCGTCCTTCCTCAGTCAGAGGCAGAAAACATTATCATTCTCCTCACAGCAACCTTGCAGCGCAGGCTTGTGCCAAAACTCTCTCACCTCTCTCTCTCCCTCTCCCTCACTCTCTCATGTGACATATATACACACTCATTCCTTTCCCATATCTTATTTAATATGTCCCCATAGCCCTGGTTACTTCATGAACACACACAGACACACACATATAGACGCTTACTGTACAGGTACCAGGTCACTGGACAGGTATCACTAACAGCGTCACACACTCGCACTTTTGCACCAGCACCAGGAATCACTGCAGGATGCACATTTATGTCAAGCTTTATCAAATACCAAACACGCTCGTCTGCTTGTCAGCATGCTTGTCAGCTGTTTCCCAAAATCTCAGACACGAATACACACATCCACGCAGTTGCCGCTCACCCTGGCTGTTAGTGCCCCCATCCCCCTCCTCGCAGTCAGTTAGGTTGTTGAGCATCTTCTGGGAGAGAGAGGACCAGAGCTCCCACTATCACTGCTGGTGCACCGCCGCTGCCTCCTCTGCTGCTGCTGCTCTGTCCAGCAAGGAGAAAAAACCCACACACAGCAGAGAGAGAGAGAGAGAGAGAGAGAGAGCAAGGAAGAGGAGGAGGAGGAGAAAAGGCGTACAGCATTAACTCTCTCACTCTCTCCTAAAGAAAAAGAGCAATAAAGCAGCCTTCTTGATGTTGCTTTGCATGTTGCACCATCTCTCTCTCTCTCTCCAGAGGAGGAGGGGTGTCTGTGTAAGAGAGAGATCCTGCAGGGGAGAACATGATGGAATGCCTACGAGCATGGCTTTTCTCACACACATCTCCCTGAAAAAGTCAGTCTCCATCCTTAAAATAAATGCATTATTCACAAATGCCGAATTGCCTCTGCTTTTATCTTTCCATCTGACATCCGAGTTTTAATGCACACAGTGGAAATCTTGAAGAAAGAATCTGGAACACAGGTTACTTGATGCATAAGAAATGATGAAAAGCTCCTCTTCATGCGAAGAAATAAAGCGTTTCAGTGTGTCGACTATTTGGCCATATTAAAGAGACATGAATGACGTTAAGGCAGAATTCTAGTGTCATGTGGCCTGTAGTTATATGGACTGTGAGGTACTGATCATGAAGAGAGGAACAATACCATGAAAGCACTGAAACATCATCCAAAAATGTATCCATCCTCCACCCATTTATTTAATGTTTATCCATCCATTTAGTTTCTTTATCTATCATTCATCTATGTAATATCCATTCATTCATTTGTCATGAATACATTCTGCGTATCCTACATCCTCCACCCTGAACATTTGTCCATCTACCTATGCCTTGATTCTGAGCAACAGCTATTCATCCATTCATCTGCTATTTCTGTCTGTCTTGAGCATCGTGCTCCACCCATCCTTCTATTCTGAGCTTCAGGTAGTTAAATTTCCATCCTGAGCATCTGCTATTCCTCCATCCAGACATTCATCCACCCATCCATCCATCCTAAGCATCTGCTATTCTTTCCTCCATGCAAAACATGCCTTAATCGATCCATCCATCTATTCATACATCCATTCATTCTTTTATTCTGAGCAGAATCTGTCCATCCATCTATTCATCCTCTGTTACATACATACAACATAAATCTATGCTGAACATCTATCCATTCGTCCACTCATCTATCCCCTTATTCTAAGCATTATCTATCCATCCATTCATCAGTCCTTCCTAAACATCTGCTATTCCTTTATCCATTTAACATCCTCCACTCATTCCATCCATAGTCATCCTAAATATTAATTCATCTGTCCAGCCTAAGAATATGCTAGTCCTTCATCCCCCATCCCATCTATCCATCCATCCATCCAGAGATTATATGTATCTATGAGTCATTCAACCAGAACATTTATCCAGAGCACCTTCAACTCCTCAATCCATCCATCCATCAATTCATCCATTAATCCACTCACTATCAATCAGTTTTTCTCTGCAGGCATATTCTCTTCTATTCCTTTCTCCATGCTGAACATTGTTCAATGTATACACCATGGCCATCTGCTATTCCTTGACTCATACTAAACATCCGCCTATTCATTCTGAACACCTGGCATGTCTTCATGCAATTATCCACCATCTTTTCATTTATTTGTTATATACTGTATACTGATTTCTTTTATCCATCCTGAGTATGGTTCTCTTCATCTATTCTGGGCAACCATCTGTCCTGAGCATCTGCAAGTCCTCTATCCTTACTGAAAATTTTACACCCATTTATACCCTGTCCACACTGTGCTTCATAAGTACAACCGTCCATTTATTCTGAGCACCATTCCCACTTTACCCCTCTGGCTAAATACCTTTTTTATCAATCCATCATGAGTATCCATCCATCCATCCATCCATCCATCCATCCACCCATTCCATTTTTCCGACCATGCACCTTGCATCTGAATATTTGCTCTTCCTCCACCCATTGTGAACAGTTAACCATCTATCTAAATGTTCCCACCCATCCACCCATTTCTCAGCATGATCCATCCCTACATCTTCACCATTTCGTATTTTCCCAATAATCCTGAATATTCATCCACCCCCTGAGTATGTACTATTCCTTTATTCATCCACACATTTAGCCATCCATCTAGCATATTCCATGTTTATTTGTTATTCTTTTTTTCCATTCTTTCCATTTTTTCCAAAACTCATCCTTCATCTGCCTTGGACATTTTTTGTCCGCTATTAGCATCTTCACTCTTCATTAAGCATCTGCTAGTCTTCTTTCCATCTGCAAAATCCCAAATACACATGCATCATTCCTCCATCCCATATGCTATTTTTCATCCATTCAGCCTAAGCATGCATGCATCCATCCTACCATCCATCCATCCATATGACATCCATCTAACTAGAGATCTCTTCATGGCTTTTATTCTATCCATTCTAAGCACCTGCTATTTCTCCATAAATCTCAAACATCTATCTATTTTATATCCACCTTGAACATCCTCTGTCTATTCTGCATTCATTTACCTCCTTATCCTCCCTATGAATATCCTAGGAAGGCCCATTCTGAGTCACCTTCATTGAATATGCATCTGTCTATCTTGAGTATCCTCCAGCCATTCATTTACCCCACTGTACTGTTCATCTATCCATCAATCCTTCCAATCATCCCTCCATCCATTCATCAATTCATCATTTCTGGAATCCTCCCTTATTCCATTCTGGTCACCCTCCTACAGTCATCTTTTTTTTAGGTAACTTTAATTTAAACTTTAATGAAGTAAACATCCTCATTTTCCTTCCTGAGAATCCTACATCTATTAATTCTGTAACATCCTCCAGCCATCCGCCCTTTCCTGACATACTGCTGCTGTCGACAAAACAGTTTCCAGGGTGGCAAAATTACC
>JAOVVB010000036.1:5670514-5680967 GCA_028570985.1 Heterobranchus longifilis
GAACGAATAATTTGAGTTTCCATTATTTCTTATGGGAAAATAAAATTTGGTTTACGAGTGTTTTGGAATACGAGCCCTCTTCCACAACGAATTATGCTCGTAATCCAAGGTTCCACTGTATATGTATAAAATCAGTAGGTATTCTGATAATATCATATCAGGTGGTCCCTGGTGATTCCCATCCCTACTGACATATTATTTAAGTGACTGAATTACTCTGTATCTTGCACAAATTAATAAAGCATTAATATCAGGCATGCAAAAGTGTACGTTTTTATATTATTATAATTACCATCAATTGTATTTTCAAAGCATGCTGCTAGAAATCGACGAGCAGGACTAAGGCCTCCTTTGCAAGGAAAAAAATACTTTACTACACTTTACTTGAAACAATAGCATAAAAGGTGCTGACTCTCTGTTTTTCAGTAGGTGTTTTCCTGTGTGTATGCATTATAGATTTATTAGATTTACACCTATGATGATATCTTGTACTATAAAACTCAAACACAGTGGTTTAATATTAAGAATGGGTGTTGTAAAAGGAAGCAGTTTAATTTAAAAACATCCCTTCAGTGTTATTTGAGATGAATACTTTTTTGAATCAGTGACAAATGATGGTCGACTGTGACAAAAATATGCACCGGCACCATCCTAAAACACACACACATATACACTGTACTGTATATACTTTGATACAGAGACATATTCAAATGCTTTCATCTTAATTCATGCACAGTTATCATGAGAGAGAAGGTGAGATCATGCATACAGAGCAGGGTCATGTGTCTTGAAAAGGTGAACCGCATCCATCATGTGCGAGAGCAACAGGAAAACTCATTAGTCACTGGAGCAGTGCAGGACCGAGCCTGTCACACATGTTAATGCCTTTAAATATACTCATGACCAGACAGAAGAGCTTTGACTCTTAATCTCTTCATTTAGATTTTAAATATACTGGAGTCTCCATGTCAGAATTGTGTAATAGCCAGACATTCATTTATTCGCCTTATTAAATTTATATAAGGAAAAAGAGCACCTGGTGAAGGAGCAGTTGTTCATCAGAGAAACAAATTTGTTTTGGTTTTGGACAAATCACTGATGACCATTTTTCCCAAAGACCAATCAAGACCTATTAGTTTATTACATTATCTTGATGTCGTGATAGCAACATGGAGGTGCTGGACAAAAATTCCCACCAGCCCCAGCATGTTACTTGCCCCAGCATGTTACTTGCCCATTATCACATTTTCGTTTACTCCTGTCTATTTAAGTTTCAGTCTTTTGTTTTGTGCCTTGTGTCATAGGTCATGTTCATGTAGTTTGTATCGTTCGTCTGCACGGTGTCACACTGAAGGTCTGTACTTGCATCTTCACCAAATCAACTTTACACCAAGTACATTATTGCTTCGTAACAGTCCTATTGTTGTAAAACTGATAGCCACTTGAGTTTAATGACATGAAAGACATTCATTCGGCTGGCACATGAATATTTTATGTGGTGTAGAAGCTATACATTATTCAAACAGGAGTTGATAACTGTGAGGTCTTAAATCTTCATGATCATGCTGTTGGTAAATAACAGATAAACAGAAAACAAAGTATCAACAAATCTGGACAGCACTACTACTACTATTACTACTAATAATAATAATCATCATCATCATCATCATAGAAACTTCTAATAATTGAAATTTGCAAGACTTGATAAAAAAAAAAACTGAAAAAATCATAAATTATCTAGATTTCTTCTAGGAATTTATCTAGGATGGCCAACAGCTTCTCTATTTTAGCTTCTCTAAATCCTATTATCTTCTATTGTTAGTTTTGAAGCCATCTTGGATGTGAAACAATACAAATAATACCAAATTTTATATAAGGGAAGGTAAATACAGAGCCAGATTTTTTTTGCCACCCAGTATATGTTCAATCCTTCTGACCTTTTTTGTAATTTTGAAATATGATATAAAGCATTAAGGAAGAGATAGACAAATGAAAGTTAAACTATAGAACATTTTTGCTAAAGGGATTTTAGGCATATGTCAACATTTTTGAAGGTCCAGTAATAACGTTATCTCCATGTCTATACAGAGTGGTTTTCATCTCTCAACAACTGCCACTGTAAATCGATGATCCCCAGATATGATCTGCCCACTTTTAAGGATGAGTCTATCATGCAACTTAAACAAGAGTCATTCAAAGAAAATGCCACAAAATGCTTTAAAAGAGAATCTTGTTTTGAGGGAGATGACCCTTGAAATCAATTTGAATTGATTTCTCCATCAGGGAGAACAAAAGTTCAGAGACAAATTTAAGCTCTGGACCGACACCCACACCTAGGGTACAAGCTGTCTACACTACACTACACTACACTAATACTAAATACTAAATACACTTACATGTACTGTATCTATAATAAAAAAGGTCAAATATCCATCTGTAGCTCTAACATATCAATCTCAGAATGAAAAAGGTGGTCATTACAGCTGTGAGGTTATAGAGAACTAAGTTAAATATCCTGACCCTACCCAACTGCCATTCTCAGGTCTTTGAGCAGTGCCCGTCATTTTCATCTGCGCAGATTAACTGCAAGTTGTTTCAGATAAAAAGAGCTGCCAAATGACTTAATCATTTTCCTTCTGCTTTTTCTGGTAGGGGTCACCGTGGCAACAGGCTGAAGAGTTCAAGCGAGATGTCTCTATCACCAGCCACAAATTCTTTTTAGATCTCCGAGCATCCCAAATCAAATGTGAGCTATATTCTCTCCATCAAGTCCCGAGACAACTGATGAGATGTCAGTGCACCATTTTCAAACAAATATTCCAATTCAGGTAAGCAGAGTTGATCAGAGATTTTAGGTTCAAACCAAGGCTCAATCCGGGTTCGATTCCCGCCTCGGGTCCGCGTGCTTTGAGATTTGCTTGGTGGGTTTCCCCCAGGTACTCTGGTTTCCTCCCACTGTCCAAAGACATGCAGATTAGGCTAATTGGTCTTCCCAAATTGCCCGTAGTGTGTGTGTGTGTGTGTGCGTGTGTGTGTGTGTGTGTGTGTGTGTGAATGAGTGTGGGCATGTGAGTATGTGTGTGTGCCCTGGATGCAATGGATTAGCACCCCATCCAGAGTGTACCTCCCCTCTTGCCCTAAGCTTCCCGCGATACGCTCCAGGCTCCACCGTGACCCTGTATACAGGATAGGGCGTTATAGACGATGATGAACCCAAGTTTAACCCAAGAAACTGGGAGCTGGGAACGTGCTATTCACATGTAGCCACACCCATATAAAGAAACATTTTACTAATTCAAGTAACATAGTCTAGCTTACCTGTAGCTTGTAACTGTGGAGATAATATTGTCCTGGCGTTATTTAAGAATAACAAAGTAAAGTGTACTAGTACAGTACATAACATTTAATAGAGAAATAGCTAAATCAATCTTTGAGGCATTTCATGTTAGAAACCACAGGGTAAGTTTTTTCCTGTAGGGTGAGGGTTGATTGTTTTTCACAAATTATATTAATGTTTTGGAAACCAAATCCATGTTACATTGCAGTTAATATACATGACAATAGAGCTTATAGAGGTGTTTGGTGTAAAACGGTGGTTGATGTTTAGAAAATTTTACAATTGGACTATCTTTTGCCTAGTCTTATAAAACATTGGGCTGGCATTTAGCCTGACCTTACGGATATATTAAGCTTTTTTTAACTGGTTTTATTTCCTATTCGGCTCATTTAGTGTTGATTCACAGGATTTATGAAGCTAGTTTTGGGGCTGTTGTTTTTGTTGTTTGGCTTTTGGATGGTAAAATTTGGACTGGTTTTATTCATCCTTAAGCAATTTTTTTTTTTTTTTGGCTGATTGTATTGACCACTGGGCTAAATTTAGTAATAATTATTGGGTCTAGATTGAGCCTGGTTTTATTACCCATCAAAGAAATCTTTGCTTGGTTTTAATAAACATTAGCCTAGTTTTCATGGCTTGTTTTAATATCAGTTGTTTGTTTGTTTACTTGTTTTTTTTTTATTTTTTAAGAATGCATGTGTATGTGTGTGTGCCCTGCGATAGATTGGCACCCCGTCTAGGGTGTACCCCATATCGTGCAATAATTGTAATAGACAATTAGATGGGACGATGAGACTTGGTAGCCTTCTAAGTGGCTGAAACTGTTTATCCCTTGTTTTACTCCTTGTTCAGCTTATCCAGCTCGTTCAACAGTCATCAATGCATTTATGAGGTGACCTGAGATACAACAACAGTAAGACAGTAATTTATTTATTTATTTTTTATAAACAGTTAAGGTGTAACTGTGAGTCTGAGAATGAACATGTTGGTATGAAAAAGTACCTGGTTGTGATTACATGGTTGCGATTTATCTTTTGAATATATAAAAAAAAGAAGTTATAATTGGGTGTGAAATGCTATTTTTTAAGTATTCACATAATAAGATAAATAACTTGGCTTACTGTATTACATTGTTTGCCATGTCTGCTTCTGAAGCAACTACCATACGGCGAAATGTAAAGTAGAAAATTTAAATCTGATATGGTATACTAAATAGTAGTCAGATTTTATTGTTACGTATCATGATTCTTTTATATAGTAATTCTTGTATTGCCACACAGACTTCCAAGTTATTATAATTTTTTTATTATTAATTTTTAATTTATATAAATATTTGAGGTGGTAAAATGTTGCTGTTCCTCTATAATCCTGCAGGTTACATATACTCGAACCTATTCACTGGGCAAACTTGCTAAGTTTAATATCGAATCAAGATATTTATAAAATCGTGATGCAGAATGCAGAGTCTAATCAGCCCCCAGGCATCGTGATAATATAGTGTCAATATCTGTATATGTATTATATCACTACACTAAGATGCAGTTGAAAAATGCAGAAAAGTAATCACTGGTGCATTTATTTTATGCAATCAGTGAATGATTACAAGTTATTTATAGTGAAGGTTAATTAAGGAGATAAAGTGCCTGTGTTGGTTCAGGATGGCTGAACCAGCATGAAACTCACACAGATCCTGTCGGAGGTTCATCAGTAACCTGAGTCCTGCACCACACGATGTCAGGATGTATGCAGACCTACTTTTTAAAGATTGATTATGCATGCCTCGGCCACTATATGAGTTCTAATATTGCCATCTTCTGGCCACATTCATCAACAAGAACTGAAAGAACAAAGCCATATACTGTATCTGACTTGTTACACGGGCTGAGATAAGTGTGTTTAATACACCAGAAATAAGAGAACCGAGAGTTATTGATATACTTTCTGAAACCTTGAGCTTTGAACCTCACAGAATGATCACATTTACACCATTTTGAGACGTAAAATGTTTTTAACAATTATGTCTCACTTTGTTATATGAAGTAATGTAAATAATGGTAACTTATTTTACAATTTCTAACAATTTCTATACCTTTGTACTGACCTGTAATTTAAATATGATGTATTTTGTTTTGCTTTGTTTTGGTTTTTTATTTGTCATATCTGAATACCAAAGCTTTCAAAACCCCTCTATGAGTCACCCTCTCAAAGTTTCTATGAATGCATATCATGGAAAGGCCATAAAATATATACAGATGTTTCTAGAATAAATCTGCAGAGGTTTTTAGAATATATTTGTAGGTACTGCAGAGGTTTCTAGAATACAGTATGTCTGTATGTCCTGCAGAGGTCCCCCCCCCACCCCCCACCCCCCGTCCACATTTCTTAATATCAAATTAAATTATGTAGATTAAATTAAAGAAATTGGAACAAATGTTTTGTTACATATGAAGATACAATTTAAACATTGGAACCTCAGCAGCAACATCATTTCCCCTCTCGTCTGTTCCAACAACTCCGCATTCAGCATCACCAGTATACTAATCACCAGCCTGATTATCTGTCATCTGCATCATCTGCACCATGGGTCACTGTGTGGCTTAACAAACAAATAAAAAAACTGTACCTTGAAACTGGTGAGGTAGAGGCAATGGACTGAATGTTAGATCCAAGAACTTGCCAAAAATGAAAGCCAATAAACTCCTGCAGGAGGTCTGGAAAACTAATTCTTTGGAAAGCAAAACATGTTAAAAAAAAAAAAGAGGAGTGGTTCGAGACTTTTGCACAGTACTATAAGTTTAAGGTAAAGTCCTCAATTTACGGTTCAGCAGCCTTGATGATGTCAAGTTACTTAGTTAATGACCGATTAAAAAAAAAAAAACATACATGGATGTATTGTCAGTGTGTGCCAACAGGGGGAAGCCTCAGGCATCAAACTGTAGTTGGGTTTCCAAATATGTCTCCCACTCACTCATTGTTCATACCACTTTATCCTGTAAGACAGCGTCACAAGGGGGGAGGGGGCTAGAGCCTATCCCAGGAAACTTAAAATGGGGTACACCCTGGAGAGTGTCTTAATACATCACAGGGCACACACTACAGGGAATTTGGGAACACCTACTCTGCATGTATGTTGGAGGACACCGGAGTTCCTGGAGGAAATCCCCCCCAAAAAATATAGTAATATAAGGAGATCTTGGGAGAAAATGCAAACTCCATGCACACAGACCACGAGGCAGGAATAGAACCCGGACTCTGGAGATGCAAGATGACAGTGCTAACCACTAATCCACCGTGCCGCCTTCCAGAAAGTTATAATTATTTTCAAAATACTTTTATTTATTTATTAATACTTTTTACTTTACTTTTATTAACGCTACCGGAACTTGTATTCAAACCACAAATGAGAATGGTGTCACTAAAACCATTTAACTCAGTTAAAAAATACTCATTATTTTATAGTCATAAAAATAACTGAAAATGACCATAAAAACACATAATCGTATGTGCCTATGTTATTTGTTCATTTACATGAATGAGGAAGTGGTGTGTAAGATTCAAGATAAAAAAAACGTTATTTGTCACAGAGGGAAAAACTGTAAACTTCGAGAAAACTGGAGATACTATTGAGCAATCAAGACCTGAAATTTGGAACCAACATACCATCACCAAACGCATCATCAAATGCCTGGTTTTGTTTTGGAAGGCCACTTTCAGGTGCTGTGTGTTTGTGGAGTTTCCTGCCTTAAACCTCACTCAGCCACGTTCCCACTATGTCTGCAAAAAATTGAATGAACAAAGTAACAACTTGATAGAATTGCAGTAGAAACCAGTAAGGATGTATGATTCTCTACATTGATGGGCATAAATTTGTTTTAGTGTAGATCTTGAAAAATTCCTGGTAAAGACATGGTCAAAGCAAGACACAGAAAGTACTTAAGAATGAATAATGACAGCAAGGTCCAGTTACCAATTTAATTTAACTGATGTATTACAAGCATGGAGCATGTGGGAAATATTGTTATTGGGTGGCCACTGCATTGTTAATCAAGATCTCAAAATGACCCCTTCATGCTTGTACTATGACCATGGTATGTCCAAGTCATGTTGTAGACCAAATTAATTTTATGTTCTTCTGGTACATTTTTGCTGTGCATGCAGCAGGTTATGCAGAGAATTTATTATGAATACTAGATCCAGTTTCTCACACCTTGATAAACAATTGTGCATGTTGTGGTATTTATACCAACCCACCGTATGCAAACTTTCAGTTTTAACTTAAAGAAATTTAAAAAGTATTGTGTTAACAATTTAATGAGTCTTATATTATAGTTTGGCTTTTCCCCCCCAAAAGTGGTTAAACCAGTACTTTTGTTGAATTCCTTTAAATTAAACCTGAAAGTTCACATTTTAATACAATACTAATCACTTCATTTCTGTTGTGGTGTCAAAATCCCTAAAATTGTGTCACTGTCCTTATGGTCACTGTACTTAAGGACCTGCCTGTACAGTGAAACCTCGGATTGCGAGTAACGCGGTTTGCGAGTGTTCCTCAAGACGAGCAAAGATTTTTAATACGTTTTGACTTGGAAAACAAACAAGTCTTGTTTTACGAGTACCGAGTATCATGTATCATGCATGCGTTCTTGTTTTGACGCCGAGCGTCACATGATAACAACTGAGCCAACGGTTTTTCTCTCTCTTGCGCTGCGGAATTGTGGGTAATTGCAAGGGGAATTGTGTGTAAACTGCTCTGTCACTATTCTTTTCAAAGGTAAAGTTCAGGTTAATTTGTTTTATTTTTACTTTACAGCAGTGATTCCATTAGCGTGTCGCTTAATTAAGTGTCAGTAGAGAGATTTCTTGTTTATTTTTCCGATAAAACAGTGTTTCCGTTGTGTGCGCACATGTGTGAAAAGAGTGGAGGAAGAGTAACTGTGTAAGATGAGAAGGGGGAGAGGGGAGCTTACATTAGATTCACACACACACACAGCGCCTGCGCGCACAAACGGAAACACTTATCTGTCGGGATTTATTTTACTTTTTTTAAAGGTAAAGTGCAGGTTAATTTGATTTATTTCTACTTAATATTTTGTGCAAATTATTTTTATGCATTTATTTTTTTGGGCTGTGGAACAAATAATTTGTGTTTCTATTATTTCTTATGGGAAAATTCGATTTGGTTTACGAGTGTTTTGGAAGACGACCCCGCTTCCGGAACGAATTATGCTTTTAATCCAAGGTTCCACTGTATTACTGTAGTTTCAAATTTAGTTAATCTATGCATAATCTTATTATAACTAAGACTATATTTCTCAGTATTTCCATATTAGGCTACTATAAGACAATATTTAATTTTAGATTACTGTACATTTAAATTCTGTCTTTGTCCAAATTGCTTGTAATCATAATAGTACTTAATTTTTAATTACATAATACACTTCAATGTCAAAAAGGTTTAAAACAAATTCAAAATGGAAAATGCAACAGCAAATCAGCAACCACAACATTAACTCGAAGCATAAAAGATGGGTGATATTACAAGAAAAAAATACTTTTTAATACTTAAGAAAGAAAAACAAAGTTACTGATGCTACTTTGGTGAGGAATTTGTTCTGACCAAATAACCCAGTCATATTTATTTTATATTAACTGTAAATTTTAAGAGTTCCATTAGGAATATATCTAAAATAATATTAGAAATGCATAAAGATTACATTAAGCGCATATTTTTCCAGGTCTTAGACACACACGCACACACACACACAATCAGACACAAGAATAAGCTTTTCAGTAAGGAGATATCCAAATCCTTTATTTGTTATATGCTTTCTGTTGTGACTTTCTTGTTTTTGCTGTGGTTTGTGGTTTGCTTTTACTTTTTTGCATGTTCATTTTGTTGATGTTTTTTGCTGTATTTCTGCTATATTTATATTAATGGTAAGTGTTTTTTGATTTGTTTGTTGTTGCATTATTGTTTGGTTAGTTTTCCACATAAGACATACTGTCTTTTAAAGAAATACTGTATATTCAAGCATATGTTCATGCCTTTGTTCCATTGTTTTTGACCTTAAAAAAAAAAAAAAAAAAAAGAAAAAATTATGGCATGGTGGATTATTGGTTAGCACTGTGACCTTGCACCTCAAGGCTACAGGGTTCTATTCCACCTTTGGGTGTGTGTGCGTGGAGTTTGCATGTTCTTTCAGTGCTTGGTGGGTTTTCTCCCACAGGGATTAGTTTAATTGGCAATGCCAAATTGCTTGTTGTGTATGTGTGTGTGTGTGTGTGTGTGTGTGTGTGCCCTGCACTGGATTGCCACCCTTTATAGGGTGAACTCCACCTTTTGCCCAAAATCTCCTGGCATAGACTCCAGGCCCCCCATGACCCTGTACAGGACATGCATTATAGAAGATAAATGAATAAAGTAAATCCTTATGTTTCAATCAAGTCAAATCTGCCAACCTTGGAGTTATTAACTATTTCACTTCTTTCAGAAATCTGAATGTGTCACACAGAAAGTATATTTAAGTGGGATTTAACAACTTTTTCTACTTTTTAACTTGACATATCTTTTGAAAGTTGCCAACTCTGAATCCTGTCTAAAATGATAGCTATTAAAAGAGTTTCTGTTAGATGGCAGTACATTTGTCAGTTCCATAGTCCATTAGTGAATTTTAACTGCATAAAATATGCAGGCTTCTATATGCCAAATGTGCAGAAAAGCTCAATTGGTTCATCATCTTTCACACTTCCAGACTTTTAAAAATGCAGAACATACAAATATATCTCAGAACATTTTTATTACAATGAAAATCAAACAAATTAAGTATGACTTTTAAAGTCCTTCTGAAGGATAGAGGAAATCAATTTTAACCTCCAAGTGTTTTCTTCCTAAGGCATATTGCCTAATCATAAAGACATTTACTGGTCAGTTGTGATTAGACTGAAAGCGACAAAAAAAAATAAATGCACAGAAGTCCAAGTATATTTCTCCTTGTTTTCCATTTCAGTTCTTTTAGCAGTCATAAGTAGGAACAAAACTGCACTTTCTATGCAAATTAAACATTGCACAAAATTCTTCCAATAACGTTTATTTCGACATGGGTTAACTTATCAATA
>JAOVVB010000036.1:5701942-5714982 GCA_028570985.1 Heterobranchus longifilis
TATTATTATTATTATTATCATTATTATTATTATTATTATTATTATTATTATTATTATTATTATTATTATTATTATATTCACAACTGAGGACAAGTGTCCTCTTTTAATGAAGTGGTATAAAAAAAATTTCAAGTTTTGCGTGATACAGACGCCTTAAACCCTATCGGCAGAATTTGCTATTGACGGTCTGGTCCCTGGGGACAAATTCTTGATGCACAATTCCGCGAATGGCTTTTTTGGTTGTGGAGATGATGAGCTCTTCCATTGTGGAGACATTATGTTGCTTCGTGAGTTCCTGGCAGTCTTCACAATGTTCGTTCAGCAACCTTGAGACGAACTTGCCAACAACACAGTGCATCTTCAAATCACACGTGAGGATTGCCTGGACTGTTCCGTTTGATGCACCGACAATGGCTTTAATGGTTTTAACATTTTCAGGGGTTGTGCCTGTTGAAGTTGTTCCTGATTTCTTGTCGTCTTCTATTGATGTTCTTCCGCTCTTGAAGCACGCGTGCCACTCAAAACACCTCATTGTAGCGTCATTTCATTCATTGTCCATGATGAAATATCAGAAATGGTCAGAATAGCACCAGTTGCACAGCTTCTGATGTATACAGGACAATGTCTTTTGGCACACTAACTTATGAACATCGGTGCTCCCTGTGCCTGTGCGTGCAGCTTTGTGCTGCCATCTGTTGGCGGGTTACAAAACTATTCACAAAACCTTTTGATACCACCTGGTATTTAAAGTGCTGAAAGATAGTGCTGTCAGTCATGTGATGTTTCATGACCCATTGTCAAATTCAAGTTTTATGAATAGTAATATTATTAATAGTATTAAAAGTTATCAATACCTATTAAAATATTGTGTATTAATTCAAAAAGTATGTCATGTTTTATGAGATTTTAAAGACAGCCAAGCTTACGTCAAACACAAAAATCTGAGAAAACAGCACGATCAATCTCACTGAAACTGGATAGTTGAAGACTGGAAAAAGGTTTAACCAAGGTTTTTTAAATTTTTTTATTTTTATTTGAACTGTTCAGTTTTGGTGGACCCATGCTCACTGTAGCCTCAGGTTTCTTGGACTGCAAGCTGATATGGTCTGCTGCCCACCTGCACTGAAGGTTCAATGTGTTGTGAGTGCTGAGATGCTTTTCTGCTCATCACGGTTGTAAATAGTGGTTACTAGAGTTACTTTTCCTGTTAGCCGAAAGCATTGAAAATGTCCATTCATATGTGATCTTTCTCATCAATAGGTTCTTTGTGTCGCTGCTTAACTTTTTATTCAGATTATAGTTTCCCAATTGGTTATAAACACTAAACTAGAATCTTCAAAGTTTGACCGGAGATCGAGAATAATGATGTAATAATGATTTCTGAATGTTTGTGCATGAAACATGTACTGTATATAAGCTTAAAAGTGTAAAATGAACACAAGTATTCATCTACAACTCACTTCAGTTAAATTCAGTTTTATTTAAATAGCACTTTTAACAATCGCCATTGCTACAACGCAGCTTTACAGAATTGAAAATTAGGTCAAATATGTATAAATTATAATTTTCAGTTTTCCTGTGATGAGCGGGCCGAGAGTGACGGTGGCAAGGAAAAACTATTTGAGATGGTAATAGGAAGAAACTTTGAGAGGAACCAGATTCACCAGGGAACCCATCCCCATTGGGGTGATAACCATCTGTCATAACTGCTGTTACAAAACATGATGGAACCTCATTTTTGGCACTGATATTTAAATAATAAATAATACATAGCCTACTTGTAAATATAAGAAAACTGAAGAGGGTATTTATAGTGATACATGATTTAAACTTAGACATGAGATATTTCTCTGTCTCATTGTAACGGCATCAACCTCAGTGTAGAAGCTATGAAATTTCTACATTGAATTAAAATAATGCAGGGAGAACTGTGGCTTAGTGGTAAGCTCTCCTTGCACCTCCAGGGTCCGGGTTCTGTGAACATGGAGGTTGCATGTTCTCCCTGTGTATGGTGAGTTCCCTCCAGATACTTCAGTTTCCTTCCATAGTCCAAAGACGTGCAGATAAGGCTAATTGGGGTTCCCAAATTGCCCTTAGTGTGTGAATGGCAATTGTGCTGGCAACCCGAACCTTAGTAACCGCCACAGAGATGACAGGCACATCTGCCGCCCGATGTGCTGGATGACATGTGGATGGATACCAAAAGAGAGATGTTTACGTGAGCAATGTTTCTCTGCTTTATCGGAATTCAGATACAATCGGCATTCTGAATATAACCATTAGTATAAAGATTAAGAATTCTGACAAAAATCACAGGAATTCTTTATAGTTCTGGTCCAAGAGATCTAATGTAGTCATATCCCATATCAGTGGTGGCTCATACATGTTGACATGTTGTCTGTATTCAGCTGTGATTTACATTCATAGCATTTAAGAGTGACTTTCAAGTCAAACCAGGACTCTTTATAACATTTCTCATCAACAAAGGCATAAAATCGTTGGCATTTACAGAAGACTTCAAATACAGTATGATGATAAGACTCTTAGGTGCAGTAAAACATTTGAATGGTGCAAATATTTAAAAGAAGGCTGTATGTCTGTGAATGGCTAACCTAGCCGAGGATCCCACCCCGGGGATTTAAGCGAGTGGAACTCTTGATCTTTGAAATTCGACAGATAACTTGTCTCCAACGCATATGTCTGTGGCAACTGTACGCACAATCATTCACAAACAGCCCTTGTGCATTCCAGGAACTCGTCTGGGAGTTATTGCCACATCCCCCCGTACAGTCCTGGCCTCACTCCAGATGTTTGGGCTGTTAATGGAGTTCTTGGGAGGCCAGCGTTTCTGGCTTGAAGCAGGCGGTTCGATCATTTCTCTGGCGTACTGAGAAAACTTTCTACCATGATGATATCCAAATGCTGGGATGAGTGTGATTTGTTATTCTGTACATTCAAAAGACCTGGTTCGACTCGAATGCCTCTCATAGCTGCAATAGTTGAATTACAGTCATCGCTATAGACAGAGATGCTGTTATAAAAGACGAATAAACACCTACAGACCAATCAGAACTGAGAAATCAACAGTGCTGTGGTATAACGTTTAGTTGGTCTTTTAGTTCTTTTCTTTTTTACGATGTGGTTAGAAAATGCAAGGCCATTGATAAAGCGTGAACGTAAATGGAAAATAATGTTCCCCCACTAAGACGTCTGGGGTTTGTCTGTTAGCCATTAAGCCTCTGTGAATCACAATGTACACAAAGCCCTGCTTTCAGCTTCAAGTCAGCAATTTTCATTCCATGATTTCCTCGAGAGAGGGAGGTGTTTGAGAGAAAGACAAGAATTAACATAATTACTAAAATGAACAAAAAAATCCAACAACAAAGTCAAGAGAAACGGAGCAAGGCAATAAACCACCGCCCATTCGTTTTCCATGCTACTGTAGTCTGTTTTTCCTGTTGTTCAGTAGAATTAACTGCTGATGCTGGATTAAAAGCAGATTGGAAGCATGTGCGGTTATTAGCGTTCAGCAGCATGTAGTCACGCGTGTACACACCACCACAGATCCTGGCCAAATTCCTCAGAAACACAAACGCACAAGCGGCAGGCTAATGATAAGGTCTGTGTCTTCATCCTGACAGTCTGGAAAGGAAGGTTGTTAAAAGAGCAGATGTATTGCCTTCGGACACACATGGCTTTCATATTCAGATGGCTTCAGGACACACAAACCAGCTATTTCGTCCAAAAAGAGTCAAACTGCTTCCAAATTCATTGTGCGTGCTGATAGATACGGTATGATTAATGACGCTCAGGAGTGTGTGGGACACGTGGTGTGTGCGATCACTGTACAAAGAACAGAAAAATACAAAGAAATGTGGGTTGGTTTTCTTCCACAAGTAGCATTACATCTATGTTCAGTAATCACTTTATCCTGGTCAGGGTGAGGGAGGATCCAAGGTCTATATAAATTGTTTTTCTTGCACATTAGTTTTTATAAATAAGATTTTAACTAGCTAAGTACAGTAGACTAGGTACAGTAGCTAAGGTTTGCAAAGTACCATAATATTTAAATCTAATATATCTAATATATATTCGATTTTTCCTATATGATGCAACATATAATGCATGCTTGTATAATAAACTATAATTAACTCAATATCGTCTCTTTTTTTCAACTCTGTCGTACACTGTCTGGCCAAGAAAAAAGTCGCACAATCTACGATTTCTTTCAATTACCTTTAGTTTTGAGCGCACAATGTGTTGGCGAGTTCATGTGTGAAAATGATTCCTAATGCTCCCAGAACCACTCCACCACATTCAACTTGCATACCCGTATAAGGGCACAGAAAATTGCTCAAGATTTTGAAAATCATGCCTAATGTTTTCTAAGCCATTATGTATTTCTAATTGAATCTGATTTCCCATGGGTTCCCCCTTTGCCCCCTCATTTACAAAATCCAGAAATCACGCCTATTTGAAATAGGGTCAATCTGGACTCATAAAGCATTACGACCTTTTTATATTGCTCCAAAGTCCAATCTTTATGCCCCCTAGCAAACTGAATATATATATTTTTCTGATTAGTCTCACTAATAAGTGGTTCTCTTGTGGCCACACGGCTGTTTAGTCCCAATCCTGTGAGTTCTTATGACATTGTGTGTGTATGGAAATGTTCCTACTTTCGCTATAAACATAGCTATTTTTTTTTTTTTTTTTTACCATATTATTATGATTTTATTTCCGACCATTTCTTCCACAAAGTTGACGGTTCAGAAAAATCCCATTGGGTTAATGTTAAGTTGAGTTCTTAACCCAGTTCGAGTAATTTCAAATCTACTTAGTTGATTTCTTCGCTTGATGCAGCCAAATAATTTGACCCTTCAGAAATGAGGGTTTTTTTTTGGCCATGCAGTGTATCTGCATTAAAACACTATGTGTAAGTAGTATGTGTGTAAGAGTCTCTCATAATGTGCAGTTGGAAAGAGGCGTTTAGAGATGCCATGCCCCTACACCCCCCCTTTTGTTCTCCACCTCCCAGCCTTGTCTCTCTGTTTAAGTCACTCGAGGGGTGACCGAAGCAGATATCACACTGCAATCAGAGGTATGTGTGTAGCTTTACTACTTAAAATATTGTTGAATAGATATGAAATCAGTTTTAATGTAATGGATTATTCATCCTCATGTATAGGTGTGTGTGGCTCATTTTAAACTGGTGCTAAATTGCATAGCAAAATTCACTGTAAACATAATTTGTGCTTGGATTTGAAATCAAAATTTCCTATTACAGTTGACAATTTAAAAAAATACTCCACACAAAGATACAAGACATATAGCTGGGAGGGCAGTTTTTTCATTTTGGTTTTTCAGGTGATGATTGAGATTCCCTTCTGGAGAAGAACGCTTTATAGAATTCCGAACTTTGATTAGTCTAAAGAATTTAGACTAAGTGGGTAAACTGGTAGATGATCGAAACTCATCTTATAGTGTAAGTGGGAAATGATCAGCTTTGGGTTGGTAGCAGTTACTGTACGACTGTAAACATTTTCCTTTATCATCATATCGTGAATTTACGACAAGCATAAACTGACAGAACTAAAATAAATCCATAGCCAGACTTTAATTACATTGGTTTTGCCTTCAGATGGCCAGGCTTCTGAGTTCTACACACCTGTATCAGGAAAACACCCTAAGGCTAAAGTGTCTGTATACTGTAAAATACAAAAAAAAACAGGATTTAGGGTTTATCCTGCCAGTCCTGACATGAGCATATTAGTATGTATCCATGTTTTTAATGTATGGAGATCTGTTCTGACTTGAGAGGTTAACATCTACGCATTGTTACAGAGCAGAAAGCCAAATAGGTTTCTACATATAGTGCGAGAAAGATAGAGGAATCGTCCTAGCGCCCCAGGGGCTAAAAATGAAGTCAGTGGAGTTGTTTCTTGGCCTACTACACATCACTGTATTTTTAGATTGCATTCATCATAGTGTCACAGAAATTCAAGATTCGAGTATTTTATTTGTCTCATACTGAACATGGTTGTACAATTACAGCAGTAGTGAAATGCGATTGCGTCAACTCCAGACTGTGCGGATTAAAATATAAAGATATCATTCTAATAAGAATAAATCAAAATTTCATCAAAATTCTCTGTTACTTGTTCATCATTACATTTACACTTAGCCACTTCATGAGGTACACCATGCTAGTATCACAGAATTCAACCCCCTTTAATCACACCATTCTCTGTAAACTGTAGATATGGTTGTGCATACAAATCCCAGATCAGCAGTTTAAATACTTAGACCAGCCCATCTGGCACCAACAACCATGCCATGTTAAAAGTCACTTAAATCGCCCCTCTTCCCCATTCTGATGCTTGGCTTGAACATCAGTAAACCATCTTGACGATGTCTCCTTTCCTCAATGAACTGAGTGGCTGCCATCTGATTAGTTGTTTGTATTAAGCAGTTGAGCAGGTGTACCTGGTACATTTCTTATTGATTATACTGAATGCAAACTGACTTTTCCCCCTAATTTGATACAGACCGAACCCGAGATCCATCTTGATCATGTGGAGTATGTTTTTGCTGTGGGCGGGGCTCGTGCACTTGTCTATCGCACAGACCGACATCACCTGGCTTAACTACCTACGCAATCGAGGATACATCTACAGACAGCACAGCCCAAACCATGACAACTCCTACGCTTCCCTTCGTGCACAAGATGACTCCGAAGCACTAGACTGCCCCCTGGAGTGCGAGTGCCCTCCTGCGTACCCTAATGCCATGTACTGCCACAGCCGCAACCTCCAGCATGTGCCCTTTGTGCCCTCGCGCATGAAGTACGTGTACCTCCAAAACAACCGCATTACTGGGATCACTGACGGGGTATTTGACAATGCCACCGAGCTCGTCTGGATCATCCTGCATATGAACCAACTGAGATCTGACAAGATTAGCAGCAAGGTCAGTACAGGAGAACATTCAGGCACAAACGAGTCAATAATTAGGCTAATTTTCCTTGTTCTTTATAAAATCATTTTTACAGTTTGACCAATAGTCTAAGGATTCCAAAAAATACAAGCTGAAATTTACACTGGAAATTTATTCTTATTTAAGGAAAAAACAGGCAACCAACACTTCAAAAATCTTAAAGTAAAAAAAGAAAACATTTGTGGTAAAAAAAATAAATAAAAAAAATAAAAAAAATAAATTGTCACTCTTTAAAAAACACCACACAGACAAAGATCTGCAAACAGTAATACTTTTCTTTCTCTAATTAGGTTTTCATCAAGCTGTCCAAACTGGAGCGTTTGTTCTTACAACACAATAAACTTGAACACATCCCAGAAGGTCTTCCTCAGTCCATTCAGGACCTGCGCTTGGACCACAACATTATCGCATCTGTGCCTCCCGGGTCCTTGCGTGGAATGAACAATTTGACATCTCTGCGTCTCAGTTCTAACAACATTCAGGATGTCGGTGACGCCGTAGAGCCACTGGTGTCACTCAGCTTTCTGGATTTGCGTGGAAATCAGCTTTCGATGGTTCCCGAGCGTCTTCCACCCAAGCTGAGTCAGCTGTACCTCGACCACAACCACATCTCTTCCGTCCCCGTGGACTTACTGAAGAAGCGGCCTGAGCTGCACTTCATGCGCCTCTCGCACAATCGTCTCACGGACGCCGGAATCCCACACAACGCTTTTAATGCGAGCACACTCGTGGAGCTGGACCTGTCCCACAACAAGCTGGAGAAGATTCCGGCCATCAGTACAAGTCTGCAGAACCTGTACCTTCATGCCAACCGCATCACAGGTACAAAAACAACCCTCTAAAAAGGCCATGTTACAAAACATGTGACACCGGTTTTGGGGGGGGGTCGGACATGGTGGCCATGACTTACTAAGATGTGGGAACAAAATAGTACATCTCGTGTCCATGAAATACTGTGTAATGGCCATGACATGGCCATGATGGCCAAGAACGTGGAGTAATGAGATCATTCATGTCTCAGATGTTGTTGTGCCATTGAGTAAATAAAGGTAATCATTAATCTATATTAACAGTTAATAGTTACCAAAAATAATCTATTTAAATTTGTCTGTAGTTTACAAGAGGCTAAATGCTATGAGGTTAAGAAGTTGTAGCCATAACAGTACCTTGGCGACGCATTATACTATGCATTTTGTTCCCACAACATAGTATGTTGTTCCCACGCCATAGTAAATCATGACCACAGAATATTTTTCCTCCCAATTTCACCAGAGGGGCTCCATACCATGTTAAGAAACATTAGGTGAACAAATTATGCAAAATTATTGTACGTATTAAACGTGTGGTAAATTATCAATGCAAGCAAACGTCATGAAAAACAATAGCAAATGCATCACTAAACTCGGCCCTATAAAGAACAAGTATGAATCCCACTGACACCATGGAATGTCTTTCCTGTCGATCATAGCTACACTGTAGTAAGGCATCAATCAGCAAAACATGGCAGACAAATATAGCCTGACAACCCCTTCAAGACTTAATGGTAACTTTATAAAAAGGTCCTGTTATCATAGGTCTTAGACCCATAAAATGCTCTAGCTGTTCTACTAACTATTTCACACCTTCTCCACATTCTCAGTTTTAGTAAACGAGCTCCTGCTGAGCCATACCATAACAGAGCAACTAGCTGAGGCAGAGTATCTCCTTATTTGAAGCCAGAAAAGGTAAACAAAAACTAATAGCCTTGTTTAAGCACTGGCCTGAATGTCTTTAAAAAATAAATTTAAAAAAATAAAAATTACCTTTTAATACATTCAGCCTCCCAGGTTGAGGGGAGCAACATGGGAGGTGAAAGGTAGTTAGAAGCTAGGTCTTATTAGTAAATAATATTAGTAATATTAGTAAATAAGGTGGGAAGGGAATTCCCTGCACATTTTACTTTCCTCAGGCAAAGTTTAAGTAGAAAAATATTCCCAGACAAATTTTGCTGCAAAACAAAGGCACTACACACTATTGGCAAAACATCTAGAAAGCCCTTTGTATTTCGCACCAGAAACATCCTTTAAAAAGCTTTTCGTATGTGGAAAAATAATTATCTTAAAAAACACGGCTTTCAACTCCAGTAACTGCTTTGTCAGTGTGGAAAGAAATTAAATCTTGTTCAAGACTGTTTAGTTGTTCACCAAATAATAAATATTTAGTGTAAAATACAAAGGGTTTATCACAAAAGCTATTTGGTTACAATTACAAACACATCTAAACTGCTGTTTTTCTTCCCCTTAGAGTTCACAGTCAGCAGTTTCTGTCGAGTTATAAACGCGGCCAGCTATTCCAACCTGCGTGTTTTGCGGCTTGAGGCGAACAAGATCAACCCTCAGGATGTGCCCCCTGAAGCTCTGCTCTGCCTGCGCAAAGCCACAAGCATCAACCTGTAGGCATGAAATAAACCAACACCATCCAGGCAATGTAACTGTAAACTAGTCCATGAAAAGGGCTAATACATTAATAGTTATGCGAATGGCATAAATATAACTTGTGTAAAGTACTGACAAGTAATGCATGATTATAAACTCTGTATGCATACATCTTTGAATATATTTGAAGAGAAAAAAAATTTATATACACACTCATGGGAAGTCATTTGAACGAGTTTTAACATGTGGACAAGGTAGTCATGTGAACTACCATAGAGTGCTCAACTCTGACATACTTGGTTTCTTTTCTTGCTCAACTCATTTTCGTGTTCAAGGAAGTGAGACCTGTGTCACACTGGGATGATGCAATGTAATGCCGTTTTTTCAAAAAGCACCAGTGAGTTGTAAAGCACACATTACTGTGTTCAAAAGACTGAATAATTCTTGAATAAACATAAAAAAAAAGTAATAATTTTTGTTTTCTACCTTGTCTTCTTGGATTTTACTCAAGTAAAGAAAAGGGATTATGGGCCTTGCTTCTTAGCTTTTTCTTCAGATAATGTGATGCACATTCAGTTACATAAACTTTACTCTAAAAGAATAAGTATTAAGCTTGTAAAAAAGTAACAAAAAAAAAACAACCAGTTTACGAATTAATCTGTTGAGAAACAAGCATGAAACGGTATTACTCATCTATAAAAACTTAAATCTCAAAATTAAGCCACACTTCATGCATACATTAGGATTAGTTTTTCATTTTTCTCTATACAGGTTCAGTTACCAGAAACACTCAAAACCTGCATAGAATATGAATATAATGAACAAAATGATAATTTGGTTGTGGGTAAGCCAAAATATTTTTAATGCACATTTTTTTCTTTTTCCGTTTTTTTTTTTGCATTTTTCTTTTTCCTCCCCACTCAATTTCTAGAACAAAACTCAATTAACAAAACAGTGCAGAACAGTATTGACACGAGAAAAAGCTACTCGCAAAAGTGCCATTGTCTTTCAAGTGTTTAGATTATTCTCCCCTCACCATTACTTTTATTTATTAACTTATTACATTTTCACTCCTTCTGCAAAACCAATGGACCTTCCATGTTCATGCCTGAAATAAATAAATAAAACAAATTAGTAAAAGATCACAGCATTCCACAAATCCTACATTTAACAGGGTATACCAGATAAAACACTTTATTTTAATTAATAAAGTTAAATAAAATTCATAAAAATCTACCATAATGAAACATGCATGTTAAATAAAGCATTATATACACATTTAAAGTGTGTAAACATATATACTTATATAACATTATTATAATTAATTATATAGGTACTTTATTGATCCCAACTGAGATTTCAATATAGCCTAGTATAAAGGTGTTTTGGCAGATAACAGAACCTAACACACCATCTATAATGGTATGAAAATATCTGCTGCATTGGACTGCAACAATAACTCAGCATGTCATTTAGCAATTAAAAAAAAAATTAACGGTATATTCTCACTCAAAAGATACAAATCCCAGAATGCAATATGGATCAAGCCTTGCCTGTAAACCTCAGTGACATCATTCCAGGAAGTATGCTGGTGCAAACATGGCGAGAGCTATAAACAATCAGAATCGAGTCATTTTGTTTTTTTAATTGTTATAGTGAAGGAATTATTCTGGTCCAGGTTTCTTAGTCTAATTTAGAACACTTCATCAAACCCATGTAGCTCAATCACATTCTTTCCGAGAACCTGCCTTTAAAATTGACATTTAGTTTTCATCTCAAATTTATAGCTTTTGTTTTAACAGGACCTAGGTGGCCCCAGCCTTTAGATCAGAAAACTTTGCCCACAAACAGTGAAGTTGTAAGCAGTAAGGCACATGTATGACTAAATTAATTTCTCTCCAGTATAAACTCTGTTTCTATGCTCATTCATGATGTTATTTAATCAAGTGGCAGCTCCACAAGGCATAAAATCATGCAGGTACAAGTCAAGAGCTTCAGTTATGGTTCATATAAATGATCGCGAATATATACTCCTTGTTTGACAGGAATGCAACCCATTGTGTCCAATGTGCTGAGATGCAAATAGCAATTTTGTGAGTTATTAAATGCTTCCTTCTCAGACGCCTCTCATCAACATGGTGTTTCTACCTGATACTCTCATACTCTCTCCTCAGGATGTCTCTTCCACCCCCTCAAAGCACCATTCTGTATAAACTCGTATGTGGAAATCCAAGATCAGTAGTATCTGAAATACTCAAACCAACTTTGTATCAACTGATATCCAAGCAAGACAGAGTCAGTTTCTCTGAACATTAACAGAAGGTCTTGACATGTTTCTGCATGATTTTATAGACTGTGCTGCTGCCTCCAGGTTTGCTGATTGGTTAACTGTATAAATAAGGTGGTGAACAATGCTGTGTGTTATTTAAGCCCCATGACACTCCCTGTATGTACAGGTACCCCGCAAGTATTTAAGTATTGTTCAAGTATTTAAGTAATGATCATCACCGGAACATGTTGCTCTTCTTGCTAATGCAGGTCTTAGTCTGTATATTATGATAAATGTATGGTTGGATGTCACTGTGTAACAATAACTCTCTGTTCCTTGAACATACTGTTACCTAGTGATCACAGCACCCCATTTCCTCTGCCTCCTCTCCCTGTTTCCCTACCACCAAAATATCCATAATAGCTTTTAAAATTGTGCATACACCTCAAAGATAAGTAACCTGGAAAAGATTTGATACACAGCCCACTGCATCATCACTGTAAGATAGGTGGTAGCTGTGTTTTAACTATTCATAAAGCTGTTGGAAAGTTTAGATTTTGGCCAAAGCATCCTGTTCAGATGTTTTGCATTCCAAGCTAATTATAACATCTTGCGTATATATTCCAGTATAGTAAATACTTATTCTTCAAGTTCTTATGTTGCATTTTTACCTGCGAAAACATTCCCTATTTCTTAGGCGAGGCTTCCTTCGCTTGATGAGCTTGAAGAACAGCCACTGCCTCATCAACCTTAAGGTGTTGTGGATCAAAAGGAAAGAAGAGTTTAGGATTACAGAAAGGAGGGACACTGGTAACAAATTGCTCATTTTGGTAGCAGCTTTGGCAGTTAAGAGTACCTTGGCATGTAGTGACTCTGGAGACTCGAGCATGTGTAGAAGTTCAGAGTTGTCTATTTCGAGCAGCATGCCAGTGATCTTGCCAGCGAGGTTAGGATGAATGGCCTGGATCAGCGGATACAGACGTTCACCTGCACCATGAAGGTACATGTTACATAACTGCCAATCAGAGTGGATGCTATTTTATGTCTGTTTACAAACTTGCGTCTGAAGCTTTAAGACAAAGACCAAAAAAAAAAAGTGTTTATTTTGTAATTCTACATGAATACCTAGAGAACAAGTATATGAAAATGCATTTATTTATAGAGAACTTAAATCATGATTGCTGTCGATAAGGGTGTCTCCCGAATGCCATAAACCAGTGGTTCTCAAACATTTTCTGTCATTCCCCACTTAAGGGGGTGGGCGAATTTTCAAGCCCCACTTGCCAACAAAATGATAACGAAATCGGCCAAGTTTACTATTTATTGAAATATCAATTTCTAAACCAATAAGATCAAATAAC
>JAOVVB010000036.1:5720935-5737374 GCA_028570985.1 Heterobranchus longifilis
AAAAAAAACACCCCAATGCGCAGCCAGACCCATACTATACTTGTCTATACCATCCCAAACCCAGCTTCTTACCCATTCTCTGAGTGTTCAAACCTGGAACCTGGGTGGATGCCTGGCGAACAGTGCTGATGGGGGTGGAGGTTCTGCGTTGCATTACCGGTCTCAGTGTCTGAGCTGAGTAAGGAGCTAGCATGGCCAATCACAAAGCAAACGTAATAATTATTAACACAACAAAATATCCCCATGTCCCTGGCCAAAATAAATCCAACACATCCAACATACTAAAAATAAAGTGCATTTCATGCTTGTTGCATGTATGTGCCTACCCTGTGGTCTCGGGGCTTGAGCAGTAAAGCGTGGTGCCGGTCGTAGATTTGGTACAGCATTGTAGAAAGCACGTCCCTGAGGCTGTTAAGAAAAAAACATTTTAGGAAAGTATGAGGACCCTCAAACACTAACTTCTAACTCCCACCTGAGGTATGGAAGGCAGGTAGTAGCCAGAATTTTGCTGGTAAGCAGGCATGGCAGGGCTGGGAATGGCTCTCACACTGGCCAGTCTCTGCATGTACTGGTTGGTGAGTATGGCCTTGCGCTCCTCTTTTCTTTGGGCCAGGGCAACATACAGAGGTTTAGTGCTGACAATTCGTCCATTCATCTCAGTCACAGCTTTAGTGGCCTCCTCAGGAGAGGAGAAGCAAACAAAGCCGAAACCCTTACTGTGCCCGCCCTCCGTCATCACCTAGCCCCCAGCAAAAATAAGAATAGAAAAGTGTCAACTTTTATAGATGACTGGGAAAAAAAATTGCTGTTCATTTCCAACATTTGTTTTTAGTGTTAGGAAATGTGAGAATTTTACATTTTTGCTGCAGCATTGATTTCATTTAATACAAATATGATACCTTAGCACTGGTTATCATGCCATAGGGGGCAAACTCTTTTCTGAGTTTGTCATCATCAATACCGTCATCCAGATTCTTTACATACAGATTCACCCCCTATGCAGGCAAACATAAAAAAAATGTTTAAAGTAATTTCGAATGATTCATCAACATCATGAATCAAAAATGAGATGGCATGTCTTATGTTGAAAAAGCCACATGTTTACCTGGTATCGGTTTAAGCGTTCTTGCTTGATTTGCTCAAACTTGCGTTTGAGTTCAGACTGTCTCTCCAACCTCTTCTGAGCCCGGCCCACATACAGAACTTGTCCATTCAGCTCCTTTCCGTTCATCTCAGCTACTGCCTGCAAACAGATTAGACACTCTAGATGATGGATTTTAGCTTTTAAGATGCTCAATGTTTAAGCATGACAGCATGTCACATTCCTTACTTTCTGTGCATCCTCATGGTTTTCGTAGTTCACAAAGCCAAAGCCACGAGAACGCCCCTTTTCATCAGTCATCACACGTACACTCAGGGTCTTACCTGTCACACAACCATTACGTTTAGGGCACATGTAAATTGTGTGCGCCACTTCTCAGGTCACCAGTTACATACATGAAAATGACTGCTAAACACTTAAACTTATTGTGACTTAAAATTATAATGAAATGATTAAAAAAATAAATAAAATATTGAACATATTAGCCAAATTATATTAGAAATGGTGTTAGGGTTTTCTTACCAAACACAGAAAAGATACTGCGCAATTTCTCGTTGTCGAAATCATCTCCAAAGTTCTTGATGTACACGTTGGTAAACTCCATTGCCTTTGCACCAAACTCTGCCTCTCGCTCTTTACGAGATTTAAAATGTCCAACAAAACTTCACACAGAATCCAGAAATATGCCAGAAAAAAAAGATTTCATGACAAATTCAAGATATGGATGATAATTTCATACAGATTACAATTTATAATATACAAACAAATAAAGAACATCAAGAAAATTTCATGCAGAAGCCCTAAAGGCAGGGACATGGTAATTTCCTGCTCAATTCACTTCATAGACCTGCTGAAATTCTAAAACTCATCCTGAGTCACTGACTTACTGCCAAAACTTCTCATGTGCACTGACCTAAACATGGACAGCTGACACAGTTTCCCCAAAGGACAGACTGGACCTGGAGAGCTTCCCAGCTCTTTACCTGCCTCTTCTCTGAGCAAAGAAAGGTCAAGAGATGCTTATGAGGAGACTGTTCACTGTCATTCCTGCTTCTTGTCTTGGGTTTGTTTTTTGTAATATAGTTCTTGTTTTCTGTTGTGTGCTTAAAAGAATTTAAACAGGGTTCATACAACCTATGCAGATACAGATCAATGTTCAGGCGCAATTTAAATTACTGACCTGGTTTAAAACTGTAGACAAGTCTCCAAGGTAAATGCATCTACAACTAGGACCTACTTAATCGCAATGCAGTTGCTGTCAGAGATTACTTCAGAGGCTATGTGGTGACAAATATAAATGTCAAGATAATCTTTTTGTTCCTATAGAACTTTTGTTCTTGTAGAATTATTACCAGCTAATAGAGGTAATAGCGCATGATATTACATAAGCCTTTATTGTATACTTGTCACCCTAACATAAATTTTGTAGTTATTTCAAAATGCCAAATGCCTCTTAATCTGCTTGTATGAAAAATAAACATTTAATTTATTAAACTGAATGTTAAGGCTTGTTTGAAACCTAAAATCACGTGTCTTTGCACATCTGTACGAACCCTGGTTTAAGAAGTGGCCTGGTGTGGAAGTAAAGACTCTGCACTTACACTTTGCGATCATTCAGGAGCATGCCATTCATGGTTTCGATGGCTCGCTTTGCTGCCTCCTGCGTCTCAAAGTGCACAAACCCGTAACCTTTTGAGCCATTCTCATCACATACGACCTATCAAAGAATATATTGCGACAAACAGCATATTTGGGGGGGACAAACAAACAAAAAAAAAACACATACATTAAATCGCCATTACACCGCAATGTCACAAAGGTTTTAAACTCTGATATATATTACCTGTCAAAAGTTTGGACATAGAAATCAGGAAAGACCATTGATTTTAAATCTATTTTTTATACAATTTAAAAAATATATGCTTTTTCTTTTTTCTCTTTTGAGATGTGTCTGCTACTTTTGTAAAGCCTTCATAAAGGCTCTAATCGGAGTTGCTGTTTGTTAGACAATTTTTGAGGCTCTAAAACTCTAAATGAACTTCTCTGCAGCAGAGGTAAGTTTGGTCTTGCTTTCCTGAGATGGTCTTCATGAGCACCAGGTTTCATCATGGAGCTTGATGGGTTTTGCAAAATACTGTTCTTGCAAAACTGTTCCAGAACAGTCAACCTTCATGTCTTAAAATAATAACTAACTTACAACTTAACTTAACAACAGGTTGTTTATTACTTAAATAAGCATGTTTTATTTCACACTGTGAAACAAATATAGAACATTGCTCTAAAACTAAATAAAATAAATTGGACAAATTATGCAACTTTTGACTGGTATTATATATAATTAAATTTAAAGCCCTAAAAAAAAAAAAAAAAGCATCTACGTAATGGGGGCTGGATCTTTATGCTTCTAATGATTTAATGTAAAGTGACTGAGGTTGAAAATTTGGGCCGTCAATGAAACATATATTTTTAATTCTTTGTGCGGCCCAGTACCAAATTATCCATGGCCTGGTGTTTGGGGACCACTGGTTTAGACAACTCATTATTACACATTAATTCAAGAGCTGACCATTTACGAGTTGCCAAGTTACAGCCCGGTTATGGAAATGAAAAGGAAACAATTTTAGTTCTGCACACAAATATAGAAGAGAAAGCACACACTATCCA
Source organism: Heterobranchus longifilis (assembly GCA_028570985.1). Classification (NCBI taxonomy): domain Eukaryota; kingdom Metazoa; phylum Chordata; class Actinopteri; order Siluriformes; family Clariidae; genus Heterobranchus; species Heterobranchus longifilis. The sequence goes on from JAOVVB010000036.1 coordinate 5,724,702, forward strand.
GGGAAGCTGTTTGTTATTGACTTCAGTGAGATAAATCAGAAAGACCATGCCCACAAAAACCCGAACAGGGAAGCAAAACATCTTTTACTAGAACTGAGGGGAATATAAACAGAAGCTTGTTTGATGCTGACCTTACATGACAAAATGTTGCCAAAAGCTGAAAAGGTGTCATAAAGTGCCTTGTTGTCGATCGATTCATCCATGTTCTTGATGAAGATGTTCCCCACTCCTGACTTCCTCAGACAAGGGTCCCGCTGTGACCACATAATCCTGATCGGCCGACCCTTTATTACTTCATAGTTCATCGTGTCCAGCGCACATTCCGCTGCAGCACAACGGGACATTTGTTCCCGATCAATTAACTCATCTTTACAATTCATTACATCAAGTATTCTAAAAGAGTCTAGCTAAGTGAGATATAGGACTTTTAAAACCAAAAAATGTTACATTAAACCAAGATATTTAGACCAGCTAGTCATACTGGATACAACACCCCTACTATATGAAGATGATTTAAAAATTATACCTTTACACATAGAGACCTAGATCAAGCAGGAGGTGTTAACACTCACCGTCAGCAGGCTGCTGGTAATTGATGTAGGCATAGCCGAGAGACCTGCGGGTGATGATGTCCCGGCATACTCGGATGGACATGATGGGCCCCGCAGGGGAGAACTTTTGATATAGCATGGCCTCCGTGACATCAGGATGCAGGTCACCTACGTAGAGCGAGGCCAAAGGGTACACCGGCCCACTACTGTTCATCCTGCAAGCTCTGCCATGGTTCACACACAAACAAGTTTAATATTTGTCCTGTTAATTGGCTGAATGCAAGTTGAACGCAAGCTGCATTGAAAGACCAAACAAGTGATGTACACAAAAAGATTGGTTAGTCTAATGATGTCCTGATGTCCAGGAATTTTAGGTGTTTATAAATCAGCTAGGTGAAATACCCATCATTGACAGGAAAAGAGCTTGTAAAAATAGTTAAAAGGTTGTGATCAATGATATTATTTCAGCTGGAAGCCCATGTACATGTCTGTCTTCATGTACAGCCTAACAAAATTTTTTTTTTTTAAGGCTGAGTAACTTATACCTTGTTGAAGCCAAGTTGTACTACTTTCGTCATTGGCCAAACACCCTGCCTGTTTGGTAATTGGAGAGTGAATCACAGATGAGAAATCTAAAAAGTAGATCGGACGGATCAAGTTTCGTCTTAAAAAATTTCCTATACCACTTCATTGCTATTATTTCAGCGATCAAAATATTACATAATCCCAGTAAAAGATTTACTAATTGATATGCATTTGTGTAGGTGTTTGTTTACATTGAGCAAGTATATTATTTTAAAATAGGTTATTAAATCCGGCACTTAACTGTCCATAACATCGCTTCTAATCAATATTTTGATTCCTTTTAAGGTGCAAGTTTAACCTCAGGCAAATGGTTCAGTAAATTCTGTCCAGCAGGTTTTGCGTGATGCTGTGACAAAATCTGGCTGGACAGATACATTCAGACAGAAAAACTTCTGAGACTAGTTTCAGGTCCACGACTGTCTGAAACATAAAAAATATCATTAAAAGAGCTAAAAGAAAGCAACAAAACTTCTCATTTACTGTATATAGATGTCAGAATAATAAAATACTCAAAAAAAAGACCAGCATCTACATAAATAAAAAAGTCTGTCTTTCCAGTCAGACGTCACAGCATCACAAAAATGTTTGCAGTACTTAGATGTCTACCTGAAATTAAACCTGTGAAGTTAATGTGAAGTTATGAGCAGAGTAGAATACCATGAGACTACATAACTACAGGAGGAACACCTAAATTAATTAGTGTTCACCTGTCTTATAGAGGAAGCCTAGTCTGAAAACATGAAGCAGGAATTTATTGGAGAGCCAAAATTTGTGCGCATGCGCAAAAACTGCCAGCTTCTATCATTAATCAGGAAACATTTAAATGTCCATAACAAAGCCTTCAACAAATTACCTACCAATTTCACTGCGATTCGGACTCGACTCTTTGTTTAATAAAATTGTTTAAATTAAATGGCCAATTAAGAAATAATCATTTATAGTTAGTTCGCGTGATCGGTTAATCTAAAGCACCCGTTAAATGCTAGCTTCCGTTAGCCATTAGATCGAGAACGCGGTCTCGTGCAGCTCAACTAAAGCAAATACAGTGATAATGACTGCCATATAGCGTGAAGTACTAATAAAAAATAGTTAATAATGACAATTTATTGCAAAACATGCATTTAATATGATGACTAATTAAAAAATGAATAAACTGACCGACTAAATCAAACTTCTGAAGTACGTTAAGCTAACGTGATTAGCCATTTTATAACCGAAAACATGACCAGTTTTTGGTTATGTTTAGACACTTCATGTTAAAAGTGCGTGTTTTTAAAAAATCACCTTTTCCGGTGAGAGAAACACAGATGGTAGTGAAGGTGCTCGTCCTGAAAGCGGCGGAGATTCGAGGGTCGGGGAGTTTCCGTCTGATTATCGGTTTCAAACACCTGCCATATCAATGCGCGTGCACGGCACCACTAATTAAAACCGCCACCCGTTCGCTGAGCTTCGGCTTAATTTAGAGTAACCTTCCGCGACGTTAAATAGTCCCAAACATTAGGCGTGAAAGGAAATTTAAAAATTAAATTAAAAAAATGGACACGTTATACAAAGTGAGTTTTCTTGTAACTTTATCTGAAAAAATGTCGGGTGTGTGTCTGAGAGTATCATAATTGGCCACTAGAGGGAAGACTATCAACAGGGAAATGTAGGCTGTATCCCAACAGGCTGACAACCTAGTGCACTACATAGCGTGCAGAGGGCATTACGTCATAACTAAAAAGCAATTCTAATATGAATATATATACATATATATATGTAAGACTGAGTTTCGGATTTTATATTATAAATTCTTTAATTTATTTAGTTGCTTCATCTTTATTTTAAGCAGCTATTAGGCCATATAATCAGTTTTCATAATCAGTCATTGGTTTGAGATATTCTCTGCTTATGTGTGTGAGTGAGTGAGAGAGAGAGAGAAAGAGATCATATCATAAATAAATACACATGTTCTACTGATACTCGGTTTTCAGACATTTACTTTATGAAATGGCCCACTGACCATGTGTCTGAACAGGGCGTTCAGTGAATAACCGCAGCACTGAAACCAGGAATTCAAGCTGAGAGGCAGAGCATCACAGGTCCCAAAAAAAAACCCAAAGAAAAGAAGAAAAAAAGAAATAAACCAAAGAAATTACCCCATACAAAACTCAAGAAATTACAGTGCTTGGTGAAAATAAACTGCCAGTTTAATAACCATACAATAAAACCTGCAAATACCATGACAAATTACACTAAAAAAAATCTGTAACAAAAAAAAAGGAAAAATATGAAACCAGCTAATGTGGAAAAAAATATGGAGGTGAAAAAAAAGGAATCATTAGGAAGGACATTTAGAGTTACTAACCCCTGACTCCAAAACACACGCACACATTAACAACTTACAAGTCACACAATCACTCACACACTCAGTCACACACTCAGTCTCTCTCACACACACACGCTCACTCACACATTCAACAAATATGGATCCAATATTCAGTACAACCATGATAAATTTCACAAAGAAAATGAGTGGACCTGTTGAAAATGGCATGTCACCCTGCAAGCCCCCCCTCCCTCAAATCCCTGCCGCCGGAGCCTGTGCAAGAGGCGTCAGTGTGTGTCTTGCTTTGGGTGCGTTTCATGATGACTGGATGGGAGGGTAGGTACAAGGAGCAGGCTGCTGATGGAAAAAGGTAAGAAAATGGATAACAGGGGTAAGGGGTGGGTTTGGAGGAAGCCATCTGTGTATTTTTTTTTTAAGTAATATGGGGGGGGTGTGTGCGGGTGTTTGGAGATCAGCGTGGCTCCTCTAGTTCTCTCCCTCGCCTGCATCTGCCTCATCACCCTGGTTTTCCGACGTCCACAGCTACAGAAACGATAAACCACAATTTTTTTGTTTTAAAGAAACCTCTGCAAAACAGTAAGAGTTCCTAAGGAATTCCATGGTTCCAGGAATTGCCTCTGAAGAGGGATTACAGAAAATACTAAATAACTTACGGTAAGATTGTCCCTTAGTAACTGCATGATCAAGGTGCTGTCTTTGTAGGAATCCTCATTTAAGGTGTCAAGCTCAGCGATGGCTTCATCGAAGGCCTAAAATAAAAAAAAAATTAAAAATGTGTTTTTTTTTATTCTTAAGACAAGACACTTGTTTTGGTGCTGTAAGGAAAGAAATACGAGCGGAATGAAATCTAACCGTCTTGGCGAGGTTGCAGGCCTTCTCGGGCGAGTTCAGAATCTCATAGTAGAAGACGGAGAAGTTGAGAGCCAGACCAAGCCGGATGGGGTGCGTGGGCTGCATGTCTTTCTTGCTGATTTCAAACGCGTCTTGATAGGCCTTCTGAGAGTTTTCCACTGTAGCTGCATGAAAAAAATATATATACTAAGCAATTGGAGGCTACTTTGGTTTTTTTTTATTATAAACAAGTAATTAACTTACTGCTCTTGGAGTCTCCAGATGCAACCTCGGACAGGTATCTATAATAATCGCCTTTCATCTTCAGATAGAACACCTTGCTCTCAGCCTGAGAGGCATTTGGAATGAGAAACTTCTCCAGAAGACCCTAAAAAGAACGTGCTCAATTAGAAGCATGTTACAAATGTCATGTTAAAATGTCATTTTAATACCAAAAAAAACAAAAAACAAAAAAAAAACCTTTTCCCTGCCTTAGTTTAAAATCACAGCACAATAAAGAGTGAATGATGACCAGCATTACCAGGACATCATTGCAGATCTCTTGCAGCTCGGTCTCGATCTTCTCGCGGTACTCGCGCGCCATCTGCTGCTTCTTCTCATTAGACTCAGTCTTTTGCTCGATGCTGGAGATGACACGCCAGGAAGAACGGCGTGCCCCGACCACGTTCTTGTAGGCCACGGACAGCAGGTTGCGCTCTTCATTGGACAGCTCAACGCCACCCTCAGTCACAGCCTTCATGGCGGAAGCCATGTCATCATAGCGCTCTGCCTGTTCGGCCAGCTTGGCTTTCTGCACCAAGTCGCTCTTGTCCATTGTCAGACTGTGAGTATGGAGAAAAAACAGGAATTAAGATGTTTGCTTTTTGCCAAATTGAACAGAATTAATCTGATCATAAGAGAGGTTATAGAGCTTTCCCCAGAATGTCTGACGAGCGCCATCTAGTGGTAGTGTAGTGAAAACGGCATCAGTTTTACATTTTAGGTCTGGTTTTTAGACCTTTTCCAGAAGATGAATGACAAGGACAAGTATTGATCTCAACAAAACCGGGGAGCAATTGTAGGATGTTCTTGCTTTCAAAGAGACTTCGTCATAGATCATATTTAGATTAGAAATTTTTAAAAAAAAATGCGAAGAATAACAAATTATTTTCCCCAACTATGATTTTTTTTTGTATATGCATGAAAGCAAATGATAAAAGAGGACAATCTGATTCGGGCTGTTAGTTAATCAGTTATTTCCTAAAACAAATATGAACATGGACTAATTAGGACACGACCCACTTAAATCCGTGATCCATTTTGTTCACGTCTCGCTAGCAGGAACAGGATGCAGCCCCATGCGCACCTTACAGGATGGAAGCATCTTGTGACATGACATGAACAGACCCTTAAAATTCTTCACAAAAGATTTCATTTGCCCTTCCTAACGCGCTGATATTACCCCCCCATCAGGGCTTCGTGCTGCGCTCGTTCTGTATGCGCTCGGGTTTCAAGAGCACAAAACGATTTAGTCGAGTCGTGACGTTAATCCCAAAGGCCCGACTCTCACTGATGCACCAGATCCACAGCCTAGTTAGCTACAATGACGTTAGCGGGCTAATCGCCGCTAGCAATTCAACCGGGTTTATTTAAAATATATATACAGAAATGCCGGATTGCTTTGTGTTAAGCAGGAGATATATGTGTATCACGTCTTCTTTTGTCATTTATATCATTTCTGATTTATTTATTTTTTTTGGTAATGGCGAAATTTTTCCATTGCGGTCTTTGACTGATCTTTGAGAGCGACAGACAGAAAGAGGCCTCGCTTTCGACGAGCACTGGTTATCCTAATAAGCTAGCGAGCTAGGCGAAACCTGGGCTAAACCCCGGATAGTTCCGTGTTCAATGTATATACTAACAGATATTACGCACATAATACATAATCGTCCTACTCTGTGCAAGGCGTGTATACGCCGAGCAGGAAGCCATTTTGTATTCAGCCCTCGTTTTGTCTTTTCGCTAGCAAAGGAAGCTAGCTAGTCATTTAGCGCGTTTCGCTAGCTGATGCTAAGCTCCGCCATTCAGTGCTTTTTCCAATTCCGACACCGACAATGAACAACGCCAGACATAAATTCAGTGCTATTATAATTTACAAGCAAGAAAACTCACGATTTAAATAGGATTTAGTCCCGCTTTTTTCTCTATGAAAGCTCCGCTTGGAGTGTCCGTCCTCCTCTCGTTCTTCTGTCTCTGGGCTGTACCACTTCCGCTAAAGTTGACACATCCGCTTCCTATAAACTGGGCCAGCCCTGCTTTACTCTAAGCCTTCTGTTTTTTTTTCTTCCTTAAAAAAAGCAAACTCGTATACATTTTTGATTATTGATTCATTCACAAAATGTCTAACTGCACATGATTCCCAGCGAATATATTCATTATTGTATGATTTATGACCTGAGAACGTCGTGCACTCTCTCACTTTCCATAGCTAGAGAGAAAATTTGCATTCACTACACACACACACACACACACACACACACACACACACACACCCACCCTCCCAGATAACGCAGTTTATGAGCAGGAACAACAGCCATAACGCTTCACTGTATTAAAAACACAGGAAGAGGTCAGCCTTGACACAAAATAAAACCCATATACACTTGGACACTTTGTAAAATACAGTTTATTAGATTCACACCAAGATATTACATATTAACACGAACGTGTGTCGAACATAACATAACTGGTCATCCTGGTCCATGGATTATAGGTAGGTGTTGATGGTTTTCACCCTTGGAGTGGTTCGAAATGTCAGAAATCCTCCCCTTATACACAGAGCATGATGATGGACCGGATGCAAAATTCTTCTCAGAGTTGATCCTGGTTCAGGTTTACTTTGGTGGCCTGTAAGCAATCTTCCTGCTCTTAAGTACAGACCAGCGGTGCCTCTTCAGGTAGTACACCAGCGGCAGGAGGATCGCTGAGCCCATAAGCAGCTGGAATAGAAAGAAATGCGGTTTTAAAAGAAAGCCCAATTCGACAAAGTTCAGATGAATAAATTATTTGTTACTCTAAAAACTGAGAATTTCTAAATGTGTTGTACCCTACAAAAGATTATAAACAATTAAATCTCAACCAAGTGATGGAAATGTTGGACATTCTTTTAACAAAACCATAATTTTGAAATAACTTAATATTATGGGTATCACAACATGTGGCAAAAAATACTTTTTTAGCAGCCTGGATGCATGCTCTTTTTCTATGAAGTATCTATATAATGTTGGTCACCATCATGGTGAACATCAAATCGGTTTTATTATAAACCTGCTCAAGTAACATACATAGAAGAGCTTAAAAATATAGATCAATTAAAATAATAGTAATTATAATTCTGGATTTGTCTGTATAGATTCTTCAAAGAAATGTTGGAAGTCAATTTAAAAATAGTATTAAATCTTCTCTTTTAAAGAAAAGGATGAAGGCCACAACAAAAATATATTTAAATTCTGACTTCACTTCCCTCAGAATTCTGTCTTTTTCCCCCTTTTGTCGTCAGGATTCTGCCTTTAATCTTAGAAGGTTTTATCTTAAAATCAGAACAAATTTTTTATGGTGTCCCTAATCCTCTTGCATCTTTTTTTTTTTTTGTACAGTATGATATTAAGAGATTATGTACTACCTTAAGACCCATTTTTTTCCGCTGGTCGTGTTCTGGTTCGGCTGCCCAGCGCAAGAAAGTGCACACGTCCTTTGCCACCTGGCTCATTGTGGCTGGCGTGCCTGCAACAAAACAAACGCCCTTTTAATTCTTGTTTAATGATCTTGATAAATACATCATCTATACTTTGTAGACTTCCATTCACCTGCTATACTGTACATGTATGACACCAAAATGGTGAAGGAAGCAATGAAAGTACATGTTATAAAACTGCCAAAATTTCTTTGACTAGATATTCACTCTGAGCATCATATGAAAGCATTATATGAAAACTCACCATCGTCGTACTCCAAGACCTCATTATAGATGGGCGGAGCCATGGCAATGGCCTGGCCAGGAAAGTAGGGGTTGTAGTAGAGTCCCTCTCTCAAAGTCACACCAGCAGGGGGATCACAGTAACCAGTCAACAGTGAGAAAACATAGTCCTCTCCACCATGCCTGCAGTGAACAAAACATACACAGGACTAATTGTAGTACACACAAGAAAAAGTCACACAGTTCACACTGTCCAAGCAAATGAAATGTCCAAGCAGATGACGTTTTCTTTTTAATTCTGTAATTAACACAGAATTAGTTTGACAAGTACTGGTTTTTGCTACCATATATTGCATCTGTGTAGGAGTCAGAGACATGGGGAACACATTAATCATGACTCCCTAAATATAAAAACACACTAGATGGTGTTAAAAATGAACTTAGTTTTCTATGTAAAGATAAAGTCAGTTACTTTTCGCCATATGATACAGCAGTAGAGCTCAACCATGTAAAGGGTCAGTGGGTCAAACAGCTAAATGTGATGGAGGTTTGAAAACAGGACATGCTACTGATGGAACAGAGATTGTACAGGCCCGCTAGATTTTTCAAATTATTTTTGTCAATTATAACTTTAAATCATAATTTTATAAGATTATAAATTATTCCCACATAGCGAGTTAAAGACATGCTCATGTACTGTTAATGCAAAGGTATGACATTTGAGCTCTGAGCAGATTAAGCACCAGTTTTACCTGGCATTGACTATATAGCTGAGGTCAGGGGGAAGAGCTCCGTTGTTAGCGGCACGAGCAGCTTCTGGGTTGGAGTACGGCTTTGGGAAGTAATCAGACAGTTTCCCAGGACGAGTGAACATCTCTCCCGATTCGTCTGGTCCATCTACTACCTCAATCTATGAGAAGAGAGAGAGAGAGAGAGATGCTCAAAACATGTATATATGTCTCTTAAAAAGAAGAAACAGTTTATATGGTAGATATAATTAAATTTAATGAGTCACACTGCTAAATTGGTTCAAAACTGTTTACACCAGTGCTAGTAAATGCTAAAACTGTTCAGAAGATTAGTATGTCAGCTTATGCAGGCATGTCCTCTGTCCATCACTTGTAAAGGAAATTCCTGAACCCTGTATCCACAAGGGCATCTCTGAGGTCATGCCTGTGCGCCACTTTTTTTTTCTTTCTTTTAAATGCACATACTAATTACAAGAAAACCCCAAACCAACTTCTGTTAAATATAAATCTCAAACACCCTTTCAACGCACCTCTTCAGCAAGGGCCTTGACTTCTTCCTCTGTGTGCGACACACCAACCAGGTTTCGGAAGGCCAGATACTCCATACTATGGCAGGCTGCACAAACCTGTTTGTACACCTGATAACCACGTCGGATGCTGTAAAGATGCAGAAACCGAGCTCATATGGCATAAAAAACAGCAAAGATGGCTGCCATGAAAACTGTGTAGCATGTTAGAGAAAACCAAAGTGTACCTGGCATGATCTAAAGCAGACAGCATGCCAGCATGGCTCCATGGATAAGATGGCGCATGTAGCTCCAGGTCAGAGGCTTTCACTGACTGATGTAAAATCAGTGCAAGGCCGGCTCCACCCGCTGTCAACACACCCAGGGTAGAGATCGCTGCTTTTCTGCCCTTGGATAAACTGGCAAAGGACAGATTTGCCTAAAAATAATAAAAAGAAAGCAATCAGAATTTAGTCATTCATTTTATGTAGCTGCTTTACACTGGTCAGATTCCTGTTGAATCTCAAGCTTATCTGGGGAACGTTGGATATGTGGTGAAAATATGACCCACTTCATCACAAATCATTGTGCATGTGTGCTTGCACACATTCACATCTAGGAGCAATTTGGAATAGCAAGCACATCTACTTGTTTGAATTTGGACAGAGAACGTGCAAAAAACAGGCTGTAACCCAAACTTTAGGGAAAGTTGATGGCTAAGTTCAGTGTTAAGGCTCGGAGTTACTAATCGGAAAGTCGACGGTTCGAGTCCCAGCTCCACATATCCCGCAGATGGGGCCTTGAGCAAGGCCCTTAATCCTTTCTGCTCCGAGGGTGCAGTATAACGGCTGACCCTGCACTCTGACCCAAGCCTACCAACAAAAATGGAATATGCAAAGAATAAAGAATTTCACTGTGCAGTAATGTACATATGATGAATAAAGGCTGAACTTAACTCAGGTTCCAATTAGAGAGAGACCCTGATGCTGCAACATTTTAATTTGATACGACAGAATTTACACACAATATTGATGCACAAAAGCGTCTATATTCATTCAACACTTGGCTGCTGAGACAAAATCCAGCAGCAGGCTTTAAAGCAAAGTTTTGTTAAGCTTGCCCTCAGCCTCATTTTTGATGACAGGTTCCCTAAAGTAATCCGAGCGTCACCGGAAAGCTCTTTCCAATCTCTTTCCACAAATACCAAACTTATTTAGAAATGTATAGTTTGAAATCAAGGTCAAAGCCTGAAAAGCTGAGCTTACAGTAGGCCACATAGCTTCCCTTGCTGTCTACATAGGATATAAACTTTAGAAGCATGAAAGTTCATATACGTGCATGTAATATAATAGAGTGAGTTTGTGTAACCCTTCAGCACCTGGGTTTGAACTGAAGGTTAGACTGAAGGTTAGGTTTAACTCAGCTTAATTACCTGGATGTTATTTGTCCTGCTGCACTATGGAGCTATATAGATTAGTGTGTAATCTTATGCATTTGCTATGTTTTTAGGAAGACTGCTTAAGCACTGAAATAAGCTCAATACAATTCCCATCAGGTAATACATTATATATAGACATGAAGGAAGCAAAACAATATGTCAGCGTCTCCAATGGAAGGGGGGGGACATAATGACTGCACATATCAATGACAAATCAAACAAACAAAATAAATAAACGTGTAAGGTAACTAAATCACATTTATCTTCAACACTGCATGCAAAATAAACCCATATTTTGTCACAGCGACATGTCATGGTGAGGAGAACATGTCCAAAGGCTAATTTGACCTTGTGTGTTCTGTGAGAGCTTATTATTAAGGCTACGGCTAAAGCTAACACCATATAATTCATCTAAATTATTATCCGCGTTTTTAAGTTACTTAACTCACTCGAGAGAACTGAACTGGAGGTTTTGAGTGGAGTAAAGCTCTGCCGGTGGACCGCCACACACACACCCGGAGCGCCGCCATTTCTGCTCCAACACTGACCAGCGTAGGCAAAACTGCGCATGCGCGTTCCATACGACAGCTTCATGGCGGAATCGCACGCGGTGTCGTAAGTGCATTGAGTGGATCACGTGCGCCAGTGCTGGTGCGAGATTGTCCAAATGTCCTGGGCTGAGACTGATTTCAAAGAAGAAGAAGAAGAAAAAAAAAGATGGGACTGTTGTAGAGATTTACAGTATAGCTTAAGAGAGAATCCATAACAATCAAACATTTATCTCATTTATACAACTGAGCATTTGAAGGTCAAGGGCCTTGATCAAGGGTTCAGCAGGAGCAGCAGCATGGCCCTGCTGGGATTTGAAGTCATGACCACTCAAAGAGTAGTCCAACACCTTAACCATGCACTTAGGGACTGCTTTCTTCGAGAAAGCAGGCTTAGTCTAATCTGTACCTTTCCCTATTTCCCATGGTGATCGCAAGCATTTACATTTTGTATTTTTTAACTATAGTCAACCATTAAAGCTTTGCTTAAGTCTTTCGGCTGCTCCTGTCAATGGGCCATCACAGTGGACCATCCAATCCGCATACACCTTGCACACTTGATGTCTTTCATGACGCAACCCTCCAATCTTATCTAGGCTTGGGGCCGGCACTGCATCCACTGGCTGTGGTTTGAGCATTGAGTGGGAATTGAACCTGGGCCTTGGCAGGCAAAAAAAAAAAAAAAAAAACTCTCAGCCATTAATGCCCTGTATTTTTTCTTCTTCTTAATTTCAAAACCTTCATGATAGGTGGATAGATGTATTATGAGATTCACTGCCTGGCAAAAAAATCATTCAATTACCTTTAGTTTTGATTACAGCATAGAATGTGGTGGTTCTCCCTGGACCACTCACTCACTCATCGTCTATGCCGCTTTATCCTGTATTCAGGGTCGCAGAGACACACTGGACAGGGTGCCAGTCCATCGCAGGGCACACACACATACACACACTTGGGAATGCCAATTAGCCTAACCTGCATATCTTTGCGCCAGGTGGGAGGAAACCGGAGTACCCGGTGAAAACCCACCAAGCACGGGTCATGCTTGGTGGGTTTTCTCCATGCATGGACAGGAATCGAGCCTAACCGGGAATCGAACCCGGACCCTGGAGGAGCAAGGCGACAGTGCTAACCACTACACCACCGTACCACCCCTCCCT
>JAOVVB010000036.1:5739127-5754508 GCA_028570985.1 Heterobranchus longifilis
CATCAGGGAAGAAAAAAAAACAATGATATGATAACCTATGGTAATCATCATCTGAATTTATTTTTTGCCACATAACATTGCTGAATCTAGACCTGACCAACTGAAGCAACCCCAGATCATAACACTGCCTCAAAATTCTTGACATTGGGCACTATGTAAAACTCCTGATGGGTGCATTACTTTCATTACTCTGGAATAGAGTCAATCTGGACTCATTAGACCACGTAACCTTTTTCCATTGCTCAAATGTCCAATCTTTAAGCTCCATAGCAAATGTAAGCTTTTCTATTAGTCTCACAAAAAATCTTTATTGCCATACAGCTGTTTAGTGCCAATCCTGTAAGATCCCATTACACTATGTGTATAGAAATGCACTTACTTAAACATAGCTAAAAATTTATATTGTTGATTTTTTTTTTTTTACCATGCAACTTCAAGTGTTTAAGTAATCTTCATTCATCATTTTTTTTCATCATATTTCTTCCACAAAGTTGACAGTTCAGGACAATCCTTCCAGGATTTGATAATGTGTTGATGGGTTCTTAATCCAGTTCCAGTAATTTCAAATCCCCGTAGTTGTTTTCTTCGCTTGATGCAGCCTTGTAATTTGACCCTTCCAAAAAAATGATGTTTTTGGGCCAGGAAGTGTATATTTAATCTTTTTTTTAAATGTACATTATACTTACAGTATGGCCCAAATTCTATTGACACCAGACCTTTAACAGCCATATGCATGCCATCCTGAATCGTTCCGAATTGTTTGGAATGTTTTTCTGCTCTTTCCTTTACTGGAACTTTGTGGCCTATCCCAAATCTGTTCCATCCAGCATGGCAATTCCCCTGAGCACATCATGAGGTTTGTCGTGTCATGGTTTGACAAGGTTATATTCAAGAGTTAGCAACCCCTCTTTTATTTTTATGTGTATAAAATTAATCATAATTATCTGATCGTATCACTTTTAGGCAAATAAAAACCACAGACAAACAATACTTTTTTCACCATGCCCTCATTTAGTTAACAAAAATGAAGTAAAAAAAAAAACAAACGTTTTTTAGCATGATGTAGCAGCCTAGAGCATCTGCTGCCCTTTTCTGTACCCCAGTGTATAGTTGATTAGCAGAGGTACGGCCTTTGGGCCACAATTCTTCCATGAATACCACTTCTGCCCACTTCCCCGGATAGTCAATAGGTGTACTTGGGTCCCAGTTGTTGTTTTTTTTAATCAGTTCTGTGCTGATGGAATTGCTGGATCTTCTGATGTCAAAGGGAAGCAAGCATGATGCGTTTTTCATCTGCTGCTTTACGTTTCATTGGCTGCCCGCTGTGTCTATGGGCCTTAACATTGCCTGTTTTTTTGTGCTTCTTCAGAATAGCTTGAACAGTGCATCTTGAACCCCTAATCTGCTTGGACATCGCTGCCTGGGAGAAACCTTGCTGATACAGCATACCTACCTTGTATCTTGCTGCTGTGCTCAGACTTGCCATGGTGTATGAACTGTGACATGAAACTGTCTTCCACAAACTCACCTTAGTAGCAGACTTTGGCTGTTCCTCACCCAGTCTTAAGCGTCCTACACAGCTATTTCAGTTAATGACTGTATTTTAACCTACATATGAAATTGATGATCATTAGCACCCAACGGGCTATAATTGGTTAATCATTAACCTGACTCTGATCATACAAAATCAAATGTTTTCATTTTTCCCCCACACCTTCCTAAATGTTTAGTACAGTAACTTACATCTTCAGGTGAAATGTTAAAGGTACTCAGAAGGGTACCTTCCTTCAGCTTAGGACCTAATAGAGTCATAAGAATGTGCAATTGTTAAAGCCAGTCAAAAAGTTAAAAGTTCATGCATTTTACTACTGCTTTGTACTGGTCAGAATTATGGAGATATAATTAATTACATTTCTTTCCATTGATCGAGAGGGTGTGCAGGACTAGGCAGGATGGCTCAGAATAATTAAAAACAAACAAACAAAATATTGCTAACCTTTTCATCCCATTTGAGGTATTTAGCATTATACTATTAAAATAAAGTCTTCAGGGATGACCCCCATGCTGATGATATAAGGGCTCAATAAACAGAGGGTTGTTTGGAGAAAGCCTATAAATACACCCAATTTAAACACACGTGCTATTTTGAAACTTGCATGGAAAAGTTATGCAGCCAAGTTAACTCCTCATTCTGTCTAAAACTAGATTTTAATCTTTAGTGCCTAAAATCATACCCAAGACTTGTAGTAGCTACAAGTATTACAGAGAACTACAGTTGGGTACAATACACACAGACATACTGTTATAGAGTACATTTTTTATTAAAAAATCAGTTTTAAACAATGACACCCATCTTATTTTCATCTGAAACACTGTCATAACTCCTGCCCCATTTTTTCTTTTCTTTTTTTTTTTACAGCCTACACGATCATACAACTCTGTTATTTTCCGCATTGTGCAGGGCTGCTCTGTAAAGATGTTCAAAACTAGTATGGGGCTGTCACCTTCAATAAAGTGTGTGATAACTGACAATCAACAAAAATCCTAAGCCCAGCAATCAGCAGAGCCTAGGACTCTAATGGGGTTTTGTCACAGAGGTAGCAGAGCTGTCCAAATCATCAAGCCTGAATCAAAGCACACAATGTAAACTATTCAAAACCTGCTTCAGAAAAATATTTATCATTAACAGGTTTCTTTAATAGGATGCTAACTAAATCAGTCATTAGAAAGGTTTGTGATGTGGTTCTGGTTTACAAAGCAGCAGCAGACAGCAGGCAGGCGACTCTGTCAGATTTCCACCTACACCATTCCTGCAAAAAAAATCTAAACAGTTGAACGAAATCTGCTACCAATGTGTATGTAAAACGAGTCTGAAATGCTCTGCCCCCCCCGGCTTTTCACACTATGTTCTTAAATCAAAAGCTGTTATCTTTCTGAAAAAAAGAGAGATGATGCGATTCATTAAACCAGTAGCTCAAGCTGTCCAGCCCTCCTGCTTATTGTACTTTAATGTTTTCTTTTAGATTACAACAACAACAACAAAAATGCCACTCTAAACCTTTTTATCAGTTCACCCCAAAAAGTCCATGACTGAGAATAAACTAGCACTGAGCAGGTGAAGTGGCCAGATGGGGCAGCGCAGGGTTCGGGAATGGAGAGGAGAATCAGAAATATTAGATGGTTAGTTGGCTTTGGCACGGAGCTGCGCTCTCTTGCCCGTGACGGCCTGGAAACCTGTTTTAATGCTGGCCACAGAGCATCGCGAATGACACGTCTCGCACTGAAGGAAGTACAGCCGAGTGTCCTTCTGCAGGATGGTCTCTGGAGAGCGACACGTGTGACAGGTCACGTATTCCTCTGTAAAATTAAAATGAAGAACAAAAGGGTATTAGATAGCACTTATGATAAATTCTAAATGTTTTGCCCAGAACACAAAGTTGCCTATAAGACCTGGTATTTAGCTTTTTCCTCAATATAGCAACAATCAAATCAACTTACACATCAAAGCCATATCATTTATTGCATACAGCTCCATGAAATGAAAACCTAATAGTTCTATTAAAAGACAACCATTTCTTTATCTTTTGTTGTGGCAACACCTGTGTAGATAAACCTTTTACGATTCACGCTACCATAGCAACAACCACCAAAGTTTGGCACATTATTGGACAAAAAGGGTTGTATGCATAATATAACAAGAGAAACCTTAAAAATTACGAAAATTAAGCGAAATACCACAAATATGCCATTTTAATCTGAATTAACCTCAATCAACTTGGTGAGAAGTTTCCATTTTATTCTTCTTTCTACATTTAAGTAAACTGGAGCTTGTTTTTTCTGACTGGGGGAAAGGAAAAAAAAATGTCCAGGAACATTGCCATGGCAGCCTCTGAGTGGACACACAATTATAATGACTCAGTCACAGGGGGAAGTGAAAACAACAATGACAAAGTTGTGGGCTGGTTTGTTTAAGCACCAGCTTCCATTTCATTCTCTACCACTGAAATGTAAACTGGTCAGAAATTCGCATACTGTTAACACTAAAATAAGAATAATTATGAATTTATATAGACGGCTAGCTGAATTGATTAGTTAGCCAGTACAATCACAAACGGCACAGATCTCTTAACAGGTTTGTGAGCAAAAAAGCCCAGCGCGGCACTGGCATTCAGGCTTGTTTTAAAAAGATTCATAATCTCTAGATGTTAGAAAATCTCATCAGGATTTTCAGACATTTGCACGTTACAGTGAAAACTCAAGTGTTACATAAGTTTGGAAGTGTCACATAAGGACCATTTTTGATTTTTGGGAACTTACTAATGTATCTTCTCAAGACGTTCTCTATTTGTTTTTGCTGAAATCGGCCTTTGATCACCAGCTGATTATTTCCATCTATAGAACCGCTGCGAAAAGAAAAAAATTATATATACAGTATCACACTTACATTAATACAAAGAACGACAGTCGAACATAAAAACATGCAGCATGGCAATGCAATGCATGTAATTCTGGGGTCTACCTTGTTCCCAACTCAGCCAGTAAGAAAGCCAAAAGATGTTTAGGCTGTCGATGCAACCTGCACAGACACACAAATGCAAATTGTTAGTCTTTCCTATTCGTTGTAATACTAACATGGAAAATGCATGCAAGTAATTCCCACTCACAGTTTGCAGATGTCCGTGAAGTTGACGAAAGATGTTTTCTTTGTTCCGACTCGCACCACTTGAGGCGGCTTCATGACAAATTTTCTCTTCTCGCCCGCCACCATGTCAGGATTCTTTTCCCTCATAATGTTAAATACGCGACTTAGCAGCTGTTGACAAACAAAGATTCTCTTATGATCATGAGTACAGAAAAACAAAATCTAGAAAATTGCCTGTCTCTTAGACTGGGGTATTTAAACTGAGTGTGAGATGTACCTCATCGTACGTGTAGTCTCTCTCTGAGCCTGCCCAAGCCGGGCCAGTCTGAGAGCTGAACGTGATGCCATCGGAAATTTTACTTTCATCATCCTCCAGAGCTGTGAAGGGAAAAAAATGATCATGAATCACAAAATAAAAACATTTCACATAAGAAATCTTAATCTTGGTGCTTTTTTTAATAATAAGAAATGTATGCAATTTAAAAACACAGGGTTCTTTTTATTGCTAGGTGCAGTGTAGCAACACAGTAAAAAAACACTAACTGAAAAGGGAAAACTGATCAAGTAATACACTGGATATATCTATAGTTCACAGACATGCAGATGTTTCACTAAGAGAAGTAAACCACAAAAAAATGGTCGCTTACCGTCGTCCTTCTCAGCTGTATCACCTTCCTCGACAAACTCCACCTTCTTCGGCTTTTTCTTCTTTGCTGGCAACATCAAGTCCAAGTCGTCATCTTCCATTGCTTCAGGTTGCTCGCCTTCAATTTTCAGCTCCTAGTCAACCGAACCAATAAATCACACTTATAATTAAACATGCAGATTGTGTGTATACGTTTCCTCTGCTTCCTTTCTATAGAGTCTATTCCAGTTGATTCACTTGTTTAGGATGCCACTAAGTGAGTAAACTACAATCCAACTTATAGTCAATAGAAAGTGGGATTATGTGGATAAAAAACTAATTAATTGTTGGGAACCAAAAAATAATAAATAAATAAATAAATGGTTACAGACCTTCATGCCTTCTTCGATGTCATTGTCAAACACTTTCTTGGGCTTCTTTTTCTTTTTCTTCTGATTGAAGAAATTTAAATCGTCTAGGTCATCTGTGATCTCTGTGAAAAAGCAAAACAACAATCCTCATCATTTTGTTCACTTTCAAAGCCACTAGATTAAACTAAAGAATTTTCAATAAAACACTTGTGTGTTTTGTGAGCATGCTAAGACCTCTTAAAAAAAGACAAAAAAAAAAAACTTTGTTGCCCGAGTGAACCAGAAAATCTGTGTGCCTTTTGAACATGCTAAGACGTCTATAAATCCCCTGACGCTGCTGGACGTATTTTTCTGGTGGGCCCGGCAGTGCTGGCGCAAATGCTTGGGCCGGTCATCATTTGTGTAGTATGTGTGTGTGTAAATAAAAACAATAATGCTTGGAAGAACATGAGGGCCTTCGCACATTATAACACCAACACTATTAAAATGCATTATCAGAGCGATGACATAGTGCTTGGGCCCTAATAAAAAATTAAGAATTTAGGCTAGAAATGCAATAATTAAAAATATAAAATAGAATAGTAATTTAAAACCAATTATATATACACACACACACGCATATAATGCCTCTCACATGACAGCATCAACGATAAGGCAACTAATGACATCTTAAATTGAATTGTGCTAGCAATGTGTAGTTCAATGTTTTCCTTTAAGTTTTAAAAAAGGGAATAGATAACTGTTAAGCATGTATACAATTTTTATGTACAAGTATATGATCCGCCGTGGCGAGCCCTCGACGGAAGCACACAAAAGACTAACAGGTGAATGTAACACGGAATGCAATATAAACACAAGATTGTATTATAAGAATTGACGTATAAGAATATAAAATGATAAAAATATGGTGAGTGGATAAGACAGCAGCAGTATGATTGAAACATGAAGTATGAAATGCTGTGTGCGTGATGAAATGATGCGTGTGTCAGCAGGAGCAACAGTGCAATTGTGATTGCCGATTCCTAGTAAGAATACACAATATAAAATGTTGCTTCATGACCAGGGTATAATATTTGGGATTGGCACCTTTTTTCTTCCCTTCCTCTTCCTCAGGCTCGACCTCACGCTCCTCTCCGGCCTCAGGCTCGATCTCCCGTGGCTCGGCCTGCTGCGTCTCCTCGCCGACTCCATCGGCTTCCTCATCGAGCATAAAAGGCTTCTTCTTCTTCTTCTTTTTCTTGGTCGTGCTGGGGTCGAATAAGATCTGCGAAAGGATTCACACTCAATTTAAACATCTTGAGGATGACCATGGTTACAGGCCCATCTAAAAAGATGTGCAAATTCACTTCTGCATTTAATGATATGGTGGTAATGGTTCTGCTTGGATACTGTATGTACATACAGACATTATACCGTGCACTACATAATGCATAAGGAGACATGAGACATCAGGAGTACGGAGCAATTAAGATATGGTCAGTCTTATTTAAAACAGGATTCTAAAAGTGCATGTGCTTCTATTTGTTTAGTGTGTGTATGTATATGTGGAGGATGCTTTCAGTGCTCTTTTACAGACAACGAGGTTGCTAACTGAAAATTAGCTTCCATGGCACTTCCAAAAAATAATGAAGCACGTGTTACATGAGAGGAAACAATAAAAAAAAAACAGGTCCACAGGTCGTCAGCGATCTAAACGTCATATTTTACCCAAACCCTCATTTAGTAAAGAGAAAGTTCGAGAAAAAGAGATCAGTGTAACAGCTTAGAGCTAATAAACGCACCTCACTGTGCGTTAGCAGAGCTATTGCTAGTTAGCTATCTGACAAGGCCCAAAGTCATGCTGTAACACGTTCATTTTGGTTTAACTGAAAACCTGGAAGGTTAAAATACGACAAACCGTGTCGTTTCAACTCACCTCGTCTTCTGACATGGTCGCTGTATTAAACCGGTGTCTTCAAAAGAGCCTTAGTGAGAATAAACTGCTAAATAGCACCGAACCTTTTCACCATAAGTGTCTTGCATCAGCAAGCGGAGTGCGAGTGCGCATGCGTACTTACGACGGGTGCATATGACGCAAACATGCGCAGCGACGCAAAACAACGTGGTTGGCAGCGCGTGTTTTATTCCTACCTGCATTCCGATGAATTCCGCCGCCACCGCCCTTCTGGCCTAAACGATCATAATGCGGGTGGGTTGGTTCCGGCGTAATATCACCACTGCCAAGCCTTTATTCCAGATAGTGTGTGAAATTACACGTTTTTATAGTGATTACATTTTTATCCCCATGATCAAGGGGAAAATTCCTAAACCATGAATGGACATGTGTCCAGGCTATCTCTGTTTTGCTGACTTTATAAGTAAAACAATGCAGTATTGTGATTACAACATTGTCTATTTTCATTCAAGAGGCCATGACACTTAGTGATTCTCTTTATTGCAGAAAACCATGACCATTTTTTGGGGATTGATCCAAAGCACACTCACACACTTATACATCCAAACTAAAGGACTCTTAGGACAGATTTCAGACAATTGCAGGATCTACAAATTTATTTAACGTAACATGCATCTTGCACCTTTGGGGTCTGGTATTACACATTAGTATATTCATGTTAAGACATGTCATGTCACTGTTGTATGTTGCATAAGCATGCCAATTATTAAGGCACATAGCAGCATTTTCATATGCTTAAAGTGCAAAATGAATCGCAGAGCCTGCTTAACACAGGACCAGCCCACCCAACCCTTAACATGAACAAAAACACCAGCAACGAAGAATCGAACAGTTTAATGATCTTTCAAATAAAAGTTTCATCTGAATAAACTCAAACATACAAATGTACACGTGACACACCTTGCTCGTACAATCCCAGGTTCTTTACAAAAGATATAGTAAGCCTGTGGGATCTTTTCAAATAGGCAAAAAAAAAAAAAATGCTTTAGAGTTTGTTTGCGACTTTATAACCCTTCCACCCTAATCGAGAGTAATACATGAATTAGATTGACGTGCTTGGAGATTTCAGCAGGATAGATCCAGGTAAGGAACAGCATTTTGTTGAGACCTCAATAAAGAATAAAGTATTTGTGATGCTCCTAGATGTAATATCACTCCTTAAAATGAACACACTTCCAGATCGACCTTGGAATATAATCAGACCCGAATCTATTCGTTGCATCTTAACAGTCAGTGAAGACACTTCAGAACGGTGGCTCTTAAATCAAGCATGCAGAAGACATAATTCTTGTATATAAACAATTATTGTCATCACCATGAGAACATAAAGCTATGAGTGGATTGGTGTAATCCTGATACATCCCCACACAGACAGGCTACAGGGACGACATGATTCCCACTTGTTTTTCGGTGTTTAATAAACAGATAGAGGTAGATGTCTTGAAGTGGGGTTTTGTACAATTACATTCCAAATTCGAGTGGAGAAATAATGAGCAACGGCAAGAGAAGAACATCAAAATATCTGTAAGCAAACATTGGCTGACTTGGGTTTGCATCAAATTCACTGTTTTGCTTTCGTAGCCTCTTTTACATCAATATGGACAGTTGACTTTTATTATTTATTTATTTATTAAATGGGGGAGAAGATGGGGAAATACCTAAGCCATTCATTTGAGCTACAGTTTCCTAGACAATTGGTTTTCTCAAACGTTAACCCTCTGAAGGTGTCCAAATCAACTCTGAACATCAGTCCACCACACGAGTGATTAGACAGTCCGGATGTGTGTGCTTGGTTCACATTGCCCAAGCTTTCAGCTCCTCCATTTCATCATCATCCTCCTCCTTTCTAGCCTTGGCTGTAGGTAGAAGAACAGGAAATGGACGATTAGAAGACTCCTAAACATGCGATTTCACTTATAATGTATAACTTTTCCCTTTGACCCTCGAAATATAAATACTACTTAATTACTACTTAAAATTTGATCTGATAATGATATTATTGCATCTTGAGAAAACTATTTATTCAATACGCTGCCTGAATATGCAAAGTTGAATAACTACAGCATTATGCAAAAGTTTTTTGTAAAACAATTTTATGTTATGACTTTATTACGTGAAGAAAAAAACAACTCTGATTTCCAAACACTAATATTCTGGCAAAAAAAAATCTTACAGGAAAATATCTGTAGGCCAAAAAAAAGAAGGGAGCATATTATGTAAAAGACCACCCTTGAGACAAAAAGGAAAGAAAGAAAGAAGAAAGCTTCTGGGTTTTGCATGCATGAAAAAAGAAGCAAGTGCAAAGAACTGCTGCTGGTTCTGTGGAATGTTCAGGAAAGCTAAGCATCTAATTTCCTACACAAAGTTTCTTAGCACAACCTATATCCAAGACTACATTTTAAACAGAAAGAGAAACGCACACAATTTGGGAATGCTAATTAGCCTAATCTCCATGTCTTTGGAGGCAGGAATTGAACCCTCAATCCTGAAGATGTGAGGTCACAGTGCTAACCACTACGCAACCTTGCTGCCCAATTATTCACTTTGTTTAATTAATTACTTTTTACTGTTTTTATACTATTTATTTAATGTAGAAACTTTAAGACATCCTTGCTCTACAGCAATTCTTTGTATGTGCAAGACTTTTTGACTTTGATAAAATGTACTGTACATCAAGTCAACAATCAGTTTATGTATACGGTATTCCTGCTGGTGTCTGCATTACCTGGTTTGGAAGGTAATGTAGTTGATGGCACGCTGGGCAGTGGGACGTTCTCTGGACCACTGATTTCCAGCAGGGTATTGTCCAGTTCCTCCTGTTCTAGCTCCTCAAGTTCAGCGAGCAATTCATCCTAGAAAAGGAAAAACACCATATAAATAATTCAGTGCTGATTTTAGGGCAAATTTGACAATTATTTTCCTTAATTAATTACTTCCTCGATCTTCTTGAAAGAAAAAAAAAAGAAAAAGAAAAACATTTCCACTCTGTAGCCTATGTGTCCATAACAGGATAAGACAGTTATCCAGTTGTTCTACATGTTTAAACTTTAATCTTACTTGTAGAAAATGTTCTTAATTTAGTAAAGTGTCATTCATCTGGAATGCGGTTTGGAATTTCACAGCGTTATTGCATAACCTTGGGAATTTACAAGGCTTCACATTCTGCACTCATAACAATTATGGTTAAAAAGTGGAATCCCGGTACCTCGTCAAACTCTTCTCCAAAGCCGACTGGTTTTGAAATAGCATCAGATATCTCCTGTGCCAGCTCCTGCTGTTCTGTGATGTCCTGCATGAGCTCATCCACTTTGTCTATATCCCTAAAATAACAACACAAGAGCAGTTAATTTACTAAAAATAATATTCCTATTATATAAAAACGTGAGTTTACTTAATATAATTTAGCTTCAGTTTATGCACAGCTGGGATTGAAAAGGGTGTCTGAACACAGAAAAGAACGTACATGTTCTGGTGAGCGTTCTTCATGGCCTTGGCGGCAAGGCCCATGTTTTTAAGCACTTCTGTGTTAGTGTTGGCGTTCTCCAAAGCTTCTCGTTGATACTCAATGGTGGAGAGAGTGCCATCGATCTGACCCAGCTGCTTTTCATAACGCTTCTTCCTCTTCAGGGCCTGGAGTGCAGCTTGAGGAAGCAGACAAACACAGCAATCGGTCACTTTATTTCATTTTGTTTAAACGCCTGCGTGATTTCTATATACTCCGTTCCTTATACGTTTTCTGTTATACTGAGCAAACAAATTTTTTTACTTGACTTTAAACAGAGGGGTACTGTTAAACACTTAACATGCCAGTTCTTTAAATTAAACCTTTGTTTGTGATGACTGTCAATGATTGTAGTGCTTAATTGTGTGCTCATGACATATTTCTGTTCCCTTTTTGAGAAGTTGGTAGTTGTCTGCCATGTATCACAGGTAGACACTGCTAGTGCCAATACAATGAGGATTAATAAAGAAAAAACTGACCGGTCACATAACATAAAAAAGAGATTCTTTTCTCACTAATATTACAACAATGTTAACTGTCATGACAACAAATCCAGCAGTAGCAGAAAAAACAAATGTTAAACTAGAAGTTCCAGACTGCAATTATGAAAAGAAAAGATAATGCTAGGTTTGATGTCAGTGATAGAAATAAAGCTGAAAAAAATAATACAGAGGTAAAAGAAGCGCTGCTGCATCAATCACTTTTAATTAGGGCTGAAGTGAGGTCTACTTCTCACATGCACAGCAACAACAGGCTGTATCGCATTGTGGGGTATGTAGGAAACCACACAGAACAGCACTGTGGGTAACGTACGAAAAAACTACCTCAGTACCAGTCCAAAATAAATATTGGATTAAAAAAAGATATAGACAAAATAAAACAAACAAGTTTTTATTCGATATCTTCTTCTTTTAAGCACCAAATTTTATCTCTATAATTGTAAAAGTTCTCAAAGTAAACCCACATGGATGAGATGAGACTTTACTTTGAAGCACTTTAAGAACGAAAACAAGAAAGCCCTTAGAACTATAAACATCTGACATACCTTATGAACCTTTTTATACACGTTATAACTGTTGTACCCTTTTATTATTATTATTTCTCCCCATATTGTTGTCATCCTAATGTTAATATCCTGATATAACTCTAAATGAACAAATAAAGGCGGGGGGGTGGGGTGGGGGGGGGAATCTTGGTCGTCACAAATAATCACGTGACCGTTACTAATGATGACGTACTGCTCGTAAAGATTAATATTTCAATGAGGACATGAGACACGGGGGGATTCCCTAAAAAATTAAACAAGACAGAACAAAGTGAGAGGGTTTGAAGAGGTTTTAAGAGACTGGTTAATGTTGTAAACGGCGCATACAAACACATATATTCACACATATACACCGCTATAACTGCTGAGTAATAACCTTTCCTTTGGGAACTGGCCTTGTTGCTGGAGTCTGTACAGGTTATTAGGCAGGTGCCTAACCTGACGCCTAACTATTGACGACCAACAACAATTATTAACAGCTTAGAGCTCGTGTAATTATCGAAATAATCATCTTTAATTACGGTTCAATGCGTACCTCGTTTGTTTTTCGTGCCGTTCTTCTTCGCTGTTAGCAGTTCCGCCTCAATCTTCTTTTCCAAAAAATCCTGTTTCTTCGTCAACATCTCCTCGGTCTCGCGGAGTTTCTGGATCGCCTCCTG
Organism: Heterobranchus longifilis; assembly: GCA_028570985.1. Classification (NCBI taxonomy): domain Eukaryota; kingdom Metazoa; phylum Chordata; class Actinopteri; order Siluriformes; family Clariidae; genus Heterobranchus; species Heterobranchus longifilis. Next base: position 5,751,926 of record JAOVVB010000036.1, read on the forward strand.
AGGACTCGGGGCTTTTTCCCCTTTCCCCCCGCTCCCGAACAACTTCCCAAACAAAGACATGTTTGCTAAAGGGGTTTATTTTCTGTTTAAAACACACAAACGAACCTCAACAACGTTCGTGTCCGTCTCCTAAAAAAAAAGAGTCCTCACTGACGGAGGGGTTGTTGATGATTTGACTTCCGCCTTCAGGCCCGCTTACGTCACGGTCACATAGCGCCTGCCTGTGCTCGTGAGCACCACCCTAAGGCGCGCGCTTGAAAACGCTGTCACTATGCAGAAAAACTGCAGATTTCAGAGCGAAAAAGCCACCTCGTGCTGAAAATCCGGTTCTCCCTGTTTCTCCGTCAGTGCGCATGTGCAAACTCCATTTATTTCTTCTGGCGCGTTCGATTGGACAAAGCCGTACAATAGATGCGTAAACCGAATCTGTTGTGAGGACAGTTCTAAATTCGCAGAGCTGGTTTAAAAGAATAGGCTTGGATACTAGAACTATTCGCAGAGATGATTCGGTTTCGAAAGCGACCCCAATGTACGCCGCCTAATATACCATTGAGATTTTCTGTTTCTCATCGTGCTCAGTCGTTAGTCGGCTATACTTGCAAATAGTAGGGTTTGTCTTATATTTTTTCAGCGACTTCTGTACAAATAAGCATAGGTGGAAAGAGTAATACAATTTTGTACTTAAGTAAAAGTACTGTTACTTTAGTGAACTTTTACTGAAGTCCAAGTAAAGTTACCCTTATAAAAATCTACTCAAGTAAAAGTAAAAAGTAGCTCATAAAAAATTTACTCAGAGTAAAAGTTACCAAGTTACATTTTTTAATGATCAGCACACCTGATCTCCTACTCGTTTTCTCCTTCTCACACACACACACACCTCTGCAGCACACACACACGGGGGGGAGGGACGGCAAATCTTAAAAGGGTAATATACATACATACTGTAATGTGGTATACAACCTAGTAGTGGCCGTTATAATGGTTTGTTTCATTAGAATTTGATGGCATTTCGTCTGTTTTGTCCGGGGTGCAATTTTTTTCCTTCCTCATTGCATTATTTTTATGATTTTTCATTTTCATTCATTTATTTTTTGAATATGATTTCAAATGTAGTGAAGTACAATACTTTAAACAAAACATACTTAAGTAAAAGTAAAATGATAGATTTTAAAAACTACTTTAAAAAGTAGAAGTACACAAAAAAAACTACTCAATTAGAGTAACGCGATTAAGTGTAATTCGTTACTTTCCAGCTCTGGAAAGGGTCATGGCTGAACCGCGCTCCATAGCGTTTTCCTGGGCAAGCATGCACAAACACTCATACAGCTTACTTATTTTTAGATTCCTTGCTGCAGTAAAAGAGGATACAGTAATAAAAATTACACAAGTAATTATGCAGTAGTACACTCAAAAACACATGCACATGTGAGGAAAGAAAGTGAACAAAAGGTACAGTATTACGCACACACACACATACACACACACACTGTACCTCAGGATGGAAGGGGTGACAGGACGTTTGCGGTCTTTCTGAAACTCCAACGTCTCACATTTAAGAGACTTGTTGTGTGGTTAAGGCATATAAACTCTGTCTCACACACACTCAAAATATGTGTATAATGTGTGCCTTGTGTGTGTGCGCTTTAAGAAATACTAATGGTAAAGATCTCTGGTGTTACAGCATGCCTGATCAAAACACCTCTTACACCTGGGGCTGTTCCATAAAAGCCGCTTAGAAAAGCGGGGATTAAAGTCCAAAACCTGACTTGAATGAGCCGAGCTAAACATCCGCGCTTAAATTGGTGCCATAACAGTAAGTTGAGGATCATGTGATCTTACTAATTAGAGTCAGGTTTAAATAGTCTAAATAGTCTAGATATTGTTTAAAAGTCCTGAAAAGTCAAGCATGGGTCAATCGATTTACTGTGGGCTACCATGGCAACAAAAGGAAAAGATAGAGCAGCGATGTTCACGGCAACGGAACAGCGTTTGCTATTGGAAACATGAAGAATTTAAAGATGTCATCACCAAAAAAGGCAATACAGCGGCAATAAATAAAGCAAGAGAGAAAGGTTGGCAGGAAATTGCTGATCGTCTCAATGCGTAAGTAGCGGTGTAAAGTATTTAAAATACTTTATCAACATTGAATGTGTGTCACAATACATTGCAAAGTTTGTGTGTAAATAACATTAACGTTAATTGCTTTCACGCAGCAGCAACTTAAGTGAAGGAAAAAGAACCTGGCAGCAGGTGAAAATAAAATATAAAAATATAGTTCAGAATGGTAAGTAAATCTAATGGTATGTACATATGTAATCAATGCCAGCTTGAAGTTACAACTATTCAGGTTTTTAAAAAAAAATTTTATTTTAATTGCAGCGACCAAAAAGAAGACTGAGGTTACTGGCACTGGGGGAGGGCCACCACCAGCCAGCTTCACTCCTGCAGAGGAGCTGACTTTGGAAATTAATAAAGGGAGGCCCGTCCTTGAGGGAATAGAGGGGGGGGACATCATCTAAAATGATATCACGTAGTATAAGGAGTGAGTATATAAAAGGTGTGTGTGTGTTTTATTATAATTAT
>JAOVVB010000036.1:5777669-5800088 GCA_028570985.1 Heterobranchus longifilis
TATTAACTTGTTTAAAAACAGGGAAAAAAGAGGAGGATGATGGTGCGAGGGATGAAGCCATCAACTTTGTCTTGAAAGTCCTCCAGGAAGCGCAAAAGATCACCATGTCCTTGGGTCAGTAAAGAAAACAGATTATAATCCTTTTTAGTTTGACAAACTAGTTATGGGAATTTGATATGGGAATATGGGAATCCCATATTAGATTTGGGAATTTGCTAAAACAACTCAAAGTTACCTAAAATGTTACGAAACGTGAGACAATAACGCAAAATAAAAGGCTACCAAAGCAAAAAAAACAAAAAAAAAACACTCAAAAACATTTGATGTGCTTAATTGCACTGATTTTATTGTAAAAGAAATTCAAAGAGTATTACCAAAAAAAAAAAAAAAAACATTAAAAATAAACAAATACATTCAAATATGAAAAAAAAATCACCATATAAATCTTTTACTAAGTGATATCAATATTACAAAACTGTTTCTTTTTTAAAGTGATACGGTACGAGTTACTAAAAAATGAATAGCAATACCAGTACTAAGACTGTAACAGTGTTCATTTATTATTTTTTAAAGTTGGACCAATCAGCAACGTACACGATGAGCCTGACAAAACCCCTGGCACTGAGCATCAGAAAAAGAAAAGGACCAGAAGAGGGACACGAGGCAAAGGGAGAAAGATTCATTACAAAAAGTCCCAGGACCAGAAAAGAGGTATTAATATTATTATTGTCATGATGTCAATAATACAACTGCTGATCCTAAGATAAATCTTAATTAAACCTTATGAATTAATATCACTCACTTTTGACGTGAGTGATGAAGGTACAGGGCAAAATGAAACTTACCAGATGCCAACTGCCATTAAACAAGTACAAGAACTGAGAATATTAACCTATTTAAAAACAGAGATGATAGAATTCAAATAATCATAATAATAAAACAGTACTGTTTATGTCATGATGTCAGTACTAGAAGTCAAACTAGAAAAAAAAACGCTGTATTGATATTTCACTAATAGTGTTATTAATATTACAAACCAGTTTAAATTTTGAGATAGTGATAAAGTATGATTTGCTCAAAAATATTGTTAAGATGTCAGTAATGTAACTGCTGATATTAAACTAAAATAAGTCTCTATTCATCCTGAGGGAAACTGCATAAGTTGAGTTTTTATTTATTATTATTATTTATTTTAGTTTAGTTTTATTAGTTCAGTTAATGTAATTCATTTGTGTTAGTCATGCTAAAAAACGGAGAATATTAACTTGTTTAAAAACAGCGATGCTAAAAGAGGAGGATGATGGTGCGAGGGCTGAAGCCATCAACCTAGTCTTGAAAGTCCTGCAGGAAGCGCAGAAGATCACCATGTCTCTGGGTCAGTGAAGAAGATAGATTATAATCTGGCAATAATATTTCATTTACAAAGTTAAATCCTTTTAACTCTGGGAAAGTGCTGTGGGAATTTGCAAAAACAACTCGTGAAGTTACATCAAGTTTTATGAAATGTGAGAAAATATGGTAAAATGAAAGGCTACAAAAACTTAAAAACATTTTATGTGCTTGATTTCATTGTTAAAAAAGCTACTTTCCATACAAAGAAAAAGAAACAATTCAATACAAATAATGAAAAAGTAATTGTGTTGATGATTATAACTTCACTAATAAGTGTTATTAAAATTACATAACAATTTCTTTTATTATAGTGATAAAGTATGAGTTACTTAAAAAAATTGTGTCGATACCGGTATTGTTTAAGACTGTAACATTGTTTTATTATTTTCTGAAGGTGGAGCAATCGCAAACATGAATGACAAGCCTGTTAAAACCCCTGGCATGGAGCATCAGGGAAAGAAATGGACCAGAAGAGGGACACGAGGTAAAGGAAGAAAGATCCATTACGAGGACAAGAAAAGAGGTATTATTATAATTATTTTGTCAGTGATGTAACTGCTGATCTTAAGATAAAATAAATCTGTGAGTGAAATCCTGAGTGAAATTGGAGAAGTTCATTTTTTTTTTTTTTTTTATTATTATTATTAGTTTTTATTTAGTTTTTATTAGTTCAGTGATTAACTGGTATTACTGGTGTTAGGAAACTGAGAATATTAGCTGATTCAAAAACAGGAAAAGAAAGAAGCAGTACTGTTTAATGTAAAGTTTATAGCATTGTTGATTTATTATTTTCTAATTATTTAGTAATCAGCAACATACATGACAAGCCTGTCAAAAACACCAGCAATGGGACTGAGAAAAAGAAAAGGACGAGAAGAGGGACACGAGGCAAAGGGAGAAAGATTAATTACTCCAAGTTCCAGGACAAAAAAAGAGGTATTATTATTAATATTCCATCAGTAATGTAACTGCTGATATTAGTTTAGTTCATGTGATTCATTGGTAATAGTAATTAAAAATTACAGTAAGTAATATTAGAACGCTGAGAATATTAACTTATTCAAATGGATAAGGAATGCAGAAAGAGGAGGAGGATTTTGCGACGGCTGAAGCCATTAACCTGATCTTGAAAGTCCTTCTGGAATAGAAAGAGAAAAAGATCACCATGTCTCTGGGTAAGTAAAGAAATATGCCAAATATATTAACTTATTCATTATTCATTAGTGTCAATAGCAATATTGTGACATTGTTATTTTATTATTCTCTAAAGATGGAGTACACAGCAGAAATGTGGATGAAAAGATATCTGCCTCATTAAATCTGATCTAAACTTTGTGATAGACAAACCCATGGTGAAGGCTGAAGAAGTATCTAAGCCTAAAGACAAAGTGCAATTCATTTTAATGACAAAATATAGACAAATACTGATATTTGTGCAATAAAAGGCAGGAGAAAAGACAACAGAGGAGCAAAGCTAAGCTGGAAGCTACTCAAGGTAAATACGAAATAAAGACATGAATATTACATGACTGAAAGTAGTTAACAGTTACAGCTTGACATCTCAATCTAGTTTAAAGAAATGCATGAGTGAAAACTAATGAAGCAAATATGAATGGAAGAAAATTAGTGATGATAATGTTGTTTAAGACGTTTTAAGTGACATTATTCTCACATTATTTTCTAAGGATGAAGTAAAGGCAAAGAAGCAACACATAGAAGAGGGAGAAAAATCAGCTATGAGAAAGAACAAAGATAATAATCATGAGAAATTGATAAAACACCTACAGACACATGCAGGAATCAAGGACATAGCTAATACCATTTATGTTAATCTAATATGACTTACCATAAAAATGTACTATCTACAGTACTGTGCAGAAGTTTAATGTGGGTAATAAATGTTTGTTTGTTAATAAATGTTAATAGTTTATTTTTGTAATCTATTAACATTAACTTAATTTTTTTTATAAACTCAAGTAACAAAATGGACATTGAATGAACAGAAGAGAACTCCATATCAAGTCAGACCACCTTTTGCCTACTCCTTCTTCTAGCTTCTCCTACTGTAGGTACACTTGCACATAAGTTTTTGATGGTGTATGACTAGTGGCATGAAACGGTCTTCGACTTAGTAGCAGATTTTGGCTGTTCCTCACCCAGTTTTAAGCCTCCTACCCAGCTGTTCCTGTTTCAGTTAATGACTGTGTTTCAACCTTCATAAGAAACTGATTATACCTGCTTGGTATAATTGGTTATCCATACACCTGACTCTAATCCTACAAAATCAATGACTTTGAGCAAGTGTAAGAATTGATGCTGTTTGAAGCCAAAAGGGTCAACACACTAAATATTGATTTTTCTTCTGTTTGCTCACTTTGCATTTTGCAAATTCAAAAATACTTTTGAAAGCATTCTTACTTTACAGCATTTGTTTACACTTAAGCATAACTCGGGCACTATTCTTTAATTATTAAGGAGTATTTAAAAAAATAAACAAGTATGAAAAAAAAAATTAATTATGAGAAGTCGGTTATTCTGCACATGCACCGGGTAGTGTAATGTTAACGTGCCCATTTTTCACCTCATATAGGCTGGGTGCTGGGTGACTGTGGGTTGAATCTCTTTGGATTTGAGACTAAAGTTCGCAAATACAATTCAAAGAACAGCATATAAATTGGGGGAGAAAAAAAACATCTATGTGCCATCAAAAATATGACAAATGAGTTGCCAAGAACGAGTGAATTATTACAAACCCAACTGACAAAGGAGGAGCAGTGGTGGTCATGCATAACGTCAAATATTTTAAGAAAGACTTGTGGCAATTGGATAGCCCAGAATATTATCATAAACCAATACACTGGGCAACACATGGGAGGAATTGAGAGAAATATTGTTCACAGCTAAACACGCAGAGTGGATTACTAAACCAGAGCACGACTATTTGTGGTGGCTACACCATAGGATACCCACTTTTTTACATTTTCCCAAAGATCCACAATAATCTCTAAACCTCTCTTGGGAGTCGTATTATATTTTCTAATGGATCCCTTACGGAGCCTACCTCTCAGTTTGTAGACTTGAATATTAAGCTTTTGGCCCAGCAACTGTGTTTATACATCCAGGACTCTACTCATGTTCTGAGGGTCTTTTATGAAATGAGACTTCATGCTGAGATTTTGTGCTTTTAGGAAATAAACCTTTGTGTGTTTTTTTTTTCTATGAACTTGGAATGTAAAATACTTATTCACTAATATTGCTCATGATGATGACTTGAAAGCTTTGCAACACTTCCTACTGAATAGGCGTACAGAATATTTGCCGCTTGCTGATTTCATTCTCCAACTTAAAGATTGAACTCCTAAAAATAATGAATTTCTTTTCCAATACAAACTGCCATAGGGTTTGTTTTTGCCAACCTCTTTTTAGGACTTTATTAATCAAAATAAGTATAGTAACAAGATAAAATGGTTGGGGGAGTACATTAATAACATCTCAGTATTTTGCACTGGTTCTGAGGAGAAACCTCTTATTATTTATAACTACAACATGATATTAGAAATAAAATTGAGCAATGAGTATTTTAACAGAAGTATTGATTTAAATTTTTTATTTTTTTTTTAGATTTGACTGCTTCTTAAGGGTGAGGAAGACAAGCTTCCCACAAGAGTCCAAAACAATTGACATAAATCCTGTGCTGAGGTGGACACCTTCCATCCAAATTGGCTCAAGGACAACATGCCTTTTGGCCAATTTCATTGTCTTTGATGTATTTGTGATAAAGACCACGAGTTAGAAATGCAGTTTGTATTTTATTAGCCTGATTTGTTTTAACCTCTTAAAACCCACACTCTAATTTTATACAGCTGATAACTTTGGGTTATTTGCATAACACTCAGTTTTCTGAGTAGCATGACTGACTGCCAATGTTTCAGTGGCCAGTGGGGCTGTATTAGAATCGTTGACTGGCCGTCCACCCCTATTTTGGAAATGTTCACAGAAATCAGAGCTTTATAGAGAAGTGAGCCAGTGCGTCCGCCTCCAGGTATGCATCCTGATTGTAAAGGGAGAAAAAATAGCATGCAGTGTATTCTCCTTTGCCGCAAAGCGGTCATTTGATAGCTGCCTGTAACACTCATAAACCCAGCACACCACATCCGGATGGAGATTCATAAAGATGAGTTCCCCTCGACAGAAGTTCTGCTTTGTGGTTCAACGTCCTCGGCACATTGGTGGGTTTAGGTGACAGAAAATGTTTGTTGCTCTGTGTACCAGCATGTGTAACCGAGATAATCTCTGCTCATAGTGAGAAGATGTTTGTAAATGATGGCATATGCAAAGGTAACCCCTTAGCCAATCCTAGCTGGTCGAGTGCGATAGGAGCGTCTGGTGAGGTCATGCTGAGGGCGTTCCCAATGTACACAGAGAAACGAATGCTGTCTAAGAAAACTGCTGAACTTGATGAATGTCTTCAAATGAAACGAACAAACGTTGGACATTTAAAAAATAACCAGTCTACTGTACGTCTTGTAACAAAAAAAAGAAGAAAAAAAAATCCTCAGATTTTTTTTATCAGTTGTAACGTTGGTAAATTTGTTGTGCACTGCTTATTGCATACATTTCCTTGTTTTTACACAGGCTGGACAAACTGATAAAAAGTCTGCTATTACAAAAGCAAATCTGGATTAGTCTCCAGTTAAGCATTTTTACATTGCACATATAAGGAATCCAGACAGCCTTATGGTTAAAGGCCTGGAGACTATAAAAACAGAACATTCAGGGTTGTGGGTAACTGAAAGTGTTATTGCAGAGGAAAACATTTTACATATATCAAATGCTGACTACTGTATAGCCAGGACTAAATAGAGGAGAAATACTGTTGCACATACTCTGATGCTTTTATTGCTGTGTAATGAAGAAACCTTTCAATCTCTTCTTGTAGCTCAGTTGTGCATGGTCTGGTGCGTACAGTATGTTTTTCTCCATTACAGTGTTAGAGTTATGAGGTGAGGATGCAAGTACAGTAAACAAGTAAAATATGTTTATTAAGGCTTTCTTAACAAACCAAACAGTCAAGGGAATTTCAATATCGGTATCGTAAAACAGTCAAGGGCAGGCGATTAGCAAACAACTAGACGAGGCAGGAATTGGAATCGGAAGTCACAAGGAGTTAAACACGAGATGCAATCATATAATACAGGCATGGTAAACGTTTGGATAAAGTGCAAGTGCGTATACCTCGCAACATGAGTCTTTTTTGGGGTGCTGCTTATACTGCTTGTGGAATTGCCCACAGGTGTGTGTGATTAGAGCTCCAGAACTGTGGTTCTCATTTACCATGTTTGTATGCTGTGGTGACTCATGCGCATCCTGCGACTGGTCTCTGACAAACAGTATATACTGTTATTTTTGTCTTGGTGTTCCTGCATATCCATCCTGGCTTTCTGTGAAGGTTTTTCAAACTGTCTAGTAACAGCATGCTGAGGGCTTCACCCTAAGGAAGGCTGTTCATGCTACTACATATGGGTTGTCACTCAGATCCCTTTCAGTATGCACTGAGATTGTTTATGTTTTTAGAAATTCCCCATAAAACAGCCTTCTACAAAGAAGAGCGCTATAATACCTGCCAAAACAATAACAGCCCACAAATGTAATAAACAATAAAAAAAATATTCAACTTTTAATATAATAATCCCAGGAACATAATAAATTTTATATTACATTTGTGGGAAGTAGGGCTCCAGACAAAAATAAATCCTTGGGAGCTATTGGCTCCTAAACCAATAATATTTAAGAGCCAAATCAAATTTCTAGGAGCTAAAAATGATTATTTTCATAATGTTACATGGTGAATTCATGTAAGGACGATGATTGAAAATGGAGTTGTGGGTGCAAGAAACTTCAGAAGTTGTACTTCCGTAATTAAATACTGACCGAGTCTGATCTGGAACGACTGTACATGGAACTTAAACTGGCTGACTCAGTCTTTAATAGCATCTGATGTAGAGGATGCGTTGATTTACAGATGGGAAGGGTGTGAAAAGAATTAATCTATTTAGTTCTGATCGGCTAGAACCTCCCTGCAAGGTGGTCTGCACAGGGTATTCAGTCATAAGTAAGATTCCAAACCATAAAGAGTGAAAGAGATCAGTTCAAAGGGAACTGTGAGCAGTAAAGGGAACATGGAGCTTGTACAAGACCTAGAATTAATTTTATGCACTATTTATAATCAAGGACAAAATATAATAATAATAATAATAATAATAATAATAATTTAAGTAATATAAGTAAAATAAGTAATTTACGTATATTGTAATCAATGATTTTATAACATTGCTTTGGTTATTCATCTACATGTAAATATAAATCTCTTAAATAATGACAGGATTTCTCTTGTAAATTTATTGTAAATTAATCAAATGATCATTATTTAGATGAAATATTTTATTTTTGAAGTGTAAAATTTCCACAGTAGCAACAACATGTTACTGTATTAATGCCAGCACCCCAAACACCTGTCGTTGCTACTGTGGAAACACTTCAAAAATAACATATTATTATACATTAAATTAAAAACTGATGGGTGCTGTAATTACTAAAGAGATTTATATTTTGCAGATTAATAACCTATGCAATATTGAGATTACAGTATATGAAGATTACATACAAATTATTATTAATTAAGTAATATAAAAATTATGTTAACCATAACAGTAATGCATATAGAGAGTGATTTCTGTTTTGGTTACATCACACAATGTTCTGAAAGAAGGAATTTTCTCAGGGGAGTCCCTTGACATTCAACGTGGAGCAGGGAGTTGGGTGAACTGTGGGACGAAATAGGGCATTTCACTAAAGTTAGCCAACAAAGTTACATCATAAGCTAACTGGACACAGCACTGGGCAACAACATCCCGAATCTAAGCAGTAATTTTAAACTGAGCCCTTAGGATTGCAATGTGAACATAGCCAATTGACTAATGAATGAATGCTATAGAAGTTGATAGGTCAAATTCAAATTTTATTTGTCATGTTCTCAACCATACGACATGCAGTGAAATCGTGCTTACAAATGAGCAGAAAGATATAATAAAGTATGAGGTAATTAAACAAATCCACACTAAAATAAAACTGGAGTTTGCAAATATAAAAGAATAATAAAATGTGCAAATACAAATTAGAATAAAAGGAATAAAACAGACAGAGTCAAATGAAATAAATATGTCCAATTGAAAATATAGAAATATAAGAGATTTTTAGGAATATAATAATGTGCAAGGATGGTTGGCAGCAACAGTTATGATTGTCAAACATAAAATGCAGAGTGAAAAGATTTTTTCCCCCCCATATCATACGATGCCCTGGGAGGAGACAGGATTAGGACCTTACTCAAGGGCTCAACAGTGGCAGGGCTGGGGTTTAAACCCACAATCTTCCAATCAGAAACCCAGTAACCTACAGCCTTAACCATTTAGACCATACTGACAACTAAGAGTGTCAGGAGATAGCACATCAGTCCCCCTAGTCCTAGAAATTATGTTGTCAAGATTCCCACATTCAGGAATTTTGCAAGTGTCAGTATAGCTCGAGTGCAATAGCTTCGCCTAGGCTTGAGCGAAACACCTTTTTGATCATGCCAGGTAAGTATGATACCTAGGAGGTACAGGCAGTTTCAAATTGCCAGTAGTGTGTGTGTGTGTGTGAATGACAAATAGGTGTTGAGCTGGCAACCTGACCCCTTTAGTCACTGCCATAGAAATGTTGTGTATATTAAACTAAGAGGCACTATTATCATTTCCTCATTTTGCTTTTTTCTTTGGTAGACAAAAAGTGCTACCTTGACCCGACTGTGGCAGGTGGGCAGGTGTGAATTTCAAACCACAGAGATAATAATTATGCCAATTTAGGTGCCGTGTTATTTTCACAGAGAGTGAGTTAAACTACTTCGTCACACGACATGTCTACGGATTCCAGTTCATAGCTGACGAGTCCGTGTATTCACGGTTAGGTGTATTAAATCGGAATTTATTAGACCGTGTCGGGGAAAAGAAATCGCCAGAAACTTAGTTGCCCAGGCGCGCGCACCTCTTGAAACCAGTTTGAACCTGTTGGTTGGTGCGCGCGCAGGAGAAGCGGTTAACGGTCTTCACCTGAGTTGAAAATTACACCAGCGGTAACTATCGTTAATTAATTAATTATTTAATGTATTACTTTTTATTTTAAGAAACTACCTGTCAAAGAAAACACTGTAGAGTTTTGTTTTTGAGAACTGGTAACTAACTATAATGAATTAATTGGAAATAAGTAGATAATTAGAACTAACCAATTGGCGAGTTAAACAAGGGGGATTAAGGAGAATTCAACAATTTTTTAGCTAAGATTAGCTTGCTACCTGCAGTTAGGCTTTTTTAAAGCTTGACAAATAGCGGCAGTATGTCTGTTTATACCGCGAATTAAAATAAAGCACCCTCTGTTAATGAAGTTAAATTAAATGGTTTGAGTATTCTCTAAATAATGAACAAAATCTGCCTTTTAACGTCTGTCACTTTACAGCAGCATGTCAGAATAACGCTACTGCAGGGATGACACCGGAGCAGAGGTTTTTGAAGGTAGGGCATTGTTATGGCAAGTTGTTAAAAAATATTTGAGTGATATCATACAAACCATTTTATCCCTATTTCTCTTTTTATCTAAAATCATATAAAAAAATGGGATGAGAGAAAGTATTATTAATTAAGTATATGTGTTCTTTTATTCTTTGCATACAAAACTTTCTGTTCATTGATTTATTTGTTCATGTTCAGCAACTGCTTTATCCCAGTCAATACTGGAAGCACCGGATGGGAAATACACACCACGTGGGCACACACCCACTGATTCACTAGGGCAAATTTACCTATCAGTATGTTTTTTGCGAATACTCTCAAACCAGGGACCTTGTGGCAGTGAGGCACAGAGCTACGTGCTGCACCATCACAGTTTCTTTTTAGTTAATAAACCTGGTGATGTAGTGGTTAGATTCTTGCCTCGGGACTGTGCGAATGGAGTTTGCATGGTCTTTCCATGCTTGGTAGGTTTCCTTCAGATACTCTGGTTTCCTCCCACAAACACCCTGTGTGTGCGCGAGTGTGTGTGGTTGTGTGCTTGCGCTAGATTGGCAACCCGTCCAGGGTGAACCACTAATCTTATGATATGTGATTGACCGAATAGTCTTATTATTATTAGGCCTTATAATGTATAAACTGTATAATTTCTTAGGATATATAAAAGTAGGGAAGCTCAGGAGGCAGCCTGTAGGCCAAGATTGTCTGTGAGTCGAATTTAAGTTCCGGGTTATATAATTTGAATCAAATAGGAACTATATAACATAATATATAAGTGTAATATTTTATACTATTTTCCCTAATTTTCTTTTGATTCTGTGAAGTTGCTTTGCGACAGTGACCACTGTTAAAAATGTTATTTAAATGAAATCAGTTCGATTTGAATAACAATATTTCCATCTTGCTTTCTGTGGACTTAGTCCAATAACCACTGCATAAGTAGGCCAGAGCGTGGAAAGCAGTAAAAAGTGTGTTAAATATTGACTAAAACAAACATATTCCCAGTTTCATTACAACACTGTTTTCTCTCTGACATGTTCCATTTTTTATGTTATAAAAAATAATAAAAAAACTGTCATAAATGTACAAAGATATGTTTTGCCTTGCAGAATTCTAAAAAAATATTACGTTATGCCAAAAAGAACACTGACATAATTTTAAACAGAAATAAAATATGTGGCTGGCCACCTGTTTTTGGATGCTTTGTTATTAAGTTGGTATTGATTTCTTTTAATAAGGTAAATAAATGTGATCGCTTTGCATTCAGTTTATTTGGTATCGTCTTCCTGAAGTCACATTTTCCTGAAGAAATGAAAATGGCCCTTTTGTCATGCAGCCTGATGCCACCTTGTGGCACTGGATGAAATTAATCTTTCTTCTTTTCCAAAGAAGAAGCTTATAATATTTGCACATTTTGTTTTAGGACACAAAGCAGTAACACAGTATTATCAATATAAATAAATGTAAGATTATTTTGAAAAATATTTGTAAGTTTATCCATGAGATTTAAGCTGAACAGTATTACAATATACACTGTAATCAACATTGTATAAACTATAATCACAAGTCACAGTTCTGTGACATGTGGTATTGCATAACTATTGCGGATTTGATTGGAGGTACCTGATTACGCCTGTTCAGCATGTGAATAGTTTAGAGTGCACCACCTATAGGATTATAAAGGAACACCAACCTCAATAAAAACAATTTTGGAGTCATATATTAACACAATAGATTTGTGATACGTAACTAAACTGATTTTCTCTCATATCTACCAGATATACTAAATAGACGAAATAGATGTACTAAAGACATTTGAATAAAGATCTATTGGTATTTTCTTTCTAGAACAAATGTGAATAATGAAGTAAATTATTACAGACTTTACATGTTTGTGCAAAACCTTATTAGCCATTTTAGGTCCATTGGAGTGTCATCTGAACTGATGTAAGATTAGGTATGAGGCAAATCTGATATTTTGATTACGTTTAAATAGAGACAGAGAAGTCGTGCAGAATGTAATATAATGTCAGAAGAAATGTAATATCTGACATACTGTAATCATTCTTGTTCTTGGCTTCCATGACTGAAAAGGTCAGTCAGCAAGGAGAGAGAGAGAGATCTCTTAGATAGGTGTAGCAGAGAGTTGTGACTTATAGTATGGTCTGTTGATACAGACTATCAGTGTGAAATATCATGATTTAGAAATCTGAAATAGTCATATTATTCATGTAGTGCAATATCAGGATATATAGCCATTGACCATTTTAAAAATATTGCACATTTTTTCAGGTGTGCTGTTTTTCTTGAATTGTAATACAGGATTTCCTGGAACAGATATAACTTTTCATTTGTTCACTTATTAAACTGAATAAATGCCTCAATTAATTTTTGGAGCATGAGCAATTTAAAACACAGTGGGCAAACATCTGAGAAATACCAGGTAACACAAAGCATAATTTCCTCACAAGTCACAGAACAGTTATTATAATAAATATTTTTCATACTGTTCTAGATCATCCAGAACCTAGAATTGTTTTGAACACTGTAATTGTTTTTCTAATAAAAAAAAAAATAGTGTGGCAGGTTCAAGAAAATAACATTTGACAACTGGAGAAAAAACCCACATAAGCTCGTTTTTTCCCTTATTGCACAACACCCGTCAACCAGGAACAATGAACACCAATGCATGCTTTTCCTATGATGGCTGCTCATGCAAAGCAGGAAAACAATGAAACATGTTTAGAAGAAACTGTGCTCCCCTAATCACTTGACGCTGAATAGCTGGTGGCATTGTGAGGAAAAGTGCATGACTTCGGTTGTGCTACTCTCAGGATAAGAAACCCAGGTTTTATTACTACACACATCGGAACCACACCCAACCCTCGACACATGCCTGCCGTTCATGATCCTTCATAAATCAGTGTTTTCCTATAAGATTCTCAGCACTAACCTGCATTTAAACCAAATTTTGCTGCAATGTCCATTTTTGTTTTGAGAAATTTGTTCCACTGATGCCGTACAATGTCATTCTTAAAAGACACAATTTCAAATTTTGAGTAGTCATTAAAATTGGTCATTGTGGTTTGGCTTTGGAGGAAACATTTGTCTTAGCTCAGTTGCAATGTCGTAAACATATTAGAAATTAGGATGCAAGAGCAAAGGAAACCAGGAGCTGTTGCAGTAATATGTACTGATTTATCAATGACAGAGCTTATTTATGTGAGCACATCTATGCCAGTCTTCTGATGTCATACTCTTTGTGTGTGTGTGTGTGTGTGTGTTTGTGTGTTTTGTGTGGGCACGGAGGGACAATATGGTCTTTATGAGCAGAGCTGCGCTCCAAGGCAGAAACATTGTTCGGCAGTAAAACATTCCGAAACCAAAACCACATGTTCCAAAGTGCAGGACACACTTTACATTGCAGAGCTGTTACTCAATCGGGACTGGAGGCTCCTGAGCTGTGCCACACCAGTGTTGGACATTGCACTTTTTCATTTCTACCTGGAGGCTTAAATGAAGAACAGATTTTGTTTCAGGCATGCTGCAGGAAAGGAAAGGGGGAGCAACCACTTGGGAAGGAGTGTGCTAGAGAGCGAGAGGGAGAGAGAGATTTTAAGCACAATTGAGCATGCTGCTTAATGCGAACTGTCTTGACAGTCTTACAACTGACCGTTTTGTGTAGTGCTTAGTGATTTATATATATATATTTTTTTATGGATTTTTGTTTTACAGCTACTCTGTGTGCAGACAACTATATCCCGTCATGCACCAATACCATGAACCATATGTTGTCATAGAAATGCCAGGCGCAAATACCACTTTAATGCCAGGCGCAAATACCACACTCATAATTTTGCACAGCGTGGAGCTGTGAGGCCTCTTTAAAGTGGCAAGATTTCAAGACTTAATTAAAATGTGCCGTAGCCAACGATAAGGGGCCCCCTTGTGAACAAAGAAAGCTTGAGTGCGTCTGGTATCCGTGCACCGATACGCAGGCAACAGCTGCCTTTAGCAAGAGCTGACCCCTTGACCTGTGAACCTACTAGCTAGGTTTGGGTGTTACTTTCTGTGTGATGATAACAGGTGTGTTTGTGTGAGTAATCAACAGTTAGTGCATCTAAATAAACTGGATTTTATTTCCATAACTAGTGTGCTGACCTTAACTAGTGTGCTTAACTTATTAAAACACTTTTTATCAGGTTTTGATGTTTGATATTTTGTTTACTTAGCTTTTTTTGTCAAAAACTTTTCACCCATAAAATTAGTCACCCATTGTAGGCAATACACTGTGTCTAACTAAATACAGTATAACCAAAGCCAGTGAATATAGGAACAATTTCTTTCTTTTAATTGTTACACCATTCAATCCGATGTCAAAAGTCTGTATGGTTGATATATTTCTCTAGTTTTCTGTAATTGTAATAAAGTAAACCATGTAAAACTTATTTAGTCAAAATAAAATGTAAGTCTTATATAAACAATGACAATATATGAAGATATTTTCAGCATATAAGATTGCATGAGGGTCATTAAATTTTACACCCCAAAGATGACTTTATCTTTGTTAAAACGCAGATCAAAAATTATTGTACATGTAGAATTATTAAAATGTTTGTGGTTAACTAGCTTAATCTCACACTAAACATGTGATTGAACTCAAACCATTTGAATGTGTGTAGTATTGGATTAAGTTTTCTTTTTAAATAAATTAACCATTTGTTAGGATTATTCCAGTAAAAATAGTAAAAATAGTTACATTTCGCTTTCCTCTGTATTGTGATAAACCTGTCTGAAAGTGGAACCAAGTTTTTGGGCACAAGTAAAGTGAGGCAAAATGGCTTTTTGTAAGACCATGAAGAAATAATTTTTATCTTAACAGAAACTCCAGTGTCCGGAGATTTCTAGATGCTACTTGAGTAGGGCAGTAGTTCTGTGTTTTATGGTCAGATGAATAAAAATAATGAACTTTTTTGGTAGCAAAAACTCTAGGCGGGTTTGGCATGAAAAGTTGGACTAAAGATTATCCTCAATGGCCTGGGGAAACATGTTGTTATACATGGACTACCACTGTTGGGCCCTTGAGCAAGGCCCTCAACCCTCAATTTCTCAGATTTATAATGCGATAAATATAAGCTGCTCTGGATAAGGGTACTGTCAAATGCCAAACATATAAAAACATAATATATTTTCATTTATTTCTTTTAGAATATGCTGTCAAAAAACTACAACTGGCTAATTTTTGGATTTTGTAGTTGGATAATGATCCAAAATATACATCCCAAGTCCACACAACTGGTTTAGTAACCTCAGAATCAAATCTTTGACATAGGCCTTTGACCAAACTGTCACTGTTAATCTGAAGCGGAGAGACCACAAGAGTCGACCCTGGAGAGGAGTGAGTGCCCAGGAGTGTATTGAGGAGTGCTCTCAGATTCAGGTCAAGTGAATTCAGCTTTATTATTATGTATGACAGCAAGTGGCAACCAAAGTGCTGCTCAGTACAATGAGTACAAGATCAGTACAAGATTAAGGCAGAATAAAATACAACACAATGAAAAATCTAATAATAAAATGAAAGATAGAGAGAGACAACAAAAAAGACCATCAGTAACAAGATGGAGACCTTACAAGGTCTCAAATGACTTAGAGAATAAATGTTTTCTAATTGAATAAAAAAAATGTCTGTTGTAGTGGGATGATTTTATAAATGTTGGAAAAATATTCCACAATTTGGAGCAGCAACAGAAAAGGCTGGGAAGCAGTTATAAACTACAGATTGGAAGATCTTAATGTTCTGGTGGTAGAAAGGGGGCAAAGAAGAACAGAGATTTAGCTTGGTATTTTTTATTTTTATTTATTTATTTATTGATTCTGTGGTTAACTGTAAGCCAATAGAGGGGGTCCATAAAGGGAAGGATGCTTTTCCTTTTCTTGGTATCTGTTAGAATCAAGCTGATCCCCCCCAAAAAAGAGAATTGCAGTACTCTTTATTTCTCATTAAGCATTATAGAAGAATTACTTGTGTTAGTAAGTGAAGAATCAACTACTGAACGAAAGAATAGCAAGAATTGCTGAGTTTTGTTAAAATACATTTAATTTAACACAATTATTTTAGGATAAGCTGACTAGGTAAAAATTACACTTCTCTCATATTTTCAATGTGAGATTAAGATAGGTAATTACCAAGTTGTTTACAGTTTTTACTCATATTTGCTGTTATAATTTCTAGAGATAGCTCGTATTATTGTACTGCTGTCAATCAGCATTTCTACCTACATTTTGACCAACTATGAGGCAGTTGTCCCATATACTTTATACTCTACTACCTTATGACTAAAACCCTGTAATTTATTTCTTTCAACAAAATAAAATATATAAATATGACACTTGAAAACTCATTTAACATTATTCAGAGCATGAATTAACATACCGATTACATTGTCATGCATGAGAAGATGGCTGCCACTTCGAAATGTTACTCTCCAGCTATCTATCTCTACAGTCACCTTAGAGTTTAATCTAATAGTCTTTCTACCAGTGCATATACACATGACCAAGTGCACAAAAATGTGCTAAAGCCTTAGATTTTTTTAAGACACTACCGCTGATTGTAGTGTAAGTAAATGATAGGACCTGTGGGAAATCCCCACCTTTTAGTACCCTTTTTTTCCCAAACCATTTTGAACAGTAGGTTGATCAAGAGTATCAGATATGCTTTGATATGATTGTATTGTGGATCAAAGAGTCAGACCTGAGCTCCAGCTAAACATTTTAATGTGTAAATCTTAAATTATTTTAAGGACATTTTCACATATTAAAACAGTGAAAGCAATTAAGCAAGCAGGATTTTTAAAAAAAATTATTATCTTTAAACTTGTTCATTTCATAATGGATCACCCTGACTGGTCTATTCAAAGTCTTTTAGTTGAGACATAGATATAGCTAGAACAGCTGTCTGAGAGGTGAAAAGTTCCCTCGTTAGAACCCCCTATTAAAAAAAAAAAAAAAACAGCTTTATTTGATTACAAGGGGATGTATGCCTCTCATTGAGTAGAATGATTCCAAAGCCTGAGTCCAATCTGGGTCCAGGCATTCAGGGTTTGACCGTAAGTATCTCTCTGAAAATAAAGTATATTTTCTCCAGTATTTTGCCCCTAAAGCACCCTCAAATTTTTTCATCAGGTACTGCTTGCCAGTGACTTACCAATAATATCTCTGTCCAGAATAAACAGCGGGAGATCCTATTGTCCTATTCCTCATGCAGAGGCCCACCCTCCAGTTCGTCTTGTCTTCCCTTCTATATTCCACAATTGCCAATCCCAATCTAATTTATGGAATATTTTGAAGGTAACCGTATACGTTGAGGTGGCAGCGATAACATCTCCAGGCCTCAGTGACAGACAGGAACTGTGCAGTACGCGGTTAATAACATAAACTCCTGCAAAAGGCCAGACCTAGTGAGCAAAGATGCAGGGAGAAGAGCGAGGAAGTCAGAGGGATCTAATTGGGAACATGTGAGGTTCCCTCAATGGAGGATTAGCCAAGAAACGGAACTCAGCCTGAGCCCTGAGATCGCTTTCAATTAGATGCGCCAGGGGCGAATGAGTGAGAGAGACCCAGAAAAGTTATAAAGCATGGAGGACACAGTAGAAGACTCCTGGCTAGGGCTAGCACGGGGTCACATCTAAGTGGTGCTAATAGAAGGCAATAGGCAGAGTGCACTCGTTTTGAACTGACTAGCACACTGCATAAGGATTTGAATATCTTTGGGAAGATGGGATCAGGAGAGGTAAAAAAGTCAACTTTAGTGGGGTAAATCAGTGGGGTACTGGTACCTGTTGATACTAAGCTGAAATAAAAGTGTCACATTACCTTTCCAAATCAATCTCATCTTGTGAAGCAAGCTTTTAAAAATTAGAACTGATACAACATGAATTTGACCCTCCAGATCACTTCTATGGCATTTTCAGTATACTACAATGCCATCAAGCTGCCACCAAACATTTTTTTGGGAAAGATTAAATGTGATGGCAGTGGCTATCTAGATTCTTTAAGAGCAGTGCAGAGCAGTAATCTCTACGCTTTCTGTCTGTAGGTAATTGGCCTCGGCAGCAGATGGAAGTACGCTAGCTTTCTTCGCACTTCACTAACTGCTGTACCTTTTGACACATGCTCTGGCGTCCACCCAACAGACTCCTGCAGCTCTGCTAAGTAAGTCTCCCTTTAGGCGGCAGTTACAAATTCAGCATATAAACCACTAAGAACCCATTGGGATGTTTCATTGGTAATTAAAAGTTGAAAGTATTGTTTTAAAAGCTTACCAGTTGAGAGGGAAACAGTTTAGCACGTAGCTCCGGTAGAGTGCTGGAAGAAATGTATAATATAAGTGGATAAATATCATCACTGGAAAACTTCAGCACAGCGACGAAAGTTTCCAGTCAAGCCAATCCTCCCCCTCTCTGGATACTATTCACTGATGCGTGGCATTTTAAAAACATAGGACAAATTAAATCATCTCTCACCTAGCAGCGACAGATTGGTGCTTACAGCATGTGACAGCTATGATTGATGCAGTTTGAACCCTCCTATGGTTGCTGTATACAAAGCCCCACAAAGGCTCATTTCACTCAGACCTTACCATCCCTCAAGCACTGCTTGCCGTTTTTGGCCTATCGTGCAAAGTAAATCCTTGTTTGTTTACTTTATGTAGCTTATTTAAAAAAAAAACTTTCTTAAATCATACCTTTTTATAAAAATACACATGGACAAGCTTTGTTATTCTTTCTGCATAATTGAGTTTAAACTGTGAGCTTTATATAGGCATGCTCCTTAAACCTTTAAGTACAGTGATCAGGTTTATAAATTGGCTAAGTGAAGTGTGAAGGTAGACATACACATACAACACATGAGTGTTGACAATACTTTATCCATGCTAATTTATCAAAGTGCAAAATTAAAACAAATATTCCCCTGATTAGGGTTTAGCAAGGCAGTGTAATACATTAAAAAGCACCGTAGTGCAGGGTTAAAGGTCATTTTCTTTGCTTAGCTCAATGAGGTAATTATGTCTTTGTGTTTATTACATGCTGACTGCCTTGCTTCTGTCTCTGTTTCTCTCATTCTGTCCCTCCCTTCCTCCCTCTCTCCTTTACGCTCCTCTATTCTCCCTCCCTTGCATTAGGCCTCTCCCTGTGGGTAGAGGTGCCTGAGATGCTGGCTGGGCCATACATCTCTGTCAAAATCTCTATGAATAAATTAACCTTTTAAAGATTAGTGCACCCTAATACCTCAGGGTTTTTACACAGAACAAACACTGAAAAATGTTTTTTTTTTCTTTCCTCCAAAACCTCAATAAGTTGGTGTTAGCCATGCGTTGAATCCTTTAAAGGTATAGGCATACTGCTGGATACATATTATTGTGTTTATAAACTGGTTTAGTGTCCTACCCTTAAATACAATTTACTAGGTAATGAGTATGTAATTAATATGATTTATTGTCAAGTTGATGACACACAGAATACAGCAGAAGTGATCATTGGCTAACCTTTTTGTGCATATAATGAGCTTCTGCATGAGGCTTCCAATCAGTTTATAAACCACAAATTATTTCTCTGATTAAAGTAACATTTGATGAAAATGTATTAACCACAGGTAGCTTTGTTTTTCCAAAGAAAAAAAAATCTCTTTGGCTTAACAATTCCATAAATAATGCTTGTGTTTTTTTTGTATCTGCAAGCAATTTTTCCCCCTTTGCAGATTAATAATTTTTGTTTGTCCCACTAAAAGAATGAGATTTTATAGCCAATTTAAACATTTTTGTTGTACCATGTTTTGATGTGCTTCCTGCAGTATATTTCACCACAGCATTAGGAAATTATTTTGGTTTAAAAACCAAGGTAATTCTTGTGGTTCCAGAACTGCTTGCAAGGCAGAATATTGAACAGATTTCATTAGACTCGCTAGGACTGCAGCACACACCTGGATGTTTGCAGACTGTACTTGATTGAGTAGACTGCATGAAGAGTATAAATAATCAAACATATCTAATTGATCAAGGAAACATACCTTGATGGAATTTCTAAAAGAAATGAGATTTTATACAAACCTTTTTTAAGTATAACTTTTTTGATTATTGGGACTGTCCATCTAGGTTTTGAGAAAATCAGGATAATTGCGTAGGGCAGGTTTTAGGTTAAAATTCCTCCTTGCAAAATAAACTCGTCATGTAGACGGAGGGAATATGACATGCATTGGCTATGTCATTGGTTTTGGGTTACACTCGCAGGACGGACGGGAGGCGTCTCCTATATTTCCTGGCTTCTTACTCGTGCCAACTTGTATACCAGAGGTTTTCTCCCTCCCTAAATTTTGTGTTTCGGGGTTAAAAAAAAGAAGGCAGTTCGTGCACCTATCTGTGCCCATATTCCTGCACTTCTCCCCTATTCCCCCTCATCGCTCAATCTTTGTTTAAACCCTGACGTTTTAGGTAAGCATTCTCTGGGTTAATTTATGTCTGCAGAGCGAAGCTTGCCAAGATGAGAGCTCAGGAGAAAAGGCCACTGCTTGGTTTTGAGACTTGAGACTTATTCTGTGGCTAATTTAGTTTTTAGTGAGGAAGCAGGGTTTTTTCATTGCCATAAACTTTATAATGCACTCCACCTTTTTGTAGGAGAAAGTTTTAGAAATGGATTTTTTTCCCTAACCACTTTCTAACCATGTGTCTAAAGGGTAAACACATAAAGACATTGCAGCTACATTATATTGTAGTAATATTGTAATAGAAACATGCAGTGTAAAAATCAATGCTTTATAATTCCCTGGTACGTTTCTGATACTTTATGGTCATTTTTTAAATTTTAATTCACACTTTAGCAGAGGGTGTTCAGTGACAATATATTTAAATAACAAAACTTTGACTTATTGCTTAAGAATATTCCAGTTTGAGCTGTCAAGCTTCCTCTTTCTCCACTGCTTATTGAGCTTTCATAGATACATCAACACCTAAAGAGAACCACTAATCCCATGAACTAATCCACTTAGCGTGAGCACAATCATGATGACCTTGTTACACAGGACACGAGTCTAACATCAATTTCCATAGACCATGTTAAAGCAGTCTTTTAAAACATGTAGTGTTATCATTATAATGGGTTGTGCGATTGCATAATGAGTGTGTGTTGAGCTCTAAATTTGGCTTGTCGTCCAGGCTCGGTGGTAAACAGTGTCAGTCGGAAAAAAAGCCACACTCCAGTGTTCACAGTAGGTGGCTCCCTAGCCCATCATATCCCGCAACCATTTGTCTTATATCCCTGATAGTAAGCTGCTGTTCAGTCACACACACACACACACACACACACACACACACACACACACACATAGGACCACTGCTGTAACAGCCGACATATGGAAATGCTTGATTTGATATAGTGTCATTTTACATTGCAGAAATGAGTGCATGTCTCTTTTTTTTTCTAAACTCCTTTTTTTCTCTCACTCCCTAACCGGTGGAGTGCGAAACATGATCCTGGTTAACTACTAGTGTTAAAAATAAAAAACAGACATGTGCTATTAAACCATTAACCGCATAGTGGAGGAAGGAGCATAAGATATGCAGAACAAATAGCGCAAATAATGTGTTTTCTTACTGATTATACTTAAATACTTAAATCTTTCCCCTCAGTTTCACTGATATAGAATATCCAGTACATAGACATTACACTTTATTATTAAAACGCTCTCAATAATAATTGCTATATTTTACTTGACATTTATATTAAAATTAAGGTCAGTTCTGTGTGTATTGTCTTGTAGTAATTCTTTTGCGAAATCATATTCGTTTTTTTTTTTTTTTATATTCATTTACAAGCCACTAAAAGTCCTATTTCCCCCCACCACATGCACACTACTCCGTGCTATTCTGCCCTAGTCTTATATTTCCTATAATCTTTCCCTACAACCACCACCCTTGGCCAGTAGAGGTGTTTCTTTACAAGCTCTGCTTTTTTACATTCCCCATGACGAAGGGAGAGAAAGGAAAGCAGGAGCACTGTAAGTCTCCCACAGGTTGGGAAAAAGCTGACGTGTATTACCGTTCTCAGCTGTAAAAAGCCAGCGAGCAGAGTGCTTGTGTTTGGGTCAGGTCTGCATCCAGAGTGAGATCATTTCAGAAAAAAAAAGAAGAGCAATGAGGAGAAGGGGGTCCGCTGCTACAGTTCTGTCTGTCAAAGCAGCTAAATAACAGTGCCAGCTGTGGCTTCTCTTACGTTTATAGCAAGCCGCTGTACTGTAACTTGTATGACAAGATGCTTTCTCGGGTTTGCTAGTAAACACTGCGTCCACTAGAAATAAAGCAGGCTCATTGTGCATGTGTGTGTGGGTTTGGGTGTGTGGGCATGTTTTTTTTTTTTTTAAGTGGGGACCAGAT
>JAOVVB010000036.1:5807784-5829568 GCA_028570985.1 Heterobranchus longifilis
TTTTGTTGACAAGTGGGGCTTGAAAATTCGCCCACCCCCTTAAGTGGGGAATGACAGAAAATGTTTGAGAACCACTGCTATAATGGATCATATATACTATAATGGATGCAGGATGCAGAACGTATTAAACCCTATAACTACCCTACATAGCGTGTCTGAAGATGTAAGCCTAATGGGGGTTAATCGAGGTAAAACTAATGGTTGGCTTTTTTATACATAGTTTTGGAAGTTCACACTGATACATCGCAATGGGAAATGCATTGCTAAGAGGAAACTGCAGATAAATTGCAGCTTTTTGATGATCCTAATCGCAGTATAAATACTACATGGCAATCAGGTGTGATTGTTAATGTGCTTAGAATAGAACTCAGGCTTTCAAGATTTATATGTTGTTATTGACTTATTACTGTTTATCCACCAGTTGATATTTATTCAGACTGTGTTGACATAAAATTACCTGTTTGACATAAAATCAAATACCTGATTCAACCAGTGAAAACACTCACTCTGTCTGTCTCTCCTTCCCTTATCTCTTGGTTTTCCACTTCACACTCCATTAGCTGCGTCTTCTTCAATCTGTTCGCTGTCAGTTTGTCAGTGATCATCTGTCAGCCAATGTACACACACACACACACACACACACACACTACCTCACAATCATTACCAGGCAGATGAGGCCTGAAAGTTTAATGCGTTGAGAGAAACTGGTAACTGATTCAGAGCCGAAGCTGACATCGGTGTTCCACCAGATGACATAACATGGGGAAATCGCTCTCACTCAGGGGAGGTTACTGCTCATCAAGATTTCTGTGTAAATTCACATTTTGGCAGACATGGTATCGTTGTACAAGGAAGTACAGTATGACAGACTGCACCCACTGCATGTGCAGATGTCAGGTCATTAACTGTAACATGTGATTAATATTTCCTTACAGTATACAGTATACTGACTATTGTCTTATAATCTCTGTGTAACATAATTGTTGATATACAAATAAATCAGGGACACAGATAATCCAGCTGGATATATTTTTTTTTAAAGAAATAAAAAGAATAGAAATTTGTTATGTAAAGTATGTAAAATTCTGTTATAATACGTTGTAATCTAGAACAAAAATACTTTTAAATCAATTGAAAAGGATCCTTTCTCTACTTATATTATACTAAAGAATACAAAACAAATGTAAATTATTTAGTGATCGTTACTTATTACACAGTTCTCAAAGATTTATATGGTGAAATGAAACTGTCCCTAAATATTGCTGAATATAGTCAATGTTTTTGGCATTCACCAATGTTTTATTCATTTTTTCCCCCATATGGTCAGTTCAAATATAAAAAGATACAACTGACTGGCCAACTGATCGCCAGTAATTACTACAGTTAAAACAATCATGTGTAGGAGATACAGTACCTGGATAAACTGTATAATAAGTGTTGTAATAAACACAAGAACATGGTTTTCAGCCTGAATTCATACACAGTTTTTCATTATGTTGATTATAATGTAAAAATAACCACAGTCAGACTATGAGAAGATTACTTTTTCTTTTGTGGGTGCATATAGATACAATAAAGGTTAGCTGTATTAGAAATAACTTTGTGTCATCTTCTTCTATATCTTTTTATATAGTAATGTCTTTTGTATAGTACTTTAGTTCTTGATAGTTTATTGTGTAAATTTGGTTTGTCTTAGATAGTCAGCTAGTTAGTTGTCCTAGTTAGCTAGTTAGTTTCTGTTAATTTATGTTGCATGTACAGTATGTATCACCTTGGTCCTGTAGGAACACTGTTTCGTTTCACGGTGTACTGAACTATATATGGCTGAAATGACAATAAAAGCCTACTTCACTTGACTTGACTTCTCTGAAGATCTGGGATTTTGGATTTGTTTTGATACACTATATTGAAAAACACTGTATGGACAAAAATCACACCCTTGTTTGTTTCTTCCCCCAAAATTAAAAACACACACTTGTAAGGAATGACTTTGTATATTGTAGCTTCAGAATTCCCAGGAACTAAGAAGCCCAAACCTGTTCTGGCATGACAATTTTCCTGGGCATAAAGTGAGCTCCGTGAAAACATGGTTTAAAGTGGTAGAACTCAAGTAGCCTGCACAGAGCCCCTATTTCAACCACACTGAACACTAGATGAAGCTTCACCCCAGGCCTCCTGGCCTGACATCAGTGCCTGACCTTACTAAAGCTCGTGTGGCTGAACAAACACACAGCCTTGCTCCAAAATCTAGAGGAAATACTTGCCAAAAGAGTATGTTCCAGTAGCAAAGAGGAAATAATTCTGGATAATTATGGTCAGGTGGCTACAAATTTTTGGACGTATAGTTTATGTACTGTATAATATTATCACTGTTTCTAGACAATTAGAAATTTATCAATAGCCTCTGTGAAGATAATACAAATTACAACATGGATGTTTCTTGCCATTTGTGTTTGTGCTGGGTAATAGTTCCTGCGCACCCTCAGCTAGAGTGTGGGGAAAAAAACAAATATAATGATTTGTTTGAGTATAAGTGAAACAAATTAAAGCATCTCTGTTGCTTCTTGATGTCCACTGTTTTCGCTAAGGTGACATTAACAATGTCACAGATGTTTGTTCAAATGAGTATGAATTTGATCCCTTCAACACATTTGAATTTGATCCCTAACAAAACCACACAAGGATAAACCTTGTGCTAAACCGTCAACTTTGTGAATGAAATCCCAGGAGAGTTAACGTATGAGGCACGGTACACCCTGGACAGGGTGCCAATCCATCGCACACAATGGGCAATTTCGGAACACCAATTAACCAAATCTGCATTTCTTTTCACAGTGGGAGGAAACCCACCAAGCCTGAAGCAGGAATCGGATCCTTGACCCCTGGAGGTGCAAGGTCACAGTGCTAACCACGATGCCACTGTGCCACCCGGTAAAAGCCATAGCTATGTTTGAGAAAACATAGGGTTAGGACTAAACAGCTGTGTTGCCATAAGACAACCACTTGTTAGTGAGACTAATTAGAAAAAGGCTTGAATTTGCTAGGGAGCATAAAGGTTGGCCTTTGGAGCAATGGAAAAAGTTCATGTGGTCTGATGAGTTCAGATTGACCTTATTCCAGTTGGTTAGGTCTAGGCTCGGCAATGTTATGTGGCAATATAATGAAGTCAGCTGATGACCAGGGGAGTTTTTCTGCCCTGATGGAACAGGCATATTCCAGGACACAAACTGAGACAGAGTAGTTCTGGGGGCATGAGGAATCATTTTCACACATGAGCTGGTCACCACATTGTGTGCTGTAATCAATACTAAAGGTGACTGAATGAAATCTTAGAGTTTGCGACTTTTTTTTATTGGCCAGGCAGTGTATAATGCATATTACAGATAGCTGCTGAAAGGTCATTTAGCTGGTGCTCTGCTGTCATGTAATAGTGTGTTCATGCTTAAAGTATTGTGATTAACTTTTTCGAAGGGATGTATGAGCATACTGGAGCACATAAGATATTAGAGGTTTTAGCTAACATGCAGTCTAGCTTGACCATCGTTATGGTACATGCCTGTTAAGTTTAAAGCTAGGTGGTCCTCTCGGTTGCATAAGTTGCGTTATAAAAAAAGCAGATGGTCCTCTGGAAAAACTCTAGCACAGACTTGTCCCTTTATGAATTTATGTAAATATAAATGACTAAAATATTGGCCCACATACTTTCATATTTACAATATATAGCACCAGAGTTGAGTTTTTAATAAAACATAGCTTAGACTTATCCCATTGATAATTTTCACAAACTATATATATATATATATATATATATATATATATATATATAATTTTTAAATAAATAAATTATGTTTTATGTTCATGCCAGGATTTGCTTAATAAAATAATATTATTTGTATATTAATATTAAAGAATTGGATTAACTCTGACACAATAATATTGCAAAGAAAAACACATATTAATATGTCTTCCTTGGAATTTAGGCACCCCAAAGCTATTAAGCTATTTCTGCTCTCCTTTTTTTGCTTTGTTCTTGGGAAATCATGCCAAAAGACTTAATTAGGCTGAATAATAGCCAAGCATGTGCAGCCTGTAATCCCCTGCACCGAAGGCGTGTGTTAATGGTTTCCTTGTCATTCACTGAAGTTATAAGAAAACATGTTTCCTTTCAGCCTCCTGAAACATGTTCTCTGCATGCTGTCTGGGCTAAACGCCCTGCACCCCCTCAACCCCCCACCCATACACTTTCTTTCTTCTTGATCTCACTTTCTTTTGTGCTCTCCATCTCTGCTTCTCTCTCTCTCTCTTTTATTTCTCTCTTTTTTGACCTCCTTCCTGCCGTTTTGATTCATCTGAAGGGAATTATGATGAATCAGGTTGGGTTGGCACAAAGTCCGCCTTGCTGTCCTCAAACAAGAGAACAAATTACTCACTTCCCTTCTTCATATTAAGTATACTTTTTTTCCTCTTTTTCAGGTGGTGTCCAAGCCCTTGTTGTTTTTGCAAGTGCTGAAAGACTTAAAGATATTCATGAACCTTTGACCGTGGCTCACTCACCCGCCAAACATGAATAGCTGAACCATGTGTTTACCTTACGCAGACAGCAAATAATGTTTTATATGATTTCCTATGCAGTAGAGATCGAATATTCATGAATCCTTTATACATAATGTATCATGTGGTAGTCCACCTTTCTGTAATGGTAAACAAGGTCACAGGCACATGTTTGAAATTATAGTTTGGTTGCTAATGTTGATTTTAAAATTATTTCACAATTAGGTTGACATGAGGTTTCTGCATGTATAAACATTAGTTTTCATCTGGACCCCTTTAATTAAATGCTGACTAACTCAGGTAAAGTGAAATCACCTGTTATTAGAGGATCTTAATACCATAAGAGCATAAACAAATACGATTATTAATCAACATAAGATGCCATTTGTTTTTAATCTTGCAAAAAATACCTTGCATATTTTTTGCAAGATTGTGTTTAATTTCTTAAAATTAAGCACATGCTTCTGGGAGTTCTAGTACAGGGGCTTTTATGAGAAAAAGCAGGCTGAGTAATCATAATTAGATGCCAATGATATAATTCAATTAAAAACCGCTTCCCTTTAACATTTAGTGGATTCAAAGAAGAGTGTTCACAGATAGTGAAGGGCAAACTAAATGTATATTAGATGTAAATTTATAAATAAAGCTATTTTAATGGCCAGGTATAAATCTTTTAAACTGTAAAATGATAAATACTTAATACAATAATAGGTCTCCTAATAAATATTTAAGTGAGGAAGTGGTGTAGAGTGAGGGAGTGCGAGATTATCCAGGCTTATTTACAGAATGGAGAAAAAAAATAACACATTCACACCTACCAAATGCATGTGGTAGGAAAACGGTGTACCGCAAGTCATGACCCTAGTCCACACGAAATCACAGGAAACACTAAGCAAGAACAACATCCAGATTTCCTTAAATACTTAAAGCAGAAAGAAATACACACAATAATGTGCGTCTCCCTTATACCATTTACATTGCATTTACCTAGCAGGACCTTTTCTCAGCTCGAACATGAGCTCCCAGACATAAACAGGCATTTGGCCTGTAATGTACATTTGCATATTTTCTGTATGCTTGATGTATCATCGTCCTGGCAGCCTTCACAGATGAATCACTACATCCAAATACAGTATATGCTGCCCAGGCACTTGTGGCAAAGCAGACTCACTGATCCTATTTAAGCGAGAACTGCACTGGCATTACATGAACTGTTTTGCCTTCAAGCATTAGAACAGTCACTTCCAAACAGCAGATCCCTGTGTAGGGAGAGTAGGCTGATATCTCTCCTAGGCCAGGGCAGTCCACTAAGAAACCTGAGAAAGAGCTTCTTAACACTAAAACAGGTTAGAAAGCATTGGTTTGAAGCTAGACATTCTTTTAGCATCCTAGATGTACAGTTTGTGGTGCCAGTCTTGGAGAGGGTGCTAGGATTGCTGAGCAACAGCCACAGTGGCAGTTTGCCTGGGCTTACTGTAATTACTGGACTTTGAAAAGTGGGTTATCAGCCTTTGGCAAGATTTTAAATACCACAGACAGACATTCCTCCATTTTAGCAAGAGGGGCACGGACTCCAGCGGTCTAGAGAAGCGGTCTAGGGTGCGCTCAGGGTGCCCCATCTGGTGCTGAAATATAATAGCCTGCTAAGACATATCAATTATCAATGTGGCACGTGGTTGGACTGCTCCTGTCAAAACAGAAACTGGGTTCTGGAGTTCCTCACAATTTGCCTATAGACAGGCTAGATTTCTGGCCACAACTGTGACATGCTACTCCATGAGGGGTGTTGTCATATGTCCCTCCAGAAAGCTTCCACAAGTTAACATTGCCTGTCCGAGTGGTGTGAATAGTTTTCTGCTCTCTGAATGTTGGTTGACTGCCAGGATTTGTCATCCGAATCAGTGCCAGCATGGAGAAACGGATATGTCACAGTGGTATTTATTGCAAATATTGCATCATACACATTGGGCCTTTGGGACACATTGGGACATGCAGTTAATCTCGAATGTAGATGTAAAAAAAAAAAAAGGCTTTTGCATTCCTTTGTTTACGTCAAGAAAAATGATTGCTGTTTATTTGGTTAAAGCTGTTTAATTCATTCTTTGCATTCTGATTAGCATTTATGCAGTTTCAGCCTTGCTAGGTTGCAGCTTAGTTTAGAAAGCAGTTACTTGTGACAGACAGTGCTATGTTAACTACTACACGAGAGAGGAACAAAAGTAATCAAGGGGCTAGCTGTGACATAACAAACAGCATGGCAGGCAAAGCAGAGCTTAGAGCACCATTTCCACCATGCGCTCAGTGTTTATCTGTTTGATGTGCGTGACGCCTTTTTCCCCCGCCGGGAATTAATGTCGCGGAACATTCCTACCACGCTTGTGTCTTTTTCATCTGCTCGGTGGGGGAAAAAAGTGACACTGGAGGTGACAGTTCAATTTGCGCAGAATGGATGATGGCTATCAGCGGTGCGCCTAGTGTGTTGATTTCTGTTTGTGGCTGCCAGTGGAGTTGTGGCTGTGCGAGGAGCCCGAGAGCCCGTCTTCTCATCTCCGTTTGGACAGCTATAGCACTGTCAGCGCTTCGGCTTTTCACGCAAATTATCCCCGCGTTTCCCTTCCTCTCTATAAAGGGCACAGTGATCTATAGCTTCAATTTCCCCGCTCGCGCCGTTCTAAGGATTGATCTCTCTCCATAAATGATGATGATTATTATTTTTGCCTAGCGCCGTCTTGTCACCTTTATTAGCTCCTAATGTGCTAATGATGAGCTCTCCTATTCTGTCATTCTTTCTCTCTCTCTCTCCCTCTCTCTTTGTCCATTTTCATTTTCTTATTCTCATTCTCCTGCCCTGTTATACTCTTTTTATTTCCTTGCTTTTGTTTTATTCTTTCATTGTCATTCTGTCCCTGCATTTTCCATCTCATTTTATATCCTACCATATAACTCTCGCTCTCTCTCTCTCTCTCTCTCTCTCTCTCTCTTTCTTTCTCTCTCTCTCAATACTGTTCACACTAAGATACATCTCCTTGCATTGAGTTCGGCCGTTTCATCAATACATAGATATTTGACAAGAATTTGACAAATCAGGCTTATTAAAAAACAGCTGCAACTATACGTGAAGCTAGCAGTGTTCTGCTTTTTAAGAAATACTACCTGAAAAAATGTTGTAGGTCTATTGTAAAGAGCTCAGAATTGGACAACAAGATGTGCTTGAAAAGTCTTCAGAATCTCATCTAATGAAACTGTGTCTAATTAGGACCAACTGTGTAATAATGAGTCATTTTACTATTATCATATCCTTATTAAAGTGTCATGTCCATTATGGCCCCTTAGTGATCACTGCTGTTTCTGTACCATTTAGCTATTTTTTCACTCTTAAATGAAAGTTTAGTTTTCTTTAGCTAATGCTGAAAATAAACCAGTCGATATTGGCAGCATTTTCTTTTTCTTTTTTGGTCTTCAAGCTGCTTCTCTGCACTGGGAACTCAGATATGATCTAGCCTGGGTTTGTATGTGATAGTCATATATGGTAATTTGTCTTCTGGGATTGCATGGCTCAATGCTATATTACAAACTACTTGTGGGTGATACAGGGCCCATCGATGGCAGACTGTTTTGTGAAAAAAAAACCTATTCACATTCGTTCAGAACGCTTAGCCGAGGCCAATAGCACATCTATCAATAAAGACAATAAATACTGTCTATTATTTGACAAATCTAAATGCAAATCTCTCCTTGTCTAATGTTGAATTACAGACAGCAACTCTGAGCAGTATTTGTCACTGAAGCTCCTGCCATTTGTAACAGAATAATTAAATCTTTTAATGTCGTTTAGTTTTATAAAAGTAAAACTAGGCGTGCTTGGCAGTTTCCTCCATGCCACAGAGCATGCCAGATATTAATCGCTTAATCACGTAGAGCAGTTCACCTTATGTTTCTCTATCTCACTTATTCCAGTTCTTTTAAGTATGTGTACTTGGCTGTGAATGGCAGTCATTGTGAATGCAACCAT
Organism: Heterobranchus longifilis; assembly: GCA_028570985.1. NCBI lineage: Eukaryota > Metazoa > Chordata > Actinopteri > Siluriformes > Clariidae > Heterobranchus > Heterobranchus longifilis. The sequence continues at coordinate 5,816,348 of JAOVVB010000036.1, forward strand.
TGTGGCAGTAATTTATTGCATAAATCATTGCTGTTTAAGATTAAAACAACAACAAATAAACAAAGGACAAATGCTGGAACTGCAGTCCACCAACGTTTATGTGTTTTGCCAGCAGTACCTCCCACACCATGAAGCTATGCACTACGGGCTGAAGGAAAGAACACTTTAAAGGAAAGTTACACCCATTTCTTAAAAAAAAAAAAAAAAAAAAAATACTTAGAGGACACAAAATAGCATGCAAATAGCATCAGTATATTTTATAGTAATAACTTTTGTATTGATGTTTTTATGTTTTAGTTTTTACTTAGAATTGTCCAATCATTAATTAATCAAATTACTGTGCTCAAACATTGCTGGGCACAAAACTAACATTTTATTAAACCCACTCGTACTCTAGAGGTAGCCTAAAGTGTGCAAATCCATGTATTTAGTGATGTGTGTGTGCATGGCAGGGTAACGGAGGAGCTAGGCGACTTCCGTTATTATCAGCAGAGACTCTGTAAAAGCCAAACTCAGCAATCTAGCACTGCCCTCCAAACTGCAGGCCCAGCAACCCTGTATTAATGGACAGAGGATAGAAAGAGAGAGAGACTGAATGACTGAGAGTAAAGAGAAATTTATATTCAGCAGATTTTCACCAAAACATTTTCTCCGCCTGAGCCCTGTCAAAACAGCCAGGGTCAAACCAGCCATCCTGATGGCCTAAGCATTTGAATCTATAAGCAGGGGAGCAATAAAGAGAGAGCGTTGCCTAAACAAAGCTGTGGTTAATATTTAACAAGAAAATAATGGAAAAACAATGTTCAGAAAAAATGCAAAAAGGAGAGTCTAGCATGTCTTTTATTACAGGAAGCCAGTCTAAATAATGCATCACAGGTTTTACATTAGGTTTGATATTGTGAATCTTAAAATATTAGAATATGTAAAGCACAAAACTTTACAATGATAGAGCAAAATTGTGACAAAATGTTACAGATTTATTTTTTTCTCACTCATTTACATTTTTCTCTCCATAACTTTTTAAATATTAAAAAAAGAGTATTCATAACTAATTCATTTTGAATTTCCACTGAAGACCTTTGAAAGAAAGTAATGAAAACTTAAGTTTCATATTTTCACCAAAAATGTAAGGTTATTACGAAAAATAAGTTCTATGCTTCGAATAGTAGCTTGTTGTGTTGTTTATATCATCTCCATATTTGCATTCTCCCTTTATTCTGACCTTGAGCCGAATTTGTCTCTGCCATCTACCTTGAACCTAGTTAAGCACAAGCTTTTTTTTTATTTGGCATGAGACATATTTCACTTCGGTTTGTGTGAGACATCAGTAGGAGGCCAGTCTGTCTGGTGGACAGTGTCTTGACGCATATTGACCGGATATTTTTTTTGTGTATCTTGGTGGTGGAAAGATGACGAACTTGCTTAGGAATCTGTATTTTAATGGGCCCTGTGGCACCAGGGGAGGCAACTCATGAGGCGAAATACATGGGCATAATTCCTACTGAAGAAGATCAGAAGAAGTTCTCTAGGGTGCAGCAGGTTAACCATTTAAAAAGAACTATACTATATATTAGGGTGTTTATAAAATGGTTGTAACACACATGAGACCTTGTATGAAAGTTAGATGCTCTTGCTATTTGTTCCCCAAAAAAATCAAAGCACTGTCTAGGGAAAAAAAAAAAAAACTTGCTCAAACTGGTGTTTCCACATTTACATTCAGCGCTCTTAAAGGGATCAAAACAAGCATTGGCTTTATTCGTCCTGGATTTTTTGCTTTGTCCATTGCTTTGATTTACTGTTTACTACTCTTTATTCTTGTTATTCATTCTATATATTTTGAAAATAGTGTGACAAAGGTTTGAGTCAGATTAGAAGTTTAGAGCAACTCATATCTGTGTAGTACAGTCACCCGGTGGACAGACACTTACCGTAGTTACACTAGATGGAGCTAGTAAATAATAAGACTTTCACACTGTGACTGAGCAAGACCAGAGACTAAAGTAAATGTGTTTCTGGATCTGAACCTTGATTTGTGTTCTGATAAATGTAATAAAATTAATTTGAGTGCTAATTGAGTGCTAGTTACATTTTTGTATTAAAATAGTTTTAGTTTGGGCCTGTTTTTTTAATCTAAAAAGTCCATTAAGAATCACAATAAACATGAATGATATAGTTTGATTATTTTTGCTCCTTGTCAATACAAAGTGTAATTGACATTTCTAATGAGCTGTATTCCAAAAGCTAGTGTTTGAAATATTGCGAGTTTACTCAGAGCCTAATAGTGGTCAGATAACACTACAAGGTGTCTGAAGCACGATTACTCACACTAACATATCCATTACACATCTAAGTTGTAAAACCTAGGAATTGCATCGCCTTCGCCAGGTGAAACACTTTGCTTAATCTGCCAAGTACAGATTCAGTGAAATCCCCCTCTCCAAGCTGACAGGCGGTTTCTTTACTTTGGGTAATATGCGATTTACCAAGCAAAGGCTCGAGAAGGGAACTCCAGACCTTGAACCTGTCTTGCGGTTTAACTTTGCTCATTGGCAAAGGCTCTGTTCGATTGTAAATGGTCTGCTTAAGCGTGATCATTATGAGGGAGCAGGCGCTGCTGCTGCACGGTGTACAGGCTCTACACACAAAGAGCTCTTTTCTTAAATAATTGGTGATTACCAGTGGAACAGGCACGGTCTCTGTGTGTGTGCATCGGTGGTGGTGGGGGGAACTGGGCTACTCCGTGGTCTGCTGGCACCATGTGGTTGTGATTTAAGCAAGGAAGGTGTGCCACTGTACTCTCAGCTGGCATCTGCAGCATGCCCTGAGCATGCTGAAGCAATTGGCCCTGCAGCTCAACCTCTGCAACCTTTTCCACCTCTGCAACACTACGCATGGTGATCGGCCAGGCAGGGCTTCTTCAGATGCTCACAATTTTCATCTCTGGAACAAGGGGAGTACGTGAACGTGTGTGTGTGTGTGTTTTTTCCCCCTCCCTTAGGAGTATTTGATTAACATAAATACGTGTTGCTGTCTGGTCCATATTGGCCTCCTGCTTGCTTTTCAGGTTGACCATTTATCTTTCCAGTAAGCGATCAGGTTCAATGGTATGTAAAGAGACACGTGGAATGCCAAAACAGAGTCAATAAAGCGAGGAACATCAAAGGTCTTGCCCCAGTACCAAGGACAATGGTCTCCCTCGGCTGAATGGTTGATCCATCACCTTTTAATGATGCTTTGTTCATCTGTTCTCTGGGGTCACTGCGCAGTGCATCTCTAATCAGAGGAGTGCTTCAAGACTTTGGGAAGCAGCCAGTATCTGATGCATTCCAGTAATTCAGCCATCCCAAGACTCCTGAAATGCATTTCCTCCTCTTTGGTGTACTGACCGAGGGGTCTTAATTTAATTGCACATCTTGCTGTTGTTCAGCTTGGATAGGCAGAAAGCCAATTGAGTGCTGCCTCAAGCTGCCCTGAGAGAGAGAGAAAGAGAGAGAAAAGCTGGAGATTTCAGGCGCTGTGGAGCGATTGAGATCTAAGATGGTTACCTTGGTAACATAGCTTGTAATGCACCGAGTCTTGAAGTCCTAACAGTAAATTTGTTCAAAATGAAGTATTTATTTAAGTAGCACTTTATCATTCTTAGCATTACAAAGGAGCATATGGTCATAAGCCTGCAGGTTTGTAAGTGTGGATTGCCCTCCTTTCTTTGGTTGTATTTAAAGACACTGTTAGTTTACAGTGGTTTTTCTGTTGCAACTTTTCCCCTTTTTTTTTCTTGCTGTCTGTGTCAGCTGCCAGAGTTAGGTTTTGCTTTTTTTCTGCTGATCTAAGATCGGCTTATTCACCCGGCATTCAGGTTTGCAGTTTTAAGAGAAGCCACAGGACTGGTGTCAGCAGAGTGCAACAGGGCAGCTGGGTCAGCGTAGAAGTGCAGAACTTATGATACATCGCTGGCATGAGTCACCACGATGTAGGCATTTTTAGAGCTGTGGTCCTGAGAAAACAGTGCTCTGGACCTGTCATGAGCAGCTATTCCCAGACAAAACAATTGCAGATAATTATGAATTTGGCAATAACTGTCTTTCAGTATATATCTTTATCAGAGACCCATTTGTGGTTGCATTCCTGCATAAGAATCAAGAGCAGGGTTGTAATGTCGGCGAGTGGAGGGGGTGTTCTGCATTTATTCAGTGTAAGCATAAGTTATTCAAAGAGCAAGTGTATCCTAGGGGCATGGCAGTTAAAGTTGAGGATGAGGTAAGAGATCACAGAGGTTTGAGTTAGACGTTAATCTGGCCTCAAAGCAACGTTCGGCTCCATAAAACATCAGTGTTTTTCTACAGGGTGTCCACTTTCATGGTGGCAATTCAACTTCCTCCTGTCTCATTTTCTTTCCTCTGCATTCTTATTAGTGTATGTCTATTAGAAGATTCGGACACTGTTAGTGGTTTCTCTTTTTTTATTTGTGTCTGAAAAAAAATCACAGTTCAAGAACTTTTTACACAGTTCACACTGATGATCAGCTTATGTGTTATTTTAGCTTTTTATGATCTGTCGTTATATTGTCCAAACATATACTTGAGGGTATAACTTTATCTTAGCAACATGGAGTCATGGAGGAAAAGTATCAGGTTTGTGCAGGGCATAAAAAAAATCTGCATTTGTCTACATAGTTTAATTTATACATAAATACTGCAATTAAAATTGATTGACAGTATTATGAAAGTATTATGTTCTGTTACAGTGAGTTTTTAAAGAAAACCATTCCCTCTCTTTCTCCTGCTAATTTTTATTTATTTACTCACTTTTTTTATGAATGAAATTAAAAGCTCATTTCAAGCCATGCAGCCACATTGTAATTTAAGTCAGTGTGGAGTAAATCATTTTTGTGGCCACAATTAAATATTCCCACCGGTCTAAAACGTCCACAATATTATGTTCTTGCAGAGACCACCAGATAAATCTGCGCTGTCGGCTCCGATTCACTACGCCACATTAAATTCTTTTAGATCAATTAAACTTAGCGGCTTGGTTTACAAGTGACGAGTTTTAATGTTAGCTGGTAGGAGCTGTGGTAGGAGTTACTAAAACTTGCACACACACAACAGAGCAGGAAAAATCCCAAACTGGCTATCTGGAAATTAAAACCTGTGTGTGAGTGTATGTTTCTTTTACAACTTGGTCTAATCACCTGAAAATGGAAATTTGTAAAAAATGATCTCCAGAGAATGCATTATATATTTTCACTTTAAGGTCACAATGTAGATGTGAAGAGAAATTTCTTAATGGACAAAAAGCATCTAAAATAACTCCTTGACATACTATAAACTTTCATTTCTTCCCATCAGGTATTATAGCATAAAATTTTACATTTTCATTGTAGTTTTATTTTATTTTATACATATAAACAGATGGTATTAGTAACAGAAAGCACCAGATGCCTATGCTGGATCACATCTTTGCTATAAACATGATGTCTAAATTATGCAATGCGACTATATTTATTATATTCATATAATTTAAAAAAAATTTTTTTAGCTGTTATAGAGAACAGACCAGGAGCGTTAAAAATCTCTGAATATATTAACTTTATGACCCCGGTGCGGCACAAGCATCTGTGATTTCACACGCTTTATGTACAATTTACAGTTGCGATATTGAATGACATGGTGGCAGAGGTAACCCGAGCCATGGTCGTGGATAACCCTTCGTTTTTGGTGAGCAGTGCGCATGCTTTCTCGGCGTCATTGTGGCTTTACGGCCTCTCCCAGTGCGCAGAGGTGTAGGCAGAGCAGGATGCTGAGTGTCACGGCTGCTAAATAAGCGCTACAGCATTATTGCCCTAGCATAAGGGGCTAATGGGAAAAACACATGGGGGAGCGGGAGATCTTTCTTTCACAGAGAGCCAAGAAGAGGATCTATCGGCGCAGATAAAGCTTGGCTTAATCTCAGCCTTGACATTCATCCCTGTTCTATAAGAGATGCCGCAAACATTTGTAGTTCACACCAATTTCAAAAGCAGCCTGTGTGTCACATTACGAGCAGCATAAAAAAATATTTATTATAATTCCCTATAATCTTTCAGGAAAAAAATGAGCATCTGTGCGACAGACCTGATTGCAAATAATCACAGCTTACAGCAAATTTGTTTTAATATCTTTCTTTTAACCACTTTAGATACTTGGACAAGGTGGAAATATATATAACAAAATAGATTTTTTAAATCTTATAAAATTTCTTTATTTTACCCTTTATTCAAATATTTTTTCATTAGTTTAAATTAAATGATGTAGATTAAATTAAAGAAATTATTAAATGGAGGAACCTCAGCAGCAACCTCGTTTCCCCTCACGTCTATTCCAACCACTCAGCATTCAGCATCAACTGTGTACCAATCACCGGCCAGATCACCTGTCATTGGCTTCACCTGTTTTTCACTGGTTTATTTCTTAAGTTAGGTTTTTGTTTTCTTAGTTTTTGCTCAGTTACACGGACTGGATTAAAAGTAAGAGCCAAAAACTGGCCAAAAATAAGGGCCAAAAAGTCCTTCAGGAAGGCTGGAGAACTATTCCTCAAGATTACTTTAAAAATAAAAGAAACATATTTTGTTTCTTTGGAAACAAAATATGAAGAAATCCAAGGTGGCCCAAGACTTTATATACAGAACACCATAGGGTTCTTTCTTGTAAGCCAAGACATACAAGCGAAGGTAACAGTTGAAGACTGCAAAAAGACTAGGTGACAATTTGTCTATTCTTCAACTGTACAGTTTGGGTGAGTCAGCGCCCATGTAAGCCTCAGATTCTGGCTCTTGGCTGACGAGAGAAAAATCAGATTTGGTCTTCTCCTGCTGTAGCCAGTCTACTTTAAAGTTTGAAGCTTGGTGCATGCTGAGATGCTTTTCTGCTCATCACAACTGTAGTGAGTGATTCCATGGGGTAATATAACTTGCTTGTCAATCTGGCCATTTTTTTCACCTCTCATATCACACAGAATTGTCAGAACTGTAAACTGTTGTATGTGAACATTCCAGAAGGTTCATTCCAGTTTCTAAAATACCCCCAAAAAAACCTCTTCTGGCACCAGCAGCCATGCCACAGTAAAAGTGACTTTATGCATTGTGCTTCTGCAACACAATTAAAATATTGGATAACTGCACAAATGAGCAGAGATACCGGTGCTCCTGTTAAAGTGTGCAGCGAGTGTATTTCAGTCTAAAGTTGTTAATCAACACATTTCATTTCAACAAATTTCCATTGCGAGATCATGATGTCTGTCACACTGAAACAGGTTGTTTATATAACCTTCATTTATTATGACCTCTTGGTTTTTGTCCATCCGATGCCTTCATCTTTGTTTACACTACAGGTCATATGTGTGCCCTTTGTTTGCACTGAGTCCAAGTAATACCACAGTGAGACTTTCAAGCTGAGTGAGGGAGAAAAGGGGCTGTTTAAAATACAGTACATCCTGTGTTGGAGTCTAAGTTTTCCACCCTGGTGAAGGTTACATCCCCTGGTGCTGAAAGCAGACTGTGTTGATGGAAGGAGGGCAGTGAGAGAATGATGTTTGTTCTGTCTTTGTGGCCCCTTAGTGACAGCAGTCCACCTGGGTCTCTGTCCATCGTGTCAGGCCTCTCTGTGGCAAAGACGGGTTTGTTCCTCCTCCACCAAGCCATAAATGTGCAATAAAGCTGGCGCAGGCCATATGCGCGGTGTGGGTAACGCTCCATATATTTTAATGATACTCTGGACAAGTCCATACAGATTGGACAGAGTTTGATTTTTTTTTTATCGTGTTGAACATCCAAAAAAAAAAAAAAACACATGGAAGGAATCCAAGCATTGCATTTCAGATTTATGGTCCTAGCTACATGAAGGACCTTAATTGCCTGACACTCATTCACAAAACATGTTAATTCAAAAACTATAATCATATACTGTAGCAATGAAAATGCTTGACTTGGAAAAAAAAAGTCCCAGATGCATGGGAAGGAGATTTCTATGTTTTACTTACATGTGTTACTGTGTAATTTTCCTTACTGTTGTCTATGAAGGTTCATTCAGTCTAGTAGAAAAACTGATAAAGAAACTCTCTCAGATGCCATTTACCAGATACATCATAATATTAGTAGATATGTTCACAGCTGCACAACTCAATAAAAAGAATACTACATTCGCTTTTTTATTGTACACTCACTGGCCACTTCATTAGATACACCTTCATTGTGCTGTGTTGGACCCAGTTTGTCTTCAGATTTGCCCAATGTCTTTATGACATACTGTAGATTCAACAAGGTGCTGGAAACATACTTTAGAGGTTGCTGCTGAATTTGTCGACTGCAAATCCATAATGCAAATCTCCTGTTTTACCACATCACAAAGGTGTTCTATAGGATTGAGATCTGGTGACTGTGGAGGCAATTTAAGTACAATGAACTCATTGTTATGTTGAAGAAACCAGTTTGCGATGATTTTAGCTTTGTGACATGGCACTTTATCCTGCGATCATAAAGCGGTAAAGGTGGTCAGCAACAATATTTAAGTGAGCTGTGGCATCTAAGTGATGCTCAATTGGTAGTAAGGGGCACGAAGTGTGCCAAGAAAATATCCCCCACACCATTACACCACCACCAGCCTGATACGAGGCAGAATGAATGGTTTCATGTTTTCACCAAATTCTGACCCTACCATCCACATGTCGCAGAAGAAATCTGGACAAGGCAATGTTTTCTGGTCTTCTATTGACCTTTTTTCGTGAGTTCATGCAAATTGTAGTCCTAGTCATGTGGTCTCCTGCTGCTTCAGCCCATCTGCTCCTATACTGTGTTGTGTATTCAGAAATAGTCGTAAGCATAGCTTAGTTGTAACAAGATGTTATTTGAGTTATTGTTAACTTTCTATCAGTTTGAACCAGTCTGAACATTCTCCTCGGACCTTTGGAATTAACAAGGCATTTTTGCCAAGACAACTGCCACTCACTGGATATTTCACTTTTTCAGGGCATTCTCTATAAACCCTAGAGAGTGTTGTGCGTTGAAATCCTTGCACATGAGCAGTTTGGGAAATATTCAGGTCAGCACATCTGGCATAATCTTGCAGCGCGTGAGATTGTTCAGTTGTGATTATGTGATGCTCGGCAGACAAAGCGTATACGTACTACTCATATATCAAACCCTTTCTTGTTTATTAAGTTAATTTTTTTTTTTTTTTGCTTGTCGTGCAAAACGCTCACAGACCAAGTTACTCGCAATCCAAGGTTCCACTGTACTGGGTCTTTCCTCTAATCTGAATAACAGGTGTTTTTGTAGGCACTATTTTTTATTGCACCAAAAAGTAATCATCAGACCATCTTCACTGATGCCATGTTTGGAATACTGAACATGCTCAGGTAAATCTGTTACACATGTTAGTCCTGCTCAAATGTAGTTTTGGTCAACTAAAAAATCAGCTGGTCACAAAAATCAACTGTTGATTAATTTCTCTTTTGGACTTTTAGAAAACCTGCAGTCAGGTGCCATCAGTTACAACAGCTTAACTGCTTCAATTAATAAAAACAAATTGAAGACCACTTAGACCATAGCACAGAATTTCTGCACGATTTATATAGTAATCCAGATGTGGTAAGTCCTAAACAGATTCCAGTGGGTGTAGGGTCCTATTGCTTCACAAATGTAATGTGTTTTTTTTGGTGGAATTGGACAATCAAAACAAAATGATGATGATGCTTTGCATTTTGGAAATGATCCACTGATTGTTGATTTCATGTTGCACAATCTAACTAGTGGGGCCTCGTGGGAAGGAGGTAATCAAGTAATCACTTTGAAAGCAATTATTTGGATGTGTCCTACCAATCTGAGGTAGGCCAATGAAGGAAACGAAAAAAACAAAAAACAATATAGTGAATATTCTGGTTTGTTCACTTAATCATGCATATTTTATTTGTTTAAATTGCATATTTACTTATGCATATAGTTTTGGTTTTTCCATGATATCTTTGCAGATAAGATTGCAAGTGCATCAGCATATACATGTTGTCATTAATTTGGAAAATCAGTTTTGTTTATATGCTCTATGTCTCTCAAGACAAGTCAGCAGCTATTGCAAAAAAAAAAATCCCTTTAACTACACTCCAAAATGTATACAAAATCAAATCCAAAAGTAATATATCAAAATAGCCTAGGGATCTGTAATGACAGCTGATCATGTTTTACACTCATACTTGGTTGTGTTTTAGCATGGCTGTGAGAGTTTGGAGTATGGAGATAATAAAGGGCTTCTCTTTTTAGTTTAAAAAAGCCTTTAAATTAAAGCAGATTCTGGGCACGTGTGCTGAAGAGGCGCTTTGAGCTGCAGATGTTCCTCTGGTTTTGATGGGAGCCCAAAGACAACAGCCAAAATGATGAACAAGTTGAGGTGGTTAGTGCAGTTGTCTAAACACGAGGATGCCGAAAGCTCGAACCCGCATGTCTACTCACCCCAAGGGTAGCTGGTAATGTGTGTTTGAGAGTTTGTACAGTATATGATTGCTGTGGACACAGGGTCAGGGACCGCTACAGGAAGCTGTAAAATTATAATTTATAATGCCAAATTATTTTTTGTTGTTCTTAAATTTCAATCAGCCCCACCAAAAAGCTGTCTTTAGTATATAATGTTTTATGGGATTGCTATTGTGTCAGAGCATGTTATTAAACATATGCACATTAGGTAACTGCATTGCTAAGTTATTGTGACACCCTGGTTGGCTGAATAGGGAATAAGGACACAAGAGCCAGTTTGAATGGCAGAGTTGTCCTGTCTTTTCTTTTTTTTCCTCCCAAACACAAACGCCTTAAACAAGCACTTTTTATTGCAATTTGTGTCATACATAATAAACAGACAAACAGTTCAGTCATCTGGATTAGTTTTATTGAATCCAGTGAAGTTGTGCTTAACTCTGCAGGTTTTAGGAAATTGTCAGCCTGTTGACAAAAGACAGGCACATTAGTGTACTAGTGCTAACAATACACAGGTGTGTACATTTGCACATTACCTGCTCAGTTTCTCCAGCTTCTCCCCTCACTCAAACACTTGCCAATTTCATTCAAGAATTAAATAATTCAAGCAGTTTTGTTTCACTTATAAAACAAGTGAACGAGTGGAGGGGCACATAGTACGGGTGAACCATTTGTTTGTGCCATAAAACCAAGTCTCAGTATTTCATTACACAACATTACACAACATTGGTGGTGCTTTGAAACAACACTGGTGGAAATGCAGATCAAAAGTCACGCCTCCCTGGTTCCATGGACTTGTTGAACATCATATTTTTTTTTCATAGCGGATCATTTTCACATTCTCAGCCCTGAGAGAGTTTTTTTTCTTCTTCTTCTTTTTCTTCTTCAAACTTGGGTGAGTGCCGCAAGTTTTCTTTCTGACAGAGCTGTGAATATCCAAAACCTTGAGGCAAATTCTAAGAGCTGAAAGCTGAGAGGCAGGAAAGGCTTCATGGACAGGCGGAATTTGTATTATTTTGTTTAGGCTCTGACAGAGATTTTCACTCTTCCCTGTTAAATCCACCTATTCTTTCTCTCTTTCTTTCTTTTTTTTTCTCCCTCACTCCACCTGGCTGTGGTCTGCTTTCACATGTGTACATAATGTATGCTTCTCTCATGCCAGGTCCCATCATTAGACAATTTTGTTCATGTTCCAGACGTTTTTTTTCGTTTTTTTTTTCTTGTTCTACCCATCTTCTTTTCCCATCATCTATAATCTTTTGGGATTCAAGTTGTCCTTCAACAAAAACTGAGAAAAATGGGTTCGGAAATATTCCAGCACTTCACCTCAGGTCTTCTGCCTTCATATGAGGAAAGAGAAGGAGAAAAATAGAGAAGGAGGACAAAAAGAAAGCTCTATGAAAGAGTGCCAGTCGTGAAGAAAACTGATTTATTATCACCAGAAATCAGCAGCAGATGTCAGTGTACAGCTCCCCGCTGCAGCCAATTAAAGACAAGCACGCAATGATCTCCCTCTTTCTCTCTTTCTTTTACAAACATATAAACAACACCCCTTGCCACTGCTTTTGGGTTGGGCCCTGATGATAATGGCACGTTACTGAAAACCAGCGAAATGAAAGAAATAGATTGTAATAAGAGTTACTGATGGAAGACCTTTTTTTCCAGAATCTTGTTTCTGATAGAACTGGCACAGGTTTTCCTTTGAAATTACATACATACACTTGGACAATAGTGTTTATATATATATATATATATGCATGTAATATACTTTTTTTTTCAAAATGACATGCAATAATAATAATTGTGATTATTTGTAGTAGCTGACATTTAAGAAACAGGCCTTGCTCTTTTTCGATTGATATGTTTTAGCTCTAAATTATAAAATGAATGTGAGAAAAGAATGTGATGAAAGGATACTGGTGCAGCTTCACTAACATGCTTTGAGTCGCTACATGCATTCCATCAGCGAATATTATCCATAAGAAGTTATTCCTTGTCACACTTAGGTACATTCCGGTTAGTGGATTACAGATGTTTGCCCAGCATTCATAGCAGCTTAAACCAGAGTGTAGGGCCAGATGCGTACTGTAAGTGCCGTCTTATATTTTGATCTTCTCAGGTGGGCTTCTCTACTTTCAGAAAGCAGACCTTGGCCAAGGTATAATGCATCCAACATAGAAATTAATATTAAGTAGCAGTTTAAGTTTGGGAATTTCAAGGAAAAATAATGTGCTGTGCAAGATTTTAATTTCCCATTTGGCATATTAGTATTTTTGTATATATGATGTTCACATAATGTACTGTGTTTCAGTGTGCTAATGTCATATAATAGGTTAGTTATTTAATGATATGCCATGTAGATAAGCAATGTGGATGAATGAATAAATTGATACATTTTTAATAAGGGATAAACATTATTCATGTAACCATGAAACTGATTTTAAAAGCAACCATGATTTCTTGCCTTGATGTATTTTTCACAGTTTTTACTGCATCAAAGGCAAGTAAAGTTTAAAACTACTGCAGGGGTGATAGCATTCCGGCACCACGCCGGATTTCCGGCGTACTGTGGCTGTGGAAAAAAATTAATAAAAATCAGGTTCGCGGAATATAAACCTTATAAACCTTTATTTACAGCGCTTCTGTTAAGCGGTCGATATTGCCAGCTGATAGAGAAGGAACAGCCAATCAGAAGTAGTGTGTGGAAGTCTGTGATTGGCTGGTTT